>JAUIMM010000354.1:0-600000 GCA_031769625.1 Taudactylus pleione
CGTATATCAGCCCCCAGCAGGGGAGGGGAGGTGGGGGAGCACTGCACGTATAATAGCCCCAGCAGGGGAGGGGAGGTGGGGGAGCACTGCACGTATATCATCCCCCAGCTGGGGAGGGGAGGTGGGGGAGCACTGCACGTATAACAGCCCCCAGCAGGGGAGGGGAGGTGGGGGAGCACTGCACGTATATCAGTCCCCAGCAGGGGAGGGGAGGTGGGGGAGCACTGCACGTATATCAGCCCCCAGCAAAGGAGGGGAGGTGGGCGAGCACTGCACGTATATCAGCCACCAGCAGGGGAGGGGAGGTGGGGGAGCACTGCATGTATATCAGCCCCCAGCAGGGGAGGGGAGGTGGGGGAGCACTGCACATATAACAGCCTCCAGCAGGCGAGAGGAGGTGGGGAAGCACTGCACGTATAACATCCTCCAGCAGGGGAGGGGAGCACTGCACATATATCTGCCCCCAGCAAGGGAGGGGATGTGGGGAAGCACTGCATGTATATCAGCCCCAGCAGGGTCAGGGGAGGTGGGGGAGCACTGCACGTATATCAGCCCCCAGCAAGGGAGGGGAGGTGGGGGAGCACTGCATGTATATCTGCCCAGCAGGGGAGGGGAGGTGGGGAGCACTGCATGAATAACAGCCTCCAGCAGGGGAGGGGAGGTGGGGAAGCACTGCACGTATATCAGCCCCAGCAGGGGAGGGGAGGTGGGGGAGCACTGCACGTATATCCGCCCCAGCAGGGGAGGGAGGTGGGGAAACACTGCACGTATATCAGCCCCCAGCACTGGAGGGGAGGTGGGGGAGCACTGCACGTATATCAGCCCCCAGAAGGGGAGGGGAGGTGGGGAAGCACTGCACGTATATCTGCCCCAGCAGGGAGGGGAGGTGGGGGAGCACTGCACGAATAACAGCCTCCAGCAGGGGAGGGGAGGTGGGGAAGCACTGCATGTATATCAGCCCCAGCAGGGGAGAGGAGGTGGGGGAGCGCTGCACGTATATCAGCCCCAGCAGGGGAGGGGAGGTGGGGGAGCACTGAACGTATATCAGCCCCCAGCAGGTGAGGGGAGGTGGGGGAGCACTGCATGTATATCAGCCCCCAGCAGGGGAGGGGAGGTGGGGGAGCACTGCACGTATATCAGCCCCCAGCAGGGGAGGGGAGGTGGGGAAGCACTGCACGTATATCAGCCCAGGGGAGGGGAGGTGGGGAAGCACTGCATGTATATCAGCCCCCAGCACTGGAGGGGAGGTGGGGGAGCACTGGATGTATATCAGCCCCCAGAAGGGGAGGGGAGGTGGGGGAGCACTGCACGTATATCAGCCCCCAGCAGGGGAGGGGAGGTGGGGGAGCACTGCACGTATAATAGCCCCCAGCAGGGGAGGGGAGGTGGGGGAGCACTGCACGTATATCATCCCCCAGCTGGGGAGGGGAGGTGGGGGAGCACTGCACGTATAACAGCCCCCAGCAGGGGAGGGGAGGTGGGGGAGCACTGCACGTATATCAGTCCCCAGCAGGGGAGGGGAGGTGGGGGAGCACTGCACGTATATCAGCCCCCAGCAGGGGAGGGGAGGTGGGCGAGCACTGCACGTATATCAGCCCCCAGCAGGGGAGGGGAGGTGGGGGAGCACTGCATGTATATCAGCCCCCAGCAGGGGAGGGGAGGTGGGGGAGCACTGCACGTATAACAGCCTCCAGCAGGCGAGAGGAGGTGGGGAAGCACTGCACGTATAACATCCTCCAGCAGGGGAGGGGAGCACTGCACATATATCTGCCCCAGCAGGGGATGGGAGGTGGGGGAGCAATGCACGTATATCAGCCCCCAGCAGGGGAGGGGAGGTGGGGGAGCACTGCACGTATAACAGCCCCCAGCAGGGGAGGGGAGGTGGGGAAGCACTGCACGTATATCAGCCCCCAGCAGGGGAGGGGATGTGGGGGAGCACTGCACGTATATCAGCCCCCAGCAGGGGAGGGGAGGTGGGGGAGCACTGCACGTATATCAGCCCCCAGCAGGGGAGGGGAGGTGGGGAAGTACTGCATGTATATCTGCCCCAGCAGGGGAGGGGAGGTGGGGGAGCACTGCACGAATAACAGCCTCCAGCAGGGGAGGGGAGGTGGGGAAGCACTGCATGTATATCAGCCCCAGCAGGGTCAGGGGAGGTGGGGGAGCACTGCACGTATATCAGCCCCCAGCAAGGGAGGGGAGGTGGGGGAGCACTGCATGTATATCTGCCCCAGCAGGGGAGGGGAGGTGGGGGAGCACTGCATGAATAACAGCCTCCAGCAGGGGAGGGGAGGTGGGGAAGCACTGCACGTATATCAGCCCCAGCAGGGGAGGGGAGGTGGGGGAGCACTGCACGTATATCCGCCCCAGCAGGGGAGGGGAGGTGGGGAAGCACTGCACGTATATCAGCCCCCAGCACTGGAGGGGAGGTGGGGGAGCACTGCACGTATATCAGCCCCCAGAAGGGGAGGGGAGGTGGGGAAGCACTGCACGTATATCTGCCCCAGCAGGGGAGGGGAGGTGGGGGAGCACTGCACGAATAACAGCCTCCAGCAGGGGAGGGGAGGTGGGGAAGCACTGCACGTATATCAGCCCCAGCAGGGGAGGGGAGGTGGGGAAGGACTGCATGTATAACAGCCTCCAGCAGGGGAGAGGAGGTGGGGGAGCACTGCACGTATATCAGCCCCAGCAGGTGAGGGGAGGTGGGGGAGCACTGCACGTATATCAGCCCCCAGCAGGGGAGGGGAGGTGGGGAAGCACTGCACGAATAACAGCCTCCAGCAGGGGAGGGGAGGTGGGGAAGCACTGCACGTATATCAGCCCCAGCAGGGGAGGGGAGGTGGGGAAGGACTGCATGTATAACAGCCTCCAGCAGGGGAGAGGAGGTGGGGGAGCACTGCACGTATATCAGCCCCAGCAGGGGAGGGGAGGTGGGGGAGCACTGCATGTATATCAGCCCCAGCAGGGGAGGGGAGGTGGGGAAGCACTGCACGTATATCAGCCCCCAGCACTGGAGGGGAGGTGGGGGAGCACTGCACGTATATCAGCCCCCAGAAGGGGAGGGGAGGTGGGGAAGCACTGCACGTATATCTGCCCCAGCAGGGGAGGGGAGGTGGGGGAGCACTGCACGAATAACAGCCTCCAGCAGGGGAGGGGAGGTGGGGGAGCACTGAACGTATATCAGCCCCCAGCAGGTGAGGGGAGGTGGGGGAGCACTGCACGTATATCAGCCCCCAGCAGGGGAGGGGAGGTGGGGGAGCACTGCACGTATATCAGCCCCCAGCAGGGGAGGGGAGGTGGGGAAGCACTGCACGTATATCAGCCCCCAGCAGGGGAGGGGAGGTGGGGAAGCACTGCATGTATAACAGCCTCCAGCAGGGGAGAGGAGGTGGGGAAGCACTGCACGTATAACAGCCTCCAGCAGGGGAGGGGAGGTGGGGGAGCACTGCACATATATCTGCCCCAGCAGGGGAGGGGAGGTGGGAGAGCACTGCACGTATATCAGCCCCCAGCAGGGGAGGGGAGGTGGGGGAGCACTGCACGTATAACAGCCCCCAGCAGGGGAGGTGGGGAAGCACTGCACGTATAACAGCATCCAGCAAGGGAGGGGAGGTGGGGAAGCACTGCATGTATATCCGCCCCCAGTAGGGGAGGGGAGGTGGGGGAGCACTGCACATATATCAGCCTCCAGCAGGGGAGGGGAGGTGGGGGAGCACTGCACGTATATCAGCCCCCAGCAGGGGAGGGGAGGTGGGGGAGCACTGCACGTATAATAGCCCCCAGCAGGGGAGGGGAGGTGGGGGAGCACTGCACGTATATCATCCCCCAGCTGGGGAGGGGAGGTGGGGGAGCACTGCACGTATAACAGCCCCCAGCAGGGGAGGGGAGGTGGGGGAGCACTGCACGTATATCAGTCCCCAGCAGGGGAGGGGAGGTGGGGGAGCACTGCACGTATATCAGCCCCCAGCAAAGGAGGGGAGGTGGGCGAGCACTGCACGTATATCAGCCACCAGCAGGGGAGGGGAGGTGGGGGAGCACTGCATGTATATCAGCCCCCAGCAGGGGAGGGGAGGTGGGGGAGCACTGCACATATAACAGCCTCCAGCAGGCGAGAGGAGGTGGGGAAGCACTGCACGTATAACATCCTCCAGCAGGGGAGGGGAGCACTGCACATATATCTGCCCCAGCAGGGGATGGGAGGTGGGGGAGCAATGCACGTATATCAGCCCCAGCAGGGGAGGGGAGGTGGGGGAGCACTGCACGTATAACAGCCCCCAGCAGGGGAGGGGAGATGGGGAAGCACTGCACGTATATCAGCCCCCAGCAGGGGAGGGGATGTGGGGGAGCACTGCACGTATATCAGCCCCCAGCAGGGGAGGGGAGGTGGGGGAGCACTGCACGTATATCAGCCCCCAGCAGGGGAGGGGAGGTGGGGAAGTACTGCATGTATATCTGCCCCAGCAGGGGAGGGGAGGTGGGGGAGCACTGCACGAATAACAGCCTCCAGCAGGGGAGGGGAGGTGGGGAAGCACTGCACGTATATCAGCCCCAGCAGGGGAGGGGAGGTGGGGGAGCACTGCATGTATATCAGCCCCAGCAGGGGAGGGGAGGTGGGGAAGCACTGCACGTATATCAGCCCCCAGCACTGGAGGGGAGGTGGGGGAGCACTGCACGTATATCAGCCCCCAGAAGGGGAGGGGAGGTGGGGAAGCACTGCACGTATATCTGCCCCAGCAGGGGAGGGGAGGTGGGGGAGCACTGCACGAATAACAGCCTCCAGCAGGGGAGGGGAGGTGGGGGAGCACTGAACGTATATCAGCCCCCAGCAGGTGAGGGGAGGTGGGGGAGCACTGCACGTATATCAGCCCCCAGCAGGGGAGGGGAGGTGGGGGAGCACTGCACGTATATCAGCCCCCAGCAGGGGAGGGGAGGTGGGGAAGCACTGCACCTATATCAGCCCCCAGCAGGGGAGGGGAGGTGGGGAAGCACTGCATGTATAACAGCCTCCAGCAGGGGAGAGGAGGTGGGGAAGCACTGCACGTATAACAGCCTCCAGCAGGGGAGGGGAGGTGGGGGAGCACTGCACATATATCTGCCCCAGCAGGGGAGGGGAGGTGGGAGAGCACTGCACGTATATCAGCCCCCAGCAGGGGAGGTGGGGGAGCACTGCACGTATATCAGCCCCCAGCAGGGGAGGGGAGGTGGGGGAGCACTGCACGTATAATAGCCCCCAGCAGGGGAGGGGAGGTGGGGGAGCACTGCACGTATATCATCCCCCAGCTGGGGAGGGGAGGTGGGGGAGCACTGCACGTATAACAGCCCCCAGCAGGGGAGGGGAGGTGGGGGAGCACTGCACGTATATCAGTCCCCAGCAGGGGAGGGGAGGTGGGGGAGCACTGCACGTATATCAGCCCCCAGCAAAGGAGGGGAGGTGGGCGAGCACTGCACGTATATCAGCCACCAGCAGGGGAGGGGAGGTGGGGGAGCACTGCATGTATATCAGCCCCCAGCAGGGGAGGGGAGGTGGGGGAGCACTGCACATATAACAGCCTCCAGCAGGCGAGAGGAGGTGGGGAAGCACTGCACGTATAACATCCTCCAGCAGGGGAGGGGAGCACTGCACATATATCTGCCCCCAGCAAGGGAGGGGATGTGGGGAAGCACTGCATGTATATCAGCCCCAGCAGGGTCAGGGGAGGTGGGGGAGCACTGCACGTATATCAGCCCCCAGCAAGGGAGGGGAGGTGGGGGAGCACTGCATGTATATCTGCCCCAGCAGGGGAGGGGAGGTGGGGGAGCACTGCATGAATAACAGCCTCCAGCAGGGGAGGGGAGGTGGGGAAGCACTGCACGTATATCAGCCCCAGCAGGGGAGGGGAGGTGGGGGAGCACTGCACGTATATCCGCCCCAGCAGGGGAGGGGAGGTGGGGAAGCACTGCACGTATATCAGCCCCCAGCACTGGAGGGGAGGTGGGGGAGCACTGCACGTATATCAGCCCCCAGAAGGGGAGGGGAGGTGGGGAAGCACTGCATGTATATCTGCCCCAGCAGGGGAGGGGAGGTGGGGGAGCACTGCACGAATAACAGCCTCCAGCAGGGGAGGGGAGGTGGGGAAGCACTGCATGTATATCAGCCCCAGCAGGGGAGAGGAGGTGGGGGAGCGCTGCACGTATATCAGCCCCAGCAGGGGAGGGGAGGTGGGGGAGCACTGAACGTATATCAGCCCCCAGCAGGTGAGGGGAGGTGGGGGAGCACTGCATGTATATCAGCCCCCAGCAGGGGAGGGGAGGTGGGGGAGCACTGCACGTATATCAGCCCCCAGCAGGGGAGGGGAGGTGGGGAAGCACTGCACGTATATCAGCCCCCAGCAGGGGAGGGGAGGTGGGGAAGCACTGCATGTATATCAGCCCCCAGCACTGGAGGGGAGGTGGGGGAGCACTGGATGTATATCAGCCCCCAGAAGGGGAGGGGAGGTGGGGGAGCACTGCACGTATATCAGCCCCCAGCAGGGGAGGGGAGGTGGGGGAGCACTGCACGTATAATAGCCCCCAGCAGGGGAGGGGAGGTGGGGGAGCACTGCACGTATATCATCCCCCAGCTGGGGAGGGGAGGTGGGGGAGCACTGCACGTATAACAGCCCCCAGCAGGGGAGGGGAGGTGGGGGAGCACTGCACGTATATCAGTCCCCAGCAGGGGAGGGGAGGTGGGGGAGCACTGCACGTATATCAGCCCCCAGCAGGGGAGGGGAGGTGGGCGAGCACTGCACGTATATCAGCCCCCAGCAGGGGAGGGGAGGTGGGGGAGCACTGCATGTATATCAGCCCCCAGCAGGGGAGGGGAGGTGGGGGAGCACTGCACGTATAACAGCCTCCAGCAGGCGAGAGGAGGTGGGGAAGCACTGCACGTATAACATCCTCCAGCAGGGGAGGGGAGCACTGCACATATATCTGCCCCAGCAGGGGATGGGAGGTGGGGGAGCAATGCACGTATATCAGCCCCCAGCAGGGGAGGGGAGGTGGGGGAGCACTGCACGTATAACAGCCCCCAGCAGGGGAGGGGAGGTGGGGAAGCACTGCACGTATATCAGCCCCCAGCAGGGGAGGGGATGTGGGGGAGCACTGCACGTATATCAGCCCCCAGCAGGGGAGGGGAGGTGGGGGAGCACTGCACGTATATCAGCCCCCAGCAGGGGAGGGGAGGTGGGGAAGTACTGCATGTATATCTGCCCCAGCAGGGGAGGGGAGGTGGGGGAGCACTGCACGAATAACAGCCTCCAGCAGGGGAGGGGAGGTGGGGAAGCACTGCATGTATATCAGCCCCAGCAGGGTCAGGGGAGGTGGGGGAGCACTGCACGTATATCAGCCCCCAGCAAGGGAGGGGAGGTGGGGGAGCACTGCATGTATATCTGCCCCAGCAGGGGAGGGGAGGTGGGGGAGCACTGCATGAATAACAGCCTCCAGCAGGGGAGGGGAGGTGGGGAAGCACTGCACGTATATCAGCCCCAGCAGGGGAGGGGAGGTGGGGGAGCACTGCACGTATATCCGCCCCAGCAGGGGAGGGGAGGTGGGGAAGCACTGCACGTATATCAGCCCCCAGCACTGGAGGGGAGGTGGGGGAGCACTGCACGTATATCAGCCCCCAGAAGGGGAGGGGAGGTGGGGAAGCACTGCACGTATATCTGCCCCAGCAGGGGAGGGGAGGTGGGGGAGCACTGCACGAATAACAGCCTCCAGCAGGGGAGGGGAGGTGGGGAAGCACTGCACGTATATCAGCCCCAGCAGGGGAGGGGAGGTGGGGAAGGACTGCATGTATAACAGCCTCCAGCAGGGGAGAGGAGGTGGGGGAGCACTGCACGTATATCAGCCCCAGCAGGTGAGGGGAGGTGGGGGAGCACTGCACGTATATCAGCCCCCAGCAGGGGAGGGGAGGTGGGGAAGCACTGCACGAATAACAGCCTCCAGCAGGGGAGGGGAGGTGGGGAAGCACTGCACGTATATCAGCCCCAGCAGGGGAGGGGAGGTGGGGAAGGACTGCATGTATAACAGCCTCCAGCAGGGGAGAGGAGGTGGGGGAGCACTGCACGTATATCAGCCCCAGCAGGGGAGGGGAGGTGGGGGAGCACTGCATGTATATCAGCCCCAGCAGGGGAGGGGAGGTGGGGAAGCACTGCACGTATATCAGCCCCCAGCACTGGAGGGGAGGTGGGGGAGCACTGCACGTATATCAGCCCCCAGAAGGGGAGGGGAGGTGGGGAAGCACTGCACGTATATCTGCCCCAGCAGGGGAGGGGAGGTGGGGGAGCACTGCACGAATAACAGCCTCCAGCAGGGGAGGGGAGGTGGGGGAGCACTGAACGTATATCAGCCCCCAGCAGGTGAGGGGAGGTGGGGGAGCACTGCACGTATATCAGCCCCCAGCAGGGGAGGGGAGGTGGGGGAGCACTGCACGTATATCAGCCCCCAGCAGGGGAGGGGAGGTGGGGAAGCACTGCACGTATATCAGCCCCCAGCAGGGGAGGGGAGGTGGGGAAGCACTGCATGTATAACAGCCTCCAGCAGGGGAGAGGAGGTGGGGAAGCACTGCACGTATAACAGCCTCCAGCAGGGGAGGGGAGGTGGGGGAGCACTGCACATATATCTGCCCCAGCAGGGGAGGGGAGGTGGGAGAGCACTACACGTATATCAGCCCCCAGCAGGGGAGGGGAGGTGGGGGAGCACTGCACGTATAACAGCCCCCAGCAGGGGAGGTGGGGAAGCACTGCACGTATAACAGCATCCAGCAAGGGAGGGGAGGTGGGGAAGCACTGCATGTATATCCGCCCCCAGTAGGGGAGGGGAGGTGGGGGAGCACTGCACATATATCAGCCTCCAGCAGGGGAGGGGAGGTGGGGGAGCACTGCACGTATATCAGCCCCCAGCAGGGGAGGGGAGGTGGGGGAGCACTGCACGTATAATAGCCCCCAGCAGGGGAGGGGAGGTGGGGGAGCACTGCACGTATATCATCCCCCAGCTGGGGAGGGGAGGTGGGGGAGCACTGCACGTATAACAGCCCCCAGCAGGGGAGGGGAGGTGGGGGAGCACTGCACGTATATCAGTCCCCAGCAGGGGAGGGGAGGTGGGGGAGCACTGCACGTATATCAGCCCCCAGCAAAGGAGGGGAGGTGGGCGAGCACTGCACGTATATCAGCCACCAGCAGGGGAGGGGAGGTGGGGGAGCACTGCATGTATATCAGCCCCCAGCAGGGGAGGGGAGGTGGGGGAGCACTGCACATATAACAGCCTCCAGCAGGCGAGAGGAGGTGGGGAAGCACTGCACGTATAACATCCTCCAGCAGGGGAGGGGAGCACTGCACATATATCTGCCCCAGCAGGGGATGGGAGGTGGGGGAGCAATGCACGTATATCAGCCCCCAGCAGGGGAGGGGAGGTGGGGGAGCACTGCACGTATAACAGCCCCCAGCAGGGGAGGGGAGATGGGGAAGCACTGCACGTATATCAGCCCCCAGCAGGGGAGGGGATGTGGGGGAGCACTGCACGTATATCAGCCCCCAGCAGGGGAGGGGAGGTGGGGGAGCACTGCACGTATATCAGCCCCCAGCAGGGGAGGGGAGGTGGGGAAGTACTGCATGTATATCTGCCCCAGCAGGGGAGGGGAGGTGGGGGAGCACTGCACGAATAACAGCCTCCAGCAGGGGAGGGGAGGTGGGGAAGCACTGCATGTATATCAGCCCCAGCAGGGTCAGGGGAGGTGGGGGAGCACTGCATGTATATCAGCCCCCAGCAAGGGAGGGGAGGTGGGGGAGCACTGCATGTATATCTGCCCCAGCAGGGGAGGGGAGGTGGGGGAGCACTGCATGAATAACAGCCTCCAGCAGGGGAGGGGAGGTGGGGAAGCACTGCACGTATATCAGCCCCAGCAGGGGAGGGGAGGTGGGGGAGCACTGCACGTATATCCGCCCCAGCAGGGGAGGGGAGGTGGGGAAGCACTGCACGTATATCAGCCCCCAGCACTGGAGGGGAGGTGGGGGAGCACTGCACGTATATCAGCCCCCAGAAGGGGAGGGGAGGTGGGGAAGCACTGCACGTATATCTGCCCCAGCAGGGGAGGGGAGGTGGGGGAGCACTGCACGAATAACAGCCTCCAGCAGGGGAGGGGAGGTGGGGAAGCACTGCATGTATATCAGCCCCAGCAGGGGAGAGGAGGTGGGGGAGCGCTGCACGTATATCAGCCCCAGCAGGGGAGGGGAGGTGGGGGAGCACTGAATGTATATCAGCCCCCAGCAGGTGAGGGGAGGTGGGGGAGCACTGCACATATATCAGCCCCCAGCAGGGGAGGGGAGGTGGGGGAGCACTGCACGTATATATCAGCCCCCAGCAGGGGAGGGGAGGTGGGGAAGCACTGCACGTATATCAGCCCCCAGCAGGGGAGGGGAGGTGGGGAAGCACTGCATGTATATCAGCCCCCAGCACTGGAGGGGAGGTGGGGGAGCACTGGATGTATATCAGCCCCCAGAAGGGGAGGGGAGGTGGGGGAGCACTGCACGTATATCAGCCCCCAGCAGGGGAGGGGAGGTGGGGGAGCACTGCACGTATAATAGCCCCCAGCAGGGGAGGGGAGGTGGGGGAGCACTGCACGTATATCATCCCCCAGCTGGGGAGGGGAGGTTGGGGAGCACTGCACGTATAACAGCCCCCAGCAGGGGAGGGGAGGTGGGGGAGCACTGCACGTATATCAGTCCCCAGCAGGGGAGGGGAGGTGGGGGAGCACTGCACGTATATCAGCCCCCAGCAGGGGAGGGGAGGTGGGCGAGCACTGCACGTATATCAGCCCCCAGCAGGGGAGGGGAGGTGGGGGAGCACTGCATGTATATCAGCCCCCAGCAGGGGAGGGGAGGTGGGGGAGCACTGCACGTATAACAGCCTCCAGCAGGCGAGAGGAGGTGGGGAAGCACTGCACGTATAACATCCTCCAGCAGGGGAGGGGAGCACTGCACATATATCTGCCCCAGCAGGGGATGGGAGGTGGGGGAGCAATGCACGTATATCAGCCCCCAGCAGGGGAGGGGAGGTGGGGGAGCACTGCACGTATAACAGCCCCCAGCAGGGGAGGGGAGGTGGGGAAGCACTGCACGTATATCAGCCCCCAGCAGGGGAGGGGATGTGGGGGAGCACTGCACGTATATCAGCCCCCAGCAGGGGAGGGGAGGTGGGGGAGCACTGCACGTATATCAGCCCCCAGCAGGGGAGGGGAGGTGGGGAAGTACTGCATGTATATCTGCCCCAGCAGGGGAGGGGAGGTGGGGGAGCACTGCACGAATAACAGCCTCCAGCAGGGGAGGGGAGGTGGGGAAGCACTGCATGTATATCAGCCCCAGCAGGGTCAGGGGAGGTGGGGGAGCACTGCACGTATATCAGCCCCCAGCAAGGGAGGGGAGGTGGGGGAGCACTGCATGTATATCTGCCCCAGCAGGGGAGGGGAGGTGGGGGAGCACTGCATGAATAACAGCCTCCAGCAGGGGAGGGGAGGTGGGGAAGCACTGCACGTATATCAGCCCCAGCAGGGGAGGGGAGGTGGGGGAGCACTGCACGTATATCCGCCCCAGCAGGGGAGGGGAGGTGGGGAAGCACTGCACGTATATCAGCCCCCAGCACTGGAGGGGAGGTGGGGGAGCACTGCACGTATATCAGCCCCCAGAAGGGGAGGGGAGGTGGGGAAGCACTGCACGTATATCTGCCCCAGCAGGGGAGGGGAGGTGGGGGAGCACTGCACGAATAACAGCCTCCAGCAGGGGAGGGGAGGTGTGGAAGCACTGCACGTATATCAGCCCCAGCAGGGGAGGGGAGGTGGGGAAGGACTGCATGTATAACAGCCTCCAGCAGGGGAGAGGAGGTGGGGGAGCACTGCATGTATATCAGCCCCAGCAGGTGAGGGGAGGTGGGGGAGCACTGCACGTATATCAGCCCCCAGCAGGGGAGGGGAGGTGGGGAAGCACTGCACGAATAACAGCCTCCAGCAGGGGAGGGGAGGTGGGGAAGCACTGCACGTATATCAGCCCCAGCAGGGGAGGGGAGGTGGGGAAGGACTGCATGTATAACAGCCTCCAGCAGGGGAGAGGAGGTGGGGGAGCACTGCACGTATATCAGCCCCAGCAGGTGAGGGGAGGTGGGGGAGCACTGCACGTATATCAGCCCCCAGCAGGGGAGGGGAGGTGGGGAAGCACTGCACGTATATCAGCCCCCAGCAGGGGAGGGGAGGTGGGGAAGCACTGCATGTATAACAGCCTCCAGCAGGGGAGAGGAGGTGGGGAAGCACTGCACGTTTAACAGCCTCCAGCAGGGGAGGGGAGGTGGGGGAGCACTGCACATATATCTGCCCCAGCAGGGGAGGGGAGGTGGGAGAGCACTGCACGTATATCAGCCCCCAGCAGGGGAGGGGAGGTGGGGGAGCACTGCACGTATAACAGCCCCCAGCAGGGGAGGTGGGGAAGCACTGCACGTATAACAGCCTCCAGCAAGGGAGGGGAGGTGGGGAAGCACTGCATGTATATCCGCCCCCAGTAGGGGAGGGGAGGTGGGGGAGCACTGCACATATATCAGCCTCCAGCAGGGGAGGGGAGGTGGGGGAGCACTGCACGTATATCAGCCCCCAGCAGGGGAGGGGAGGTGGGGGAGCACTGCACATATAATAGCCCCCAGCAGGGGAGGGGAGGTGGGGGAGCACTGCACGTATATCATCCCCCAGCTGGGGAGGGGAGGTGGGGGAGCACTGCACGTATAACAGCCCCCAGCAGGGGAGGGGAGGTGGGGGAGCACTGCACATATATCAGTCCCCAGCAGGGGAGGGGAGGTGGGGGAGCACTGCACGTATATCAGCCCCCAGCAGGGGAGGGGAGGTGGGCGAGCACTGCACGTATATCAGCCCCCAGCAGGGGAGGGGAGGTGGGGGAGCACTGCATGTATATCAGCCCCCAGCAGGGGAGGGGAGGTGGGGGAGCACTGCACATATAACAGCCTCCAGCAGGCGAGAGGAGGTGGGGAAGCACTGCACGTATAACATCCTCCAGCAGGGGAGGGGAGCACTGCACATATATCTGCCCCAGCAGGGGATGGGAGGTGGGGGAGCAATGCACGTATATCAGCCCCCAGCAGGGGAGGGGAGGTGGGGGAGCACTGCACGTATAACAGCCCCCAGCAGGGGAGGGGAGATGGGGAAGCACTGCACGTATATCAGCCCCCAGCAGGGGAGGGGATGTGGGGGAGCACTGCACGTATATCAGCCCCCAGCAGGGGAGGGGAGGTGGGGGAGCACTGCACGTATATCAGCCCCCAGCAGGGGAGGGGAGGTGGGGAAGTACTGCATGTATATCTGCCCCAGCAGGGGAGGGGAGGTGGGGGAGCACTGCACGAATAACAGCCTCCAGCAGGGGAGGGGAGGTGGGGAAGCACTGCATGTATATCAGCCCCAGCAGGGTCAGGGGAGGTGGGGGAGCACTGCACGTATATCAGCCCCCAGCAAGGGAGGGGAGGTGGGGGAGCACTGCATGTATATCTGCCCCAGCAGGGGAGGGGAGGTGGGGGAGCACTGCATGAATAACAGCCTCCAGCAGGGGAGGGGAGGTGGGGAAGCACTGCACGTATATCAGCCCCAGCAGGGGAGGGTAGGTGGGGGAGCACTGCACGTATATCCGCCCCAGCAGGGGAGGGGAGGTGGGGAAGCACTGCACGTATATCAGCCCCCAGCACTGGAGGGGAGGTGGGGGAGCACTGCACGTATATCAGCCCCCAGAAGGGGAGGTGGGGAAGCACTGCACGTATATCTGCCCCAGCAGGGGAGGGGAGGTGGGGGAACACTGCACGAATAACAGCCTCCAGCAGGGGAGGGGAGGTGGGGAAGCACTGCACGTATATCAGCCCCAGCAGGGGAGGAGAGGTGGGGAAGGACTGCATGTATAACAGCCTCCAGCAGGGGAGAGGAGGTGGGGGAGCACTGCACGTATATCAGCCCCAGCAGGGGAGGGGAGGTGGGGGAGCACTGAACGTATATCAGCCCCCAGCAGGTGAGGGGAGGTGGGGGAGCACTGCACGTATATCAGCCCCCAGCAGGGGAGGGGAGGTGGGGGAGCACTGCACGTATATCAGCCCCCAGCAGGGGAGGGGAGGTGGGGAAGCACTGCACGTATATCAGCCCCCAGCAGGGGAGAGGAGGTGGTGAAGCACTGCACGTATAACAGCCTCCAGCAGGGGAGGGTAGGTGGGGGAGCACTGCACGTATATCAGCCCCCAGCAGGGGGGGAGGTGGGGGAGCACTGCACGTATATCAGCCCCCAGCAGGGGAGGGGAGGTGGGGAAGCACTGCAGGTATATCCGCCCCCAGCAGGGGAGGGGAGGTGGGGAAGCATTGCATGTATATCAGCCCCCAGCAGGGGAGGGGAGGTGGGGGAGCACTGCATGTATATCAGCCCCCAGCAGGGGAGAGGTGATGGGGGAGCACTGCACATATATCAACCCCAGCAGGGGAGGGGAGGTGGGGGAGCACTGCACGTATATCAGCCCCCAGCACGGGAGGTGGGGGAGCACTGCACGTATATCAGCCCCCAGCAGGGGAGGGGAGGTGGGGAATCACTGCACGTATATCAGCCCCCAGCAGGGGAGGGGAGGTGGGGGAGCACTGCACGTATCTCCGCCCCAGCAGGGGAGGGGAGGTGGGGAAGCACTGCATGTATATCAGCCCCCAGCAGGGGAGGGGAGGTGGGGGAGCACTGCACGTATATCAGCCCCCAGCAGGGGAGGGGAGGTGGGGGAGCACTGCATGTATATCTGCCCCAGCAGGGGAGGGGAGGTGGGGGAGCACTGCACGTATATCAGCCCCCAGCAGGGGAGGGGAGGTGGGGAAGTACTGCATGTATATCTGCCCCAGCAGGGGAGGGGAGGTGGAGGAGCACTGCACGAATAACAGCCTCCAGGCGGGGATAGGAGGTGGGGAAGCACTGCATGTATATCAGCCCCAGCAGGGTCAGGGGAGGTGGGGGAGCACTGCACGTATATCAGCCCCAGCAGGGGAGGGGAGGTGGGGGAGCACTGCATGTATATCCGCCCCAGCAGGGGAGGGGAGGTGGGGAAGCACTGCACGTATAACAGCCTCCAGCAGGGGAGGGGAGGTGGGGGAGCACTGCACGTATATCAGCCTCCAGCAGGGGAGGAGAGGTGGGGGAGCACTGCACATATATCTGCCCAAGCAGGGGAGGGGAGGTGGGGAAGCACTGCATGTATATCAGCCCCCCAGCAGGGGAGGGGAAGTGGGGGAGCACTGCACGTATAACAGCCCCCAGCAGGGGAGGTGGGGAAGCACTGCACGTATATCCTCCCCCAGCAGGGGAGGGGAGGTGGGGAAGCACTGCACGTATATCCGCCCCCAGCAGGGGAGGGGAGGTGGGGAAGCACTGCACGTATATCAGCCCCCAGCAGGGGAGGGGAGGTGGGGGTGCACTGCACGTATATCAGCCCCCAGCAGGTGAGGGGAGGTGGGGGAGCACTGCACGTATAATAGCCCCCAGCAGGGGAGGGGAGGTGGGGGAGCACTGCACGTATATCAGCCCCCAGCAGGGGAGGGGAGGTGGGGAAGCACTGCATGTATAACAGCCTCCAGCAGGGGAGAGGAGGTGGGGAAGCACTGCACGTATAACAGCCTCCAGCAGGGGAGGGGAGGTGGGGGAGCACTGCACATATATCTGCCCCAGCAGGGGAGGGGAGGTGGGGGAGCACTGCACGTATATCAGCCCCCAGCAGGGGAGGGGAGGTGGGGGAGCACTGCATGTATATCTGCCCCAGCAGGGGAGGGGAGGTGGGGGAGCACTGCACGTATATCAGCCCCCAGCAGGGGAGGGGAGGTGGGGAAGTACTGCATGTATATCTGCCCCAGCAGGGGAGGGGAAGTGGGGGAGCACTGCACGAATAACATCCTCCAGGCGGGGATAGGAGGTGGGGAAGCACTGCATGTATATCAGCCCCAGCAGGGTCAGGGGAGGTGGGGGAGCACTGCACATATATCAGCCCCCAGCAAGGGAGGGGAGGTGGGGGAGCACTGCATGTATATCCGCCCCAGCAGGGGAGGGGAGGTGGGGAAGCACTGCACGTATATCAGCCCCAGCAGGGGAGGGGAGGTGGGGGAGAACTGCATGTATATCCGCCCCAGTAGGGGAGGGGAGGTGGGGAAGCACTGCACGTATAACAGCCTCCAGCAGGGGAGGGGAGGTGGGGGAGCACTGCACATATATCAGCCTCCAGCAGGGGAGGAGAGGTGGGGGAGCACTGCACATATATCTGCCCAAGCAGGTGAGGGGAGGTGGGGAAGCACTGCATGTATATCAGCCCCCAGCAGGGGAGGGGAAGTGGGGGAGCACTGCACGTATAACAGCCCCCAGCAGGGGAGGTGGGGAAGCACTGCACGTATATCCTCCCCCAGCAGGGGAGGGGAGGTGGGGAAGCACTGCACGTATATCCACCCCCAGCAGGGGAGAGGAGGTGGGGAAGCACTGCACGTATATCAGCCCCCAGCAGCGGAGGGGAGGTGGGGAAGCACTGCATGTATAACAGCCTCCAGCAGGGGAGAGGAGGTGGGGAAGCACTGCACGTATAACAGCCTCCAGCAGGGAAGGGGAGGTGGGGGAGCACTGCACATATATCTGCCCCAGCAGGGGAGGGGAGGTGGGGGAGCACTGCACGTATATCAGCCCCCAGCAGGGGAGGGGAGGTGGGGGACCACTGCACGTATAACAGCCCCCAGCAGGGGAGGTGGGGAAGCACTGCACGTATAACAGCCTCGAGCAGGGGAGGGGAGGTGGGGGAGCACTGCACGTATATCAGCCCACAGCAGGGGAGGGGAGGTGGGGAAGCACTGCACGTATATCCGCCCCCAGCAGGGGAGGGGAGGTGGGGAAGCACTGCACGTATATCAGCCCCCAGCAGGGGAGGGGAGGTGGGGGAGCACTGCACGTATATCAGCCCCCAGCATGGGAGGGGAGGTGGGGGAGCACTGCACGTATATCAGCCCACAGCAGGGGAGGGGAGGTGGGGAAGCACTGCACGTATATCAGCCCCCAGCAGGGGAGGGGAGGTGGGGGAGCACTGCACGTATCTCCACCCCCAGCAGGGGAGGGGAGGTGGGAAAGCATTGCACATATATCAGCCCCCAGCAGGGGAGGGGAGGTGGGGGAGCACTGCACGTATATCAGCCCCCAGCAGGGGAGGGGAGGTGGGGAGCACTGCACGTATATCAGCCCCCAGCAGGGGGGGGAGGTGGGGGAGCACTGCACGTATATCAGCCCCCAGCAGGGGAGGGGAGGTGGGGAAGCACTGCATGTATATCCGCCCCCAGTAGGGGAGGGGAGGTGGGGAAGCACTGCACGTATATCAGCCCCCAGCAGGGGAGGGGAGGTGGGGGAGCACTGCATGTATAACATTCTCCAGCAGGGGAGGGGAGCATTGCACATATATCTGCCCCAGCAGGGGAGGGGAGGTGGGGGAGCAATGCACGTATATCAGCCTCCAGCAGAGGAGGGGAGGTGGGGGAGCACTGCACGTATATCAGCCCCCAGCAGGGGAGGGGAGGTGGGGGAGCACTGCACGTATAACAGCCCCCAGCAGGGGAGGGGAGATGGGGGAGCACTGCACGTATATCAGCCCCCAGCAGGGGAGAGGAGGTGGGGAAGCACTGCACGTATAACATTCTCCAGCAGGGGAGGGGAGCATTGCACATATATCTGCCCCAGCAGGGGAGGGGAGGTGGGGGAGCAATGCACGTATATCAGCCCCCAGCAGGGGAGGGGAGGTGGGGGAGCACTGCACGTCTATCAGCCCCAGCAGGGGAGGGGAGGTGGGGAAGCACTGCACGTATAACAGCCTCCAGCAAGGTAGGGGAGGTGGGGGAGCACTGCATGTATATCAGCCCCCAGCAGGGGAGGGGAGGTGGGGAAACACTGCATGTATATCCGCCCCCAGTAGGGGCGGGGAGGTGGGGAAGAACTGCACGTATATCAGCCCCCAGCAGGGGAGGGGAAGTGGGGGAGCACTGCACGTATAATAGCCCCCAGCAGGGGAGGGGAGGTGGGGGAGCACTGCACGTATATCAGCCCCCAGCAGGGGAGGGGAGGTGGGGGAGCACTGCACGTATATCAGCCCCCAGCAGGGGAGGGGAGGTGGGCGAGCACTGCATGTATATCAGCCCCCAGCAGGGGAGGGGATGTGGGGGAGCACTGCATGTATATCAGCCCCCAGCAGGGAAGGGGAGGTGGGCGAGCACTGCACGTATAACAGCCTCCAGCAGGGGAGGGGAGGTGGGGGAGCACTGCACATATATCTGCCCCAGCAGGGGAGGGGAGGTGGGGAGCACTGCACGTATATCAGCCCCCAGCAGGGGAGGGGAGGTGGGGGAGCACTGCACGTATAACAGCCCCCAGCAGGGGAGGTGGGGAAGCACTGCACGTATAACAGCCCCAGCAGGGGAGGGGAGGTGGGGAAGGACTGCATGTATAACAGCCCCCAGAAGGGGAGGGGAGGTGGGGAAGCACTGCAAGTATATCTGCCCCAGCAGTGGAGGGGAGGTGGGGGAGCACTGCACGAATAACAGCCTCCAGCAGGGGAGGGGAGGTGGGGAAGCACTGCACGTATATCAGCCCCAGCAGGGGAGGGGAGGTGGGGGAGCACTGCATGTATATCAGCCCCCAGCAGGGGAGGGGAGGTGGGGGAGCACTGCACGTATATCAGCCCACAGCAGGGGAGGGGAGGTGGGGAAGCACTGCATGTATAACAGCCTCCAGCAGGGGAGAGGAGGTGGGGAAGCACTGCACGTATAACAGCCTCCAGCAGGGGAGGGGAGGTGGGGGAGCACTGCACATATATCTGCCCCAGCAGGGGAGGGGAGGTGGGGGAGCACTGCCCGTATATCAGCCCCCAGCAGGGGAGGGGAGGTGGGGGAGCACTGCACATATAACAGCCCCCAGCAGGGGAGGTGGGGAAGCACTACACGTATAACAGCCTCCAGCAGGGGAGGGGAGGTGGGGGAGCACTGCATGTATATCAGCCCCCAGCAGGGGAGGGGAGGTGGGGAAGCACTGCACGTATATCCGCCCCCAGCAGGGGAGGGGAGGTGGGGAAGCACTGCACGTATATCAGCCCCCAGCAGGGGAGGGGAGGTGAGGAAGCACTGCACGTATATCAGCCCCCAGCAGGGGAGGGGAGGTGGGGGTGCACTGCACGTATATCAGCCCCCAGCAGGGGAGGGGAGGTGGGGGAGCACTGCACGTATCTCCGCCCCCAGCAGGGGAGGGGAGGTGGGAAAGCATTGCACATATATCAGCCCCCAGCAGGGGAGGGGAGGTGGGGGAGCACTGCACGTATATCAGCCCCCAGCAGGGGAGGGGAGGTGGGGGAGCACTGCACGTATATCAGCCCCCAGCAGGGGGGGGAGGTGGGGGAGCACTGCATGTATATCAGCCCCCAGCAGGGGAGGGGAGGTGGGGGAGCACTGCACGTATATCAGCCCCCAGCAGGGGAGGGGAGGTGGGGGAGCACTGCACGTATATCAGCCCCCAGCAGGGGGGGGAGGTGGGGGAGCACTGCATGTATATCAGCCCCCAGCAGGGGAGGGGAGGTGGGGAAGCACTGCACGTATATCCGCCCCCAGCAGGGGAGGGGAGGGGGGGAAGCATTGCCCGTATATCAGCCCCCAGCAGGGGAGGGGAGGTGGGGGAGCACTGCATGTATATCAGCCCCCAGCAGGGGAGAGGTGATGGGGGAGCACTGCACATATATCAACCCCAGCAGGGGAGGGGAGGTGGGGGAGCACTGCACGTATATCAGCCCCCAGCACGGGAGGTGGGGGAGCACTGCATGTTTATCAGCCCCCAGCAGGGGAGGGGAGGTGGGGAATCACTGCACGTATATCAGCCCCCAGCAGGGGAGGGGAGGTGGGGAAGCACTGCACGTATATCCGCCCCCAGCAGGGGAGGGGAGGTGGGGGAGCACTGCACGTATCTCCGCCCCAGCAGGGGAGGGGAGGTGGGGGAGCACTGCACGTATATCAGCCCCCAGCAGGGGAGGGGAGGTGGGGAAGCACTGCACGTATATCTGCCCCAGCAGGGTAGGGGAGGTGGGGGAGCTCTGCACATATATCTGCCGCAGAAGGGGAGGGGAGGTGGGGGAGCACTGCACGTATATCAGCCCCCAGCAGGGGAGGGGAGGTGGGGGAGCACTGCACGTATAACAGCCCCCAGCAGGGGAGGTGGGGAAGCACTGCACGTATAACAGCCTCCAGCAAGGGAGGGGAGGTGGGGGAGCACTGCATGTATATCAGCCCCCAGCAGGGGAGGGGAGGTGGGGAAGCACTGCATGTATATCCGCCCCCAGCAGGGGAGGGGAGTTGGGGGAGCACTGCACGTATATCAGCCCCCAGCACGGGAGGTGGGGGAGCACTGCATGTTTATCAGCCCCCAGCAGGGGAGGGGAGGTGGGGAATCACTGCACGTATATCAGCCCCCAGCAGGGGAGGGGAGGTGGGGAAGCACTGCACGTATATCCGCCCCCAGCAGGGGAGGGGAGGTGGGGGAGCACTGCACGTATCTCCGCCCCAGCAGGGGAGGGGAGGTGGGGGAGCACTGCACGTATATCAGCCCCCAGCACGGGAGGTGGGGGAGCACTGCATGTATATCCGCCCCCAGTAGGGGAGGGGAGGTGGGGAAGCACTGCACGTATATCAGCCCCCAGCAGGGGAGGGGAGGTGGGGGAGCACTGCATGTATATCAGCCCCCAGCAGGGGAGAGGAGGTGGGGGAGCACTGCACGTATATCAGCCCCCAGCAGGGGAGGGGAGGTGGGGAAGCACTGCACGTATCTCCGCCCCAGCAGGGGAGGGGAGGTGGGGCAGCACTGCACGTATATCAGCCCCCAGCACGGGAGGTGGGGGAGCACTGCATGTATATCAGCCCCCAGCAGGGGAGGGGAGGTGGGGAATCACTGCACGTATATCAGCCCCCAGCAGGGGAGGGGAGGTGGGAAAGCACTGCACGTATATCCGCCCCCAGCAGGGGAGGGGAGGTGGGGGAGCACTGCATGTATATCAGCCCCCAACAGGGGAGGGCAGGTGGGGAATCACTGCACGTATATCAGCCCCCAGCAGGGGAGGGGAGGTGGGGAAGCACTGCACGTATATCCGCCCCCAGCAGGGGAGGGGAGGTGGGGGAGCACTGCACGTATATCAGCCCCCAGCTGGGGAGGGGAGGTGGGGGAGCACTGCACGTATCTCCGCCCCAGCAGGGGAGGGGAGGTGGGGAAGCACTGCACGTATCTCCGCCCCAGCAGGGGAGGGGAGGTGGGGGAGCACTGCACGTATATCAGCCCCCAGCACGGGAGGTGGGGGAGCACTGCATGTATATCAGCCCCCAGCAGGGGAGGGGAGGTGGGGAATCACTGCACGTATATCAGCCCCCAGCAGGGGAGGGGAGGTGGGAAAGCACTGCACGTATATCCGCCCCCAGCAGGGGAGGGGAGGTGGGGGAGCACTGCATGTATATCAGCCCCCAACAGGGGAGGGCAGGTGGGGAATCACTGCACGTATATCAGCCCCCAGCAGGGGAGGGGAGGTGGGGAAGCACTGCACGTATATCCGCCCCCAGCAGGGGAGGGGAGGTGGGGGAGCACTGCACGTATATCAGCCCCCAGCTGGGGAGGGGAGGTGGGGGAGCACTGCACGTATCTCCGCCCCAGCAGGGGAGGGGAGGTGGGGAAGCACTGCATGTATATCAGCCCCCAGCAGGGGAGGGGAGCTGGGGGAGCACTGCACGTATATCAGCCCCCAGCAGGGGAGGGGAGGTGGGGAAGCACTGCACATATATCTGCCCCAGCAGGGTAGGGGAGGTGGGGGAGCTCTGCACATATATCAGCCCCCAGCAGGGGAGGGGAGGTGGGGGAGCACTGCACGTATAACAGCCCCCAGCAGGGGAGGTGGGGAAGCACTGCACGTATAACAGCCTCCAGCAAGGGAGGGGAGGTGGGGGAGCACTGCATGTATATCAGCCCCCAGCAGGGGAGGGGAGGTGGGGAAGCACTGCATGTATATCCGCCCCCAGTAGGGGAGGGGAGGTGGGGAAGCACTGCACGTATATCAGCCCCCAGCAGGGGAGGGGAGGTGGGGGAGCACTGCATGTATATCAGCCCCCAGCAGGGGAGGAGGAGGTGGGGGAGCACTGCACGTATATCAGCCCCCAGCAGGGGAGGGGGAGGTGGGGAAGCACTGCACGTATCTCCGCCCCAGCAGGGGAGGGGAGGTGGGGGAGCACTGCACGTATATCAGCCCCCAGCACGGGGAGGTGGGGGAGCACTGCATGTATATCAGCCCCCAGCAGGGGAGGGGAGGTGGGGAATCACTGCACGTATATCAGCCCCCAGCAGGGGAGGGGGAGGTGGGGAAAGCACTGCACGTATATCCGCCCCCAGCAGGGGAGGGGAGGTGGGGGAGCACTGCACGTATATCAGCCCCCAGCTGGGGAGGGGAGGTTTGGGAGCACTGCACGTATCTCCGCCCCAGCAGGGGAGGGGAGGTGGGGAAGCACTGCACGTATATCAGCCCCCAGCAGGGGGAGGGGGAGGTGGGGGAGCACTGCACGTATATCTGCCCCAGCAGGGTAGGGGAGGTGTGGGAGCACTGCATGTATATCAGCCCCCAGCAGGGGAGGGGAGGTGGGGGAGCACTGCACGTATATCAGCCCCCAGCAGGGGAGGGGAGGTGGGGAAGCACTGCACGTATATCTGCCCCAGCAGGGTAGGGGAGGTGGGGGAGCACTGCACGTATATCTGCCCCAGCAGGTTAGGGGAGGTGGGGGAGCACTGCACGTATATCTGCCCCAGCAGGGTAGGGGAGGTGGGGGAGCACTGCATGTATAACAGCCTCCAGCAGGGGAGGGGAGGTGGGGAAGCACTGCACGTATATCAGCCCCAGCAGGGGACGGGAGGTGGGGGAGCACTGCACGTATATGAGCCCCCAGCAGGGGAGGGGAGGTGGGGGATCAGTGCACGTATATCAGCCCCCAGCAGGGGAGGGGAGGTGGAGAAGCACTGCACGTATATCAGCCCCCAGTAGGGGATGGAGGTGGGGGAGCACTGCACGTATATCAGCCCCAAGCAGGGTAGGGGAGGAGGGGGAGCACTGCACGTATATCAGCCCCCAGCAGGGGAGGGGAGGTGGGGGAGCACTGCACGTATATCTGCCCCCAGCAGGGGAGGGGAGGTGGGGGAGCACTGCAGGTATCTCCGCCCCCAGCAGGGGAGGGGAGGTGGGAGAGCACTGCACGTATATCAGCCCCCAGCAGGGCAGGGGAGGTGGGGAAGCACTGCATGTATAACAGCCTCCAGCAGGGGAGAGGAGGTGGGGAAGCACTGCACGTATAACAGCCTCCAGCAGGGGAGGGAGGTGTGGGAGCTCTGCACATATATCTGCCGCAGAAGGGGAGGGGAGGTGGGGGAGCACTGCACGTATATCAGCCCCTAGCAGGGGAGGGGAGGTGGGGGAGCACTGCACGTATAACAGCCCCCAGCAGGGGAGGTGGGGAAGCACTGCACGTTATAACAGCCTCCAGCAAGGGAGGGGAGGTGGGGGAGCACTGCATGTATATCAGCCCCCAGCAGGGGAGGGGAGGTGGGGAAGCACTGCATGTATATCCGCCCCCAGTAGGGGAGGGGAGGTGGGGAAGCACTGCACGTATATCAGCCCCCAGCAGGGGAGGGGAGGTGGGGGGAGCACTGCATGTATATCAGCCCCCAGCAGGGAGAGGAGGTGGGGGAGCACTGCACGTATATCAGCCCCCAGCAGGGCAGGGGAGGTGGGGAAGCACTGCATGTATAACAGCCTCCAGCAGGGGAGAGGAGGTGGGGAAGCACTGCACGTATAACAGCCTCCAGCAGGGGAGGGGAGGTGTGGGAGCTCTGCACATATATCTGCCCCAGAAGGGGAGGGGAGGTGGGGGAGCACTGCACGTATATCAGCCCCCAGCAGGGGAGGGGAGGTGGGGGAGCACTGCACGTATAACAGCCCCCAGCAGGCGAGGTGGGGAAGCACTGCACGTATAACAGCCTCCAGCAGGGGAGGGGAGGTGGGGAAGCACTGCACGTATATTAGCCCCAGCAGGGGAGGGGAGGTGGGGGAGCACTGCACGTATATCAGCCCAGCAGGGGAGGGGAGGTGGGGAAGCACTGCACGTATATCAGCCCCCAGCTGGGGAGGGGAGGTGGGGGAGCACTGCATGTATATCAGCCCCCAGCAGGGGAGAGGAGGTGGGGGAGCACTGCACGTATATCAGCCCCCAGCAGGGGAGGGGAGGTTGGGGAGCACTGCACATATCTCCGCCCCCAGCAGGGGAGGGGAGGTGGGAGAGCACTGCACGTATATCAGCCCCCAGCAGGGCAGGGGAGGTGGGGAAGCACTGCATGTATAACAGCCTCCAGCAGGGGAGAGGAGGTGGGGAAGCACTGCACGTATAACAGCCTCCAGCAGGGGAGGGGAGGTGTGGGAGCTCTGCACATATATCTGCCCCAGAAGGGGAGGGGAGGTGGGGGAGCACTGCTCGTATATCAGCCCCCAGCAGGGGAGGGGAGGTGGGGGAGCAGTGCATGTATAACAGCCCCCAGCAGGGGAGGTGGGGAAGCACTGCACGTATAACAGCCTCCAGCAAGGGAGGGGAGGTGGGGGAGCACTGCATGTATATCAGCCCCCAGCAGGGGAGAGGAGGTGGGGGAGCACTGCACGTATATCAGCCCCCAGCAGGGGAGGGGAGGTGGGGAAGCACTGCACGTATATCAGCCCCCAGCAGGGGAGGGGAGGTGGGGGATCAGTGCACGTATATCAGCCCCCAGCAGGGGAGGGGAGGTGGAGAAGCACTGCACGTATATCAGCCCCAGTAGGGGATGGGAGGTGGGGGGAGCACTGCACGTATATCAGCCCCAGCAGGGGAGGGGAGGTGGGGAAGCACTGCATGTATATCTGCCCCAGCAGGGGAGGGGAGGTGGGGGAGCACTGCACGTATATCAGCCCCCAGCAGGGTAGGGGAGGTGGGGGAGCACTGCACATATATCAGCCCCCAGCAGGGCAGGGGAGGTGGTGAAGCACTGCATGTATAACAGCCTCCAGCAGGGGAGAGGAGGTGGGGAAGCACTGCATGTATAACAGCCTCCAGCAGGGGAGGGGAGGTGTGGGAGCTCTGCACATATATCTGCCCCAGAAGGGGAGGGGAGGTGGGGGAGCACTGCACGTATATCAGCCCCCAGCAGGGGAGGGGAGGTGGGGAGCACTGCACGTTATAACAGCACCCAGCATGGGAGGTGGGGAAGCACTGCACGTATAACAGCCTCCAGCAAGGGAGGGGAGGTGGGTGAGCACTGCATGTATATCAGCCCCCAGCAGGGGAGGTGGGGAAGCACTGCACGTATAACAGCCTCCAGCAAGGGAGGGGAGGTGGGGGAGCACTGCATGTATATCAGCCCCCAGCATGGGAGGGGAGGTGGGGAAGCACTGCATGTATATCCGCCCCAAGTAGGGGAGGGGAGGTGGGGAAGCACTGCACGTATATCAGCCCCAGCAGGGGAGGGGAGGTGGGGGAGCACTGCATGTATATCAGCCCCCAGCAGGGGAGAGGAGGTGGGGAGCACTGCACGAATATCAGCCCCCAGCAGGGGAGGGGAGGTGGGAAGCACTGCACATATATCAGCCTCCAGCAGAGGAGGGGAGGTGGGGAGCACTGCACGTATATCAGCCCCAGCAGGGGAGGGGAGGTGGGGGAGCACTGCATGTATAATAGCCCCCAGCAGGGGAGGGGAGGTGGGGGAGCACTGCACGTATAACATCCTCCAGCAGGGGAGGGGAGCACTGCACATATATCAGCCCCAGCAGGGGAGGGGAGGTGGGGGAGCACTGCACGTATAACAGCCTCCAGCAGGGGAGAGGAGGTGGGGAAGCACTGCACATATATCAGCCCCCAGCTGGGAGGGAAGGTGGGGGAGCACTGCACATATATCACCCTCCAGCAGAGGAGGGGAGGTGGGGGAGCACTGCACGTATATCAGCCCCCAGCAGGGGAGGGAGGTGGGGGAGCACTGCATGTATAATAGCCCCCAGCAGGGGAGGGGAGGTGGGGGAGCACTGCACGTATAACATCCTCCAGCAGGGGAGGGGAGCACTGCACATATATCAGCCCCAGCAGGGGAGGGGAGGTGGGGGAGCAATGCACGTATAACAGCCCCCAGCAGGGAGGGGAGGTGAGGAAGCACTGCACGTATATCAGCCCCCAGCAGGGGAGGGGATGTGGGGGAGCACTGCACGTATATCAGACCCCAGCAGGGGGGGGGAGGTGGGGGAGCACTGCACTTATATCAGCCCCCAGCAGGGAGGGGAGTTGGGGAAGAACTGCATGTATATCTGCCCCAGCAGGGGAGGGGAGGTGGGGGATCACTGCACGAATAACAGCCTCCAGCAGGGGAGGGGAGGTGGGGAAGCACTGCACGTATATCAGCCTAGCAGGGTCAGGGGAGGTGGGGAGCACTGCACGTATATCAGCCCCAGCAGGGGAGGGGAGGTGGGGGAGCACTGCACGTATATCCGCCCCAGCAGGGGAGGGAGGTGGGGAAGCACTGCACGTATATCAGCCCCAGCAGGGGAGGGGAGGTGGGGAGCACTGCACGTATATCAGCCCCCAGAAGGGGACGGGAGGTGGGGAAGCACTGCACGTATATCTGCCCCAGCAGGGGAGGGGAGGTGGGGGAGCACTGCACGAATAACAGCCTCCAGCAGGGGAGGGGAGGTGGGGAAGCAATGCACATATATCAGCCCCAGCAGGGGAGGGGAGGTGGGGGAGCACTGCACATATATCTGCCCCAGCAGGGGAGGGGAGGTGGGTGAGCACTGCACGTATATCAGCCCCCAGCAGGGGAGGGGAGGTGGGGGAGCACTGCACGTATAACAGCCTCCAGCAGGGGAGGTGGGGAAGCACTGCACGTATAACAGCCTCCAGCAAGGGAGGGGAAGTGGGGGAGCACTGCATGTATATCAGCCCCCAGCAGGGGAGGGGAGGTGGGAAGCACTGCATGTATATCTGCCCCCAGTAGGGAGGGAGGTGGGGGAAGAACTGCACGTATATCAGCCCCCAGCAGGGGAGGGTAGGTGGGGGGAGCACTGCATGTATATCAGCCCCCAGCAGGGAGAGGAGGTGGGGGGAGCACTGCACATATATCAGCCCCCAGCAGGGGAGGGGAGGTGGGGAAGCCCTGCACATATATCAGCCCCAGCAGGGGAGGGGAGGTGGGGAAGCACTGCACGTATATCAGCCTCCAGCAGGGGAGGGGATGTGGGGGAGCACTGCACGTATATCAGCCCCCAGCAGGGGAGGGGAGGTGGGGGAGCACTGCACGTATAATAGCCCCCCAGCAGGGGAGGGGAGGTGGGGGAGCACTGCACGTATATCAGCCCCCAGCTGGGAGGGGAGGTGGGGGAGCACTGCACGTATAACAGCCCCCAGCAGGGAGGGGAGGTGGGGGAGCACTGCACGTATATCAGCCCCCAGCAGGGAGGGGAGGTGGGGAGCACTGCACGTATAACAGCCCCAAGCAGGGGAGGGGAGGTGGGCGAGCACTACACGTATATCAGCCCCCAGCAGGGGAGGGGAGGTGGGGGAGCACTGCATGTATATCAGCCCCCAGCAGGGAAGGGGAGGTGGGGGAGCACTGCACGTATATCAGCCCCCAGCAGGGGAGGGGAGATGGGGGTGCACTGCACGTATATCAGCCCCCAGCAGGGGAGGGGAGGTGGGGGAGCACTGCACGTATATCAGCCCCCAGCAGGGGAGGGGAGGTGGGGAAGCACTGCACGTATAACAGCCTCCAGCAGGGGAGAGGAGGTGGGGAAGCACTGCACGTATAACATCCTCCAGCAGGGAGGGGAGCACTGCACGTATATCAGCCCCAGCAGGGGAGGGGAGGTGGGGGAGCAATGCACGTATATCAGCCCCCAGCAGGGGAGGGAGGTGGGGGAGCACTGCAGGTATAACAGCCCCCAGCAGGGGAGGGGAGGTGGGGAAGCACTGCACGTATATCAGCCCCCAGCAGGGGAGGGGATGTTGGGGAGCACTGCACGTATATCAGCCCCAAGCAGGGGAGGGGAGGTGGAGGAGCACTGCACGTATATCAGCCCCCAGCAGGGGAGGGGAGGTGGGGAAGAACTGCATGTATATCTGCCCCAGCAGGGGAGGGGAGGTGGGGGATCACTGCACGTATATCAGCCCCAGCAGGGTCAGGGAGGTGGGGGAGCACTGCACATATATCAGCCCCCAGCAGGGGAGGGGAGGTGGGGGAGCACTGCATGAATAACAGCCTCCAGCAGGGGAGGGGAGGTACGGAAGCACTGCACGTATATCAGCCCCAGCAGGGGAGGGGAGGTGGGGGAGCACTGCATGCCCAGCAGGGGAGGGGAGGTGGGGAAGCACTGCACGTATATCAGCCCCCAGCAGGGGAGGGGAGGTGGGGGAGCACTGCACGTATATCAGCCCCCGCAGGGTCAGGGGAGGTGGGGGAGCACTGCACGTATATCAGCCCCCAGCAGGGGAGGGGAGGTGGGGGAGCACTGCAGGAATAACAGCCTCCAGCAGGGGAGGGGAGGTGGGGAAGCACTGCACGTATACCAGCCCCAGCAGGGGAGGGGAGGTGGGGGAGCTCTGCATGTATATCCGCCCCAGCAGGGGAGGGGACGTGGGGAAGCACTGCACGTATATCAGCCCCCAGCAGGGGAGGGGAGGTGGGGGAGCACTGCACGTATATCAGCCCCCAGAAGGGGAGGGGAGGTGGGGAAGCACTGCATGTATAACAGCCTCCAGCAGGGGAGAGGAGGTGGGGGAGCACTGCACGAATAACAGCCTCCAGCAGGGGAGGGGAGGTGGGGAAGCACTGCACGTATATCTGCCCCAGCAGGGGAGGGGAGGTGGGGAAGCACTGCATGTATAACAGCCTCCAGCAGGGGAGAGGAGGTGGGGAAGCACTGCACATATAACAGCCTCCAGCAGGGGAGGGGAGGTGGGGGAGCACTGCACATATATCTGCCCCAGCAGGGGAGGGGAGGTGGGTGAGCTCTGCACGTATATCAGCCCCCAGCAGGGGAGGGGAGGTGGGGGAGCACTGCACGTATAACAGCCCCCAGCAGGGGAGGTGGGGAAGCACTGCACGTATAACAGCCTCCAGCAAGGGAGGGGAGGTGGGGGAGCACTGCATGTATATCAGCCCCCAGCAGGGGAGGGGAGGTGGGGAAGCACTGCATGTATATCCGCCCCCAGTAGGGGAGGGGAGGTGGGGAAGAACTGCACGTATATCAGCCCCCAGCAGGGGAGGGTAGGTGGGGGAGCACTGCATGTATATCAGCCCCCAGCAGGGGAGAGGAGGTGGGGGAGCACTGCACATATATCAGCCCCCAGCAGGGGAGGGGAGGTGGGGAAGCACTGCACATATATCAGCCCCCAGCAGTGGAGGGGAGGTGGGGGAGCACTGCACGTATATCAGCCTCCAGCAGGGGAGGGGAGGTGGGGGAGCACTGCATGTATATCAGCCCCCAGCAGGGGAGGGGAGGTGGGGGAGCACTGCACGTATAATAGCCCCCAGCAGGGGAGGGGAGGTGGGGGAGCACTGCACGTATATCAGCCCCCAGCTGGGGAGGGGAGGTGGGGGAGCACTGCACGTATAACAGCCCCCAGCAGGGGAGGGGAGGTGGGGGAGCACTGCACGTATATCAGCCCCCAGCAGGGGAGGGGAGGTGGGGGAGCACTGCACGTATATCAGCCCCCAGCAGGGGAGGGGAGGTGGGCGAGCACTGCACGTATATCAGCCCCCAGCAGGGGAGGGGAGGTGGGGGAGCACTGCATGTATATCAGCCCCCAGCAGGGAAGGGGAGGTGGGGGAGCACTGCCCGTATATCAGCCACCAGCAGGGGAGGGGAGATGGGTGTGCACTGCACGTATATCAGCCCTCAGCAGGGGAGGGGAGGTGGGGAGCACTGCACGTATATCAGCCCCCAGCAGGGGAGGGGAGGTGGGGGAGCACTGCACGTATATCAGCCCCCAGCAGGGGAGGGGAGATGGGGGTGCACTGCATGTATATCAGCCCCCAGCAGGGGAGGGGAGGTGGGGGAGCACTGCATGTATAACAGCCTCCAGCAGGGGAGAGGAGGTGGGGAAGCACTGCACGTATAACATCCTCCAGCAGGGGAGGGGAGCACTGCACATATATCAGCCCCAGCAGGGGAGGGGAGGTGGGGGAGCAATGCATGTATATCAGCCCCCAGCAGGGGAGGGGAGGTGGGGGAGCACTGCACGTATAACAGCCCCCAGCAGGGGAGGGGAGGTGGGGAAGCACTGCACGTATATCAGCCCCCAGCAGGGGAGGGGAGGTGGGGAAGAACTGCATGTATATCTGCCCCAGCAGGGGAGGGGAGGTGGGGGATCACTGCACGTATATCAGCCCCAGCAGGGTCAGGGGAGGTGGGGGAGCACTGCACATATATCAGCCCCCAGCAGGGGAGGGGAGGTGGGGGAGCACTGCATGAATAACAGCCTCCAGCAGGGGAGGGGAGGTACGGAAGCACTGCACGTATATCAGCCCCAGCAGGGGAGGGGAGGTGGGGGAGCACTGCATGTATATCCGCCCCAGCAGGGGAGGGGAGGTGGGGAAGCACTGCACGTATATCAGCCCCCAGCAGGGGAGGGGAGGTGGGGGAGCACTGCACGTATATCAGCCCCCGCAGGGTCAGGGGAGGTGGGGGAGCACTGCACGTATATCAGCCCCCAGCAGGGGAGGGGAGGTGGGGGAGCACTGCAGGAATAACAGCCTCCAGCAGGGGAGGGGAGGTGGGGAAGCACTGCACGTATACCAGCCCCAGCAGGGGAGGGGAGGTGGGGGAGCTCTGCATGTATATCCGCCCCAGCAGGGGAGGGGACGTGGGGAAGCACTGCACGTATATCAGCCCCCAGCAGGGGAGGGGAGGTGGGGGAGCACTGCACGTATATCAGCCCCCAGAAGGGGAGGGGAGGTGGGGAAGCACTGCATGTATAACAGCCTCCAGCAGGGGAGAGGAGGTGGGGGAGCACTGCACGAATAACAGCCTCCAGCAGGGGAGGGGAGGTGGGGAAGCACTGCACGTATATCTGCCCCAGCAGGGGAGGGGAGGTGGGGAAGCACTGCATGTATAACAGCCTCCAGCAGGGGAGAGGAGGTGGGGAAGCACTGCACATATAACAGCCTCCAGCAGGGGAGGGGAGGTGGGGGAGCACTGCACATATATCTGCCCCAGCAGGGGAGGGGAGGTGGGTGAGCTCTGCACGTATATCAGCCCCCAGCAGGGGAGGGGAGGTGGGGGAGCACTGCACGTATAACAGCCCCCAGCAGGGGAGGTGGGGAAGCACTGCACGTATAACAGCCTCCAGCAAGGGAGGGGAGGTGGGGGAGCACTGCATGTATATCAGCCCCCAGCAGGGGAGGGGAGGTGGGGAAGCACTGCATGTATATCCGCCCCCAGTAGGGGAGGGGAGGTGGGGAAGAACTGCACGTATATCAGCCCCCAGCAGGGGAGGGTAGGTGGGGGAGCACTGCATGTATATCAGCCCCCAGCAGGGGAGAGGAGGTGGGGGAGCACTGCACATATATCAGCCCCCAGCAGGGGAGGGGAGGTGGGGAAGCACTGCACATATATCAGCCCCCAGCAGTGGAGGGGAGGTGGGGGAGCACTGCACGTATATCAGCCTCCAGCAGGGGAGGGGAGGTGGGGGAGCACTGCATGTATATCAGCCCCCAGCAGGGGAGGGGAGGTGGGGGAGCACTGCACGTATAATAGCCCCCAGCAGGGGAGGGGAGGTGGGGGAGCACTGCACGTATATCAGCCCCCAGCTGGGGAGGGGAGGTGGGGGAGCACTGCACGTATAACAGCCCCCAGCAGGGGAGGGGAGGTGGGGGAGCACTGCACGTATATCAGCCCCCAGCAGGGGAGGGGAGGTGGGGGAGCACTGCACGTATATCAGCCCCCAGCAGGGGAGGGGAGGTGGGCGAGCACTGCACGTATATCAGCCCCCAGCAGGGGAGGGGAGGTGGGGGAGCACTGCATGTATATCAGCCCCCAGCAGGGAAGGGGAGGTGGGGGAGCACTGCCCGTATATCAGCCACCAGCAGGGGAGGGGAGATGGGTGTGCACTGCACGTATATCAGCCCTCAGCAGGGGAGGGGAGGTGGGGGAGCACTGCACGTATATCAGCCCCCAGCAGGGGAGGGGAGGTGGGGGAGCACTGCACGTATATCAGCCCCCAGCAGGGGAGGGGAGATGGGGGTGCACTGCATGTATATCAGCCCCCAGCAGGGGAGGGGAGGTGGGGGAGCACTGCATGTATAACAGCCTCCAGCAGGGGAGAGGAGGTGGGGAAGCACTGCACGTATAACATCCTCCAGCAGGGGAGGGGAGCACTGCACATATATCAGCCCCAGCAGGGGAGGGGAGGTGGGGGAGCAATGCATGTATATCAGCCCCCAGCAGGGGAGGGGAGGTGGGGGAGCACTGCACGTATAACAGCCCCCAGCAGGGGAGGGGAGGTGGGGAAGCACTGCACGTATATCAGCCCCCAGCAGGGGAGGGGATGTGGGGGAGCACTGCACGTATATCAGCCCCCAGCAGGGGAGGGGAGGTGGGGAAGAACTGCATGTATATCTGCCCCAGCAGGGGAGGGGAGGTGGGGGATCACTGCACGAATAACAGCCTCCAGCAGGGGAGGGGAGGTGGGGAAGCACTGCACGTATATCAGCCCCAGCAGGGTCAGGGGAGGTGGGGGAGCACTGCACGTATATCAGCCCCCAGCAGGGGAGGGGAGGTGGGGAAGAACTGCATGTATATCTGCCCCAGCAGGGGAGGGGAGGTGGGGGATCACTGCACGAATAACAGCCTCCAGCAGGGGAGGGGAGGTGGGGAAGCACTGCACGTATATCAGCCCCAGCAGGGTCAGGGGAGGTGGGGGAGCACTGCACGTATATCAGCCCCCAGCAAGGGAGGGGAGGTGGGGGAGCACTGCACGTATATCTGCCCCAGCAGGGGAGGGGAGGTGGGGGAGCACTGCATGAATAACAGCCTCCAGCAGGGGAGGGGAGGTGGGGAAGCACTGCACGTATATCAGCCCCAGCAGGGGAGGGGAGGTGGGGGAGCACTGCACGTATATCCGCCCCAGCAGGGGAGGGGAGGTGGGGAAGCACTGCACGTATATCAGCCCCCAGCAGGGGAGGGGAGGTGGGGAAGCACTGCACGTATATCAGCCCCCAGCAGGGGAGGGGATGTGGGGGAGCACTGCACGTATATCAGCCCCCAGCAGGGGAGGGGAGGTGGGGAAGAACTGCATGTATATCTGCCCCAGCAGGGGAGGGGAGGTGGGGGATCACTGCACGAATAACAGCCTCCAGCAGGGGAGGGGAGGTGGGGAAGCACTGCACGTATATCAGCCCCCAGCAAGGGAGGGGAGGTGGGGGAGCACTGCACGTATATCTGCCCCAGCAGGGGAGGGGAGGTGGGGGAGCACTGCACGAATAACAGCCTCCAGCAGGGGAGGGGAGGTGGGGAAGCACTGCACGTATATCAGCCCCAGCAGGGGAGGGGAGGTGGGGAAGCACTGCATGTATAACAGCCTCCAGCAGGGGAGAGGAGGTGGGGAAGCACTGCACGTATAACAGCCTCCAGCAGGGGAGGGGAGGTGGGGGAGCACTGCACGTATAACAGCCTGCAGCAAGGGAGGGGAGGTGGGGGAGCACTGCATGTATATCAGCCCCCAGCAGGGGAGGGGAGGTGGGGAAGCACTGCATGTATATCCGCCCCCAGTAGGGGAGGGGAGGTGGGGAAGAACTGCACGTATATCAGCCCCCATCAGGGGAGGGTAGGTGGGGGAGCACTGCATGTATATCATCCCCCAGCAGGGGAGAGGAGGTGGGGGAGCACTGCACGTATATCAGCCCCCAGCAGGGGAGGGGAGGTGGGGAAGCACTGCACATATATCAGCCCCCAGCAGGGGAGGGGAGGTGGGGGAGCACTGCATGTATATCAGCCTCCAGCAGGGGAGGGGAGGTGGGGGAGCACTGCATTATATCAGCCCCCAGCAGGGGAGGGGAGGTGGGGGAGCACTGCACGTATAATAGCCCCCAGCAGGGGAGGGGAGGTGGGGGAGCACTGCACGTTTATCAGCCCCCAGCTGGGGAGGGGAGGTGGGGGAGCACTGCACGTATAACAGCCCCCAGCAGGGGAGGGGAGGTGGGGGAGCACTGCACGTATATCAGCCCCCAGCAGGGGAGGGGAGGTGGGGGAGCACTGCACTTATATCAGCCCCCAGCAGGGGAGGGGAGGTGGGCGAGCACTGCACGTATATCAGCCCCCAGCAGGGGAGGGGAGGTGGGGGAGCACTGCATGTATATCAGCCCCCAGCAGGGAAGGGGAGGTGGGGGAGCACTGCACGTATATCAGCCCCCAGCAGGGGAGGGGAGATGGGGGTGCACTGCACGTATATCAGCCCCCAGCAGGGGAGGGGAGGTGGGGGAGCACTGCACGTATATCAGCCCCCAGCAGGGGAGGGGAGGTGGGGAAGCACTGCACGTATAACAGCCTCCAGCAGGGGAGAGGAGGTGGGGAAGCACTGCACGTATAACATCCTCCAGCAGGGGAGGGGAGCACTGCACATATATCTGCCCCAGCAGGGGAGGGGAGGTGGGGGAGCAATGCACGTATATCAGCCCCCAGCAGGGGAGGGGAGGTGGGGGAGCACTGCACGAATAACAGCCCCCAGCAGGGGAGGGGAGGTGGGGAAGCACTGCACGTATATCAGCCCCCAGCAGGGTAGGGGAGGTGGGGGAGCACTGCACGTATATCAGCCCCCAGCAGGGGAGGGGAGGTGGGGGAGCACTGCACGTATATCAGCCCCCAGCAGGGGACGGGAGGTGGGGGAGCACTGCACGTATATCAGCCCCCAGCAGGGGAGGGGAGGTGGGGAAGCACTGCACATATATCAGCCCCCAGCAGGGGAGGGGAGGTGGGGAATCACTGCACATATATCAGCCCCAGTAGGGGATGGGAGGTGGGGGAGCACTGCACGTATATCAGCCCCGGGAGGGGAGGTGGGGGAGCACTGCATGTATATCAGCCCCCAGCAGGGGAGGGGATGTGGGGGAGCACTGCACGTATATCAGCCCCTAGCAGGGGAGGGGAGGTGGGGGAGCACTGCATGTATAACAGCCTCCAGCAGGGGAGGGGAGGTGGGAAGCACTGCACATATATCAGCCCCCAGCAGGGGAGGGGAGGTGGGGAAGCACTGCACGTATATCAGCCCCCAGCAGGGGAGGGGAGGTGGGGGAGCACTGCACGTATATCAGCCCCCAGCAGGGGAGGGGAGGTGGGGGAGCACTGCATGTATATCAGCCCCCAGCAGGGGAGGGGAGGTGGGGGAGCACTGCACATATATCAGCCTCCAGCAGGGGAGAGGAGGTGGGGAAGCACTGCATGTATAACAGCCTCCAGCAGGGGAGGGGAGGTGGGGGAGCACTGCACATATATCTGCCCCAGCAGGGGAGGGGAGGTGGGGGAGCACTGCACGTATATCAGCCCTCAGCAGGGGAGGGGAGGTGGGGGAGCACTGCACGTATAACAGCCCCCAGCAGGGGAGGTGGGGAAGCACTGCACATATAACAGCCTCCATCAGGGGAGGGGAGGTGGGGGAGCACTGCACGTATATCTGCCCCAGCAGGGGAGGGGAGGTGGGGGAGCACTGCACGTATATCAGCCCCCAGCAGGGGAGGGGAGGTGGGGGAGCACTGCACGTGTAACAGCGTTCAGCAGGGGAGTAGAGGTGGGGGAACACTGCACGTATATCAGCCTCCAGCAGGTGAGGGGAGGGGAGGTGGGGGAGCACTGCACGTATATCAGCCTCCAGCAGGGGAGGGGAGGTGGCGGAGCACTGCACGTATATCCACCCCAGCAGGGGAGGGGAGGTGGGGGTGCACTGCACGTATAACAGCCTCCAGCAGGGGAGGGGAGGTGAGGGAGCACTGCACGTATAACAGCGTCCAGCAGGGGAGTGTGGGTGGGGGAGCACTGCACGTATATCAGCCTCCAGCAGGGGAGGGGAGGTGGGGGAGCACTGCACGTATATCCGCCCCAGCAGGGGAGGGGAGGTGGGGGAGCACTGCATGTATATCTGCCCCAGCAGGGGAGGGGAGGTGGGGGTGCACTGCACGGCAGTAGGTGAGTAGATGCCATGTACATGGCATTTACACTGTGCAGGGAAGAGCTTGGCGGCATCCCAGCATCTGTGAGAGTACTGGGCACACCTTCAGAGAGGAATACAGGGGCATGCCATGCAGCCCAGCCCATTTCACCTCCAGTTCCTCCATAAATATTCAAGATGTGCATTAGACATTTGTTTAAATAACCCTGATACTCAAATCTGTTGTTTCCTCAAGGTTATAGAATTGATAAACATATACAGTAATATTGTATTGGCTGTGTCGCTGCTTGTGAAATTAGTCTTATAGTACATATCAATCTATAATGCTCAGCTTTGTGGCCTTAAGCAATTATAACATATACTGTATCTTCTGCAATTCTCTGTTTTTGATGACAAAAACACCCCCCATAGGGTGTAGATGCTGTTAGATGATGATATATGCTGTTAGATGATGTTAGATGATAGATGCTGTTAGATGATGATAGATGCTGTTAGATGCTGTTAGATGATAATAGATGCTGTTACTGTTAGATGATATATGCTGTTAGATGTTGTTAGATGCTGTTAGATGATAATAGATGCTGTTAGATGATAGATGATGTTACATGCTGTTAGATGATGTTACATGCTGTTAGATGCTGTTAGATGATAATAGATGTTGTTAGACAATAATAGATGCTGTTAGATGATTATAGATGATAATAGATGCTGTTAGATGATAATAGATGCTGTTAGATGTTGTTTATGCTATTAGATAATAGATGTTAGATGATACTAGATGCTGTTAGATGATTATAGATGCTGTTACATGATAATAGATGCTGTTAGATGTTGTTAGATGATAATAGATGCTGTTAGATGTTGTTAGATGATAACAGGTGCTGTTAGATGATAATAGATGCTGTTAGATGATGATATATACTGTTAGATGCTGTTAGATGATAATAGATGCTGTTAGATGATAACAGATGCTGTTAGATGTTGTTTATGCTGTTACATGATAATAGATGCTGTTAGATGTTGTTAGATGATAATAGATGCTGTTAGATGTTTATGCTGTTAGATGATAATAGATGCTGTTAGATGTTGTTAGATGATAATAGATGCTGTTAGATGATAATAGATGCTGTTAGATGTTGTTAGATGATAATAGATGCTGTTAGATGATAATAGATGCTGTTAGATGTTGTTAGATGCTGTTAGATGATAATAGATGCTGTTAGATGATGATAGGTGATGTTAGATGATAGATGATGTTAAATGCTGTTAGATGATAGATGTTAGATGATAATAGATGCTGTTAGATGATTATAGATGCTGTTAGACGATAATAGATGCTGTTAGATGATAATGGATGCTGTTAGATGATAATAGATGATAATAGATGCTGTTAGATGATAACAGATGCTGTTAGATGTTGTTTATGCTGTTAGATGATAATAGATGCTGTTAGATGTTGTTAGATGATAATAGCTGCTGTTAGATGATAACAGATGCTGTTAGATGTTGTTTATGCTGTTAGATGATAATAGATGCTGTTAGATGTTGTTAGATGATAATAGATGCTGTTAGATGATAATAGATGCTGTTAGATGATGATATATACTGTTAGATGCTGTTAGATGATAATAGATGCTGTTAGATGATAACAGATGCTGTTAGATGTTGTTTATGCTGTTACATGATAATAGATGCTGTTAGATGTTGTTAGATGATAATAGATGCTGTTAGATGTTTATGCTGTTAGATGATAATAGATGCTGTTGGATGTTGTTAGATGATAATAGATGCTGTTAGATGATAATAGATGCTGTTAGATGTTGTTAGATGATAATAGATGCTGTTAGATGATAATAGATGCTGTTAGATGTTGTTAGATGCTGTTAGATGATAATAGATGCTGTTAGATGATGATAGGTGATGTTAGATGATGATGTTAAATGCTGTTAGATGATAGATGTTAGATGATAATAAATGCTGTTAGATGATTATAGATGCTGTTAGATGATAATAGATGCTGTTAGATGATAATGGATGCTGTTAGATGATAATACATGATAATAGATGCTGTTAGATGATAACAGATGCTGTTAGATGTTGTTTTTGCTGTTACATGATAATAGATGCTGTTAGATGTTGTTTATGCTGTTAGATGATAATAGATGCTGTTAGATGTTGTTTATGCTGTTAGATGATAATTGATGCTGTTAGATGTTGTTCGATGATAATAGATGCTGTTAGATGATAACAGATGCTGTTAGATGTTGTTTATGCTGTTAGATGATAATAGATGCTGTTAGATGTTGTTAGATGATAATAGATGCTGTTAGATGATAACAGATGCTGTTAGATGTTGTTTATGCTGTTAGATGATAATAGATGCTGTTAGATGTTGTTAGATGATAATAGATGCTGTTAGATGATAATAGATGCTGTTAGATGTTGTTAGATGATAATAGATGCTGTTAGATGATAATAGATGCTGTTAGATGTTGTTAGATGCTGTTAGATGATAATAGATGCTGTTAGATGATGATAGGTGATGTTAGATGATAGATGATGTTAAATGCTGTTAGATGATAGATGTTAGATGATAATAGATGCTGTTAGATGATTATAGATGCTGTTAGACGATAATAGATGCTGTTAGATGATAATGGATGCTGTTAGATGATAATAGATGATAATAGATGCTGTTAGATGATAACAGATGCTGTTAGATGTTGTTTATGCTGTTAGATGATAATAGATGCTGTTAGATGTTGTTAGATGATAATAGCTGCTGTTAGATGATAACAGATGCTGTTAGATGTTGTTTATGCTGTTAGATGATAATAGATGCTGTTAGATGTTGTTAGATGATAATAGATGCTGTTAGATGATAATAGATGCTGTTAGATGATGATATATACTGTTAGATGCTGTTAGATGATAATAGATGCTGTTAGATGATAACAGATGCTGTTAGATGTTGTTTATGCTGTTACATGATAATAGATGCTGTTAGATGTTGTTAGATGATAATAGATGCTGTTAGATGTTTATGCTGTTAGATGATAATAGATGCTGTTGGATGTTGTTAGATGATAATAGATGCTGTTAGATGATAATAGATGCTGTTAGATGTTGTTAGATGATAATAGATGCTGTTAGATGATAATAGATGCTGTTAGATGTTGTTAGATGCTGTTAGATGATAATAGATGCTGTTAGATGATGATAGGTGATGTTAGATGATGATGTTAAATGCTGTTAGATGATAGATGTTAGATGATAATAAATGCTGTTAGATGATTATAGATGCTGTTAGATGATAATAGATGCTGTTAGATGATAATGGATGCTGTTAGATGATAATACATGATAATAGATGCTGTTAGATGATAACAGATGCTGTTAGATGTTGTTTTTGCTGTTACATGATAATAGATGCTGTTAGATGTTGTTTATGCTGTTAGATGATAATAGATGCTGTTAGATGTTGTTTATGCTGTTAGATGATAATTGATGCTGTTAGATGTTGTTCGATGATAATAGATGCTGTTAGATGATAACAGATGCTGTTAGATGTTGTTTATGCTGTTAGATGATAATAGATGCTGTTAGATGTTGTTAGATGATAATAGATGCTGTTAGATGATAACAGATGCTGTTAGATGTTGTTTATGCTGTTAGATGATAATAGATGCTGTTAGATGTTGTTAGATGATAATAGATGCTGTTAGATGATAATAGATGCTGTTAGATGTTGTTAGATGATAATAGATGCTGTTAGATGATAACAGATGCTGTTAGATGTTGTTTATGCTGTTACATGATAATAGATGCTGTTATATGCTGTTAGATGATAATAGATGCTGTTAGATGATGATAGATGATGTTAGATGATGTTAAATGCTGTTAGATGATAGATGTTAGATGATAATAGATGCTGTTAGATGATTATAGATGCTTTTAGATGATAATAGATGCTGTTAGATGATAATGGATGCTGTTAGATGATAATAGATGATAATAGATGCTGTTAGATGATAACAGATGCTGTTAGATGTTGTTTTTGCTGTTACATGATAATAGATGCTGTTAGATGTTGTTTATGCTGTTAGATGATAATAGATGCTGTTAGATGTTGTTAGATGATAATAGATGCTGTTAGATGATAATAGATGCTGTTAGATGTTGTTAGATGATAATAGATGCTGTTAGATGATAATAGATGCTGTTAGATGCTGTTAGATGATAATAGATGCTGTTAGATGATGATAGGTGATGTTAGATAATAGATGATGTTAAATGCTGATAGATGATAGATGTTAGATGATAATAGATGCTGTTAGATGATTATAGATGCTGTTAGACGATAATAGATGCTGTTAGATGATAATGGATGCTGTTAGATGATAATAGATGATAATAGATGCTGTTAGATGATAACAGATGCTGTTAGATGTTGTTTATGCTGTTACATGATAATAGATGCTGTTAGATGTTGTTTATGCTGTTAGATGATAATAGATGCTGTTAGATGTTGTTAGATGATAATAGATGCTGTTAGATGATAACATATGCTGTTAGATGCTGTTAGATGTTGTTAGATGATAATAGATGCTGTTAGATGTTGTTAGATGATAATAGATGCTGTTAGATGAGTGCGATCATTCTACTTTTACACATTGCAGCATGTTCCTATCCCTGCATGTGTTTTTATGTTCATAATTTTTTTCTGTGGTCTGAACCCCAATAATTACTAAATGGTCCCATTATCTTGTTATTATGCATAGAAGGTGAATCTATAAGGATAAATGCTCTTACTTCCCCTGTCTTCGGTTTTACTGGGACACTGATTATAACTCAGAGCTTCTCCTAGTGGTACATTGGTTATCACCTGTGCCTCAGCACATGATGTAAAGTCTCTCACATGGGGTAGAACGAGCATAACGAAATTGTTTCCACAATCATAAAGCTGATCTGTGATTTTCATATCAAGCTCAAAATAATGGCAGAAAAAACCTCAAAGTTCACGTTGGTTATACAACATCCTGTATTCAGCAACAACAAGAATAAGTCATTGACTGATACACAGTCTGATCCCCTTCTACAGAGGACACCAAGTCCTTGCCTCACCAGACTCTACCCCATTCAAAGTGCTCTTACAGAAATCTAGTACTGAGAGCGGCCTCGCAGGAATCGTATAAGTCCCCATGCGGATTCATTGCAACGTACCACACAGGAAGCAATGGCACAAAACATGTTAGGAATGGATATGAGTATTCTACATAAGTAGGTGATCTGGAAAACTCTCTTATAAATCAGAAATGGGTGATTACCGCAACTCTCTTATAAATCAGAAATGGGTGATTACCGCAACTCTTATAATCAGAAATGGGTGATTACCGCAACTCTCTTATAATTAGAAGTAGGTGATTACCAGTGGCGTAACTAAGGGTGGTCGAGCAGGGCGTGCGCCCTGGGCACGGTAGGACCGGCAGTGCGGGGGGCGCTGCCTGCCACGGTACCGGTCCGTCCTAGTTACCCATTGTAGTGCCGACCACAGTGAGTCAGACAGACTCTCACTGGCTGCTGCGTCTACTGCAAGAGCCGGGCACGAGATCACTCATGAGCTCCGCCTTCCGGCTCCTGCAGTGGGTAATGGGAGAGATGTCATGATGTCTCACCATAATGCAGAGTGCGCCAGCCCGGAAAGACTGATGTGCGGTGGGGGAGCAGTGGCCAGAGCCGGGGTGTGGATTCAGGTAAGTGTATTATTTTAAAATTTATTTTCTTACTTGTCTGCACTAATCGGAGGGAGGGGGGACCTCTACTGGGGACTACAACTGGGGAGGACTACTAATGGGGGCACTATATAATGGGCTTACTACTAGGGGCACTGCACTGGGGGGAGCACTACTGGGGGCACTAAATTGGGAGGACCTGGACCACTACAGGGGGCACTGTATAAGGGCCACCGGATAGGGAGGGTCACTACTGGGGGCACTGCATAGGGGGGACTACTACTGGGGGCACTGTATAAGGGGCACTGCATAGGGGATATCACTGCTGGGGGCACTATATAAATGGCACTGCATAGGGGATATCACTGCTGGGGGCACTATATAAATGGCACTGCATAGGGGGGACCACTACTGGGGGCACTATATAAATGGCACTGCATAGGGGATATCACTGCTGGGGGCACTATATAAATGGCACTGCATAGGGGATATCACTGCTGGGGGCACTATATAAGGGGCACTGCATAGGGGATATCACTGCTGGGGGCACTATACAAGGGGCACTGCATAGGGGATATCACTGCTGGGGGCGCTATATAAGGGGCACTGCATAAGAGGGACCACTACTGGGGACATTGCATACTAGGGGTACTGTATAAGGGGCACTACTGGGGTTAAGGTGCATATGGAAAGGGATGTTCAGACTGACGAGAAAGGGGTGTGTCATGTCCATTTTTAAGGGATCACGCCCGTTTGTTGACACGCGTCCCTTTGGCGCACACATAGGGTGATGTTGTTCCATTTTTTTATTTTTTTTATTCTTTTTATATAATGAAGCGTCATGCATAACAGAGTTTCCACAGACAGAAAATATAATACAATCACAATGAATCAAGCTGTAGGAAAATACAATTGTATATTTCCATAAATTGAGGTAACCTCGTGTGTTTCAGTGTTATAGTATAACCTCCTCCGCATTTACATTTAACATATGAATTTGACATGACATTAAATGACATTAAAATAAATAATATATAACAAATTAAATGAAATTAAAAGAAAAGAAAAGAAAGAAAAAGTTATCTCTCCCCCTCCCCCTCCCCCCGACCATCCATCTAGTCATGGGATGTATCCAAAATGATGGGGGGATCATTATCGACCATCCCCATTAAATACCATGAAGTGGTATGCAAACTTGCGTGAATTTGACGTCGCATATGAATGGATAGGGTAGATATGTAGCTTTCCCAGACATTAAAAAATTTCTCTGATTTATATTCTTTCTCCAAGAAAACCTCCACCCATTCCATCGGAATAAATGATAAAGTTTAGATCTGAATAATGATATGGATGGGGTGAGTGTTGATATCCATTCTTGTAGAATAGTTTTGCGGCCTGCCGCACTTATAGCCATTAATAGTCTCTTTCCTCCCCTACTTATCGTAATGTTTGGTGGTAAAAAGCCCAACACAGCCCACTCTGCAGTCAGAGGCAAATCATTTATTCATTTGGTCTCTGTATATTGCTTTATTTGAAGCCAGAAAATACTGACCAATGGGCAAAGCCAGAAACAATGAATTAAATTAGCGTTTTCTTCTCCACATCTGTAACAAGAATGGAAGGTTGAACGGCTCATTTTAAAGCTTCTCTTTGGGGACAAATACGCTTGATGAAAAACATTTAAAAACATCTCCACATACTGTACATGGCTGATGGAAATAATTTACGGGACGTTTCACGTGTCTTCAACAAGTCATCGATGGTTAATGAAGGGAAATGAGAACCACTTTACCATACCTGTAGTTGAGGCAGAATGCTCTATACGATCTGTTAAGGCTATGTAGGAGTATGAAATAGCTTTCCTAATAATGGGATCACGCACAAAAAGTGTATCCACCGGATTTTCCCAATCGTTATCTGTAACATTACTAATCAGCGAGTTAATATAGTGTTTGGTTTGAAGCAATGCTATGGGGTGGCCTGCTATAGTCAGATATTTATCTACTGCTTCTGAAAAGGATAATAGTTGTTTTGTGTCTTTATTGACCAAGCAGCCTATGTTATTAATCCCCCAACCTTCCATAATGTAAATGGGTATGTAGCGTGGCCTTCTTGAAAATGTGGGTTATGCAAAAGTGGAAGAAGTAGCGTGTTATAAGGATTTAACTTGGCCCGATACCTAATCATAGGCCAAAGCCTTCTGGTGTTCCATAATAATGGGTTTTTCCTTAAGTCTGGAGGTATTTTTTGATCTTTGTAGATGTAAAAAGGCAATAAGGTCTTTGTTGGGTAAGAATTCTCTTTCTATTGAGGTGTTTGTATAAATATCGCAATCGTGGAACCAATCGGATAAATATCTGCACGTCGCTGCCCAGTTATATCGTTTTACGTCTGGGAATCCCATTCCCCCATTAGTTCTAGTTTGTTGCAGTCTAAGTAAACTGATTTTTGGCCTTTTTCCATTCCAAATAAATCGTCTGAACATCTTATTAATATCTTGTAGGTCTCTGACTGTTAAGAATAAAGGGAGAGATTGAAGAAAATAAAGGAGTCTTGGAAAAGATACCATTTAAATTAAATGCGGTCTACATAAATACGATAGGGGGATATTTCTCCAACCCTCCAGCTCCTCCGACATCTTTTTTATAATTTGTGTATAATTTAAAGTGTAAAGATTGTTAATACATCGGGGTAAACATACCCCTAAGTATTTAAAATGATCCTTTGTTTGATGTAAAGGAGTATTTCCCATCATTAGCGGTTACATAGGTCCTGAGCCGAGGCGCAATGCAACTGATATTTCCGCATTTACTGCGAATCCAGACAATTTCTCAAATTGATGTAATATTTGAACCACAGGGTTTAAAGAAATAGATGGATCAGCCAAATATAATAATACATCATCGGCAAATGCCGTCATTTTGATTTCCCGGGATCCAATACGAATTCCTCTAAACTCCACGCACTTATCCAATATGCGAAACAAAGGGTCTATCGCTAAATTGAATAATAGAGGGGAAAGGGGGCAGCCCTGTCTGGTTCCTCTAAATAGTTCTATAGAGCTGCTGCGATGACCATTTATTATTAATGTGGATGGTGAGGTGTATATATACTTTACCATACCTATAAATACAGGACCAAATTCTCTTTCTTGGAGTATATTAAAAAGGTGCGGCCATAGAACTGAATCAAATGCTTTCATTGTGTCATGGCTCAATAGTATACTGTTGTTAGCGTGTACTTTTGATGATTCTGTAATTGCCGCTATGGCTGCTCTTATTCCTCGGACGGAATGTCGGCTTTTCACAAATCCCAGCTGATGGGGTTTAATAAATCAGGGAGAATCGATTGTAGGCGATTTGCCATAATCTTAGCAAAAAATGTTGTGTCTGTATTCAACAAACTTATTGTTCTGTATGAATCCATAGAGGTAGGATCTTTTTTGCGGTTTAGCAATTAGTATAATATTTGTATCTGTAAAATGTGGAAACCAAGTTTTACGGGTGATCAGATCGTTAAACAGCTCAAAAAAAGCTGTTTTCGTAGTTTGTAATATTCATTGGATAAGCCATCCGGACCAGGGGATTTGCCTAAATGCAAATTTGAAATAGTAAATAATATTTCATCTATGGAAATGCTCTTATTAAGTATCTCTTATTGGTCCAGGGATAGCCTAGGCAATGCAGCCTCTAGCGACATGTGCATCAGAATCGAGTGGCCGATCTCTGTATAAGGCTGAATAATAGTTTTCGAATAATTTAACTATTTCTTCATTAGTTTTTACAATCGCATTTGTGGAGGGATTTCTTATTGAAGTTATGTATGTTCTTTTATGTGCTGGCTTAGACATTCGGGACAACAACTTTCCAGCCTTGTTCCCCCATCTAAAAAAATGTTTGTTTAGAAAAAAGAACGTCTTTTTTCGCTTGGGACAGAAGATGACTGTCTAGTGTTTGTTTAACTTGTTTATATCTATCGTTTGATGTAGCATTGGGGCTATCGATATAATCTTTCAATGCAGATGCCATTGAATCATAAAGGATATTGTAGGTTTTCTTTGCTTCCCTACGTTGTCTTGAAGTGTATTCTATGATGTGGCCACGTAGTACCTGCCTTAGAAGCCCCCCCAAAAATTGTCGGAGTCTCCCAGGCATGTAAATTATCATCTTGGAAATTCATCCATTGGTTGAGTAAATAATTTTTAAAAGAATCAGAGTTGTAAAGGTAAGCTGGGAAACGCCAAGAGCCCGGACCCTTAGTTGTGTGTCTTAAATTCAGGATTATAGATATCGGGGCGTGGTCAGATATTAAAATTGGATGAATATCTGCATCATGAATGAGAGAGACAAGTACATCCGACGTCAGGAATTTATCTATACGTGACCATGTGATCTGAACCGCAGAATGGAATGTAAACATCTTCCCAGAAGGGTTTAAGAGCCTCCGTACATCGGTGAGCTGGAGGGTTGTGGATAAATTCTGGAATTGTTGCCAAATTGCTTGAGATCTAGATAATGGGGTGGGTTGTCTATCTAATGAATTATTTCTACTGCATTAAAGTCTCCGGCTAAAATTATTTGGAACGTTGTTCGCTGTGCTAATAGTTGTGTTATTTTACCAATGAAATCATGGGGGTTTATATTTGGAGCATAAATATTTACTAGGATGTATTTAATTTCCCCATATCTCTGCACCGAGAATGATATATCTGCCTTCAGGATCTATAACTGTATCCAAGAGAGAATATTGTAAGTTTTTATGAAATATAATAGATACTCCTCTCGTTTTTCTGGAATAGCTTGCTCTGACACAGTCCCCTATCCAAGATGCACGTACAGTGGAAGGTGTCCCCTCCACCCAATGCGTCTCCTGGAGGAAAGTTATATCTGAACAAAGTTTTTTCAAATGGTTTATTACCATCTTTCTTTTAACGGGTGTATTTAAGCCGCCTACATTCCATGATAATAGTTTTACTTTGGTAGTTGATGAGTTATCTACAGATAAGTTGGCCATATCTAACCAATGCCTACTGCAGGAGGTGTAAAAGAAGCTTTTGTCAACGAGTAATGTAGCTTTGCTCTATTCCCAGCTGGCAGAGACAGCCTTCATTTTCTCAAGATCGTCTGTGTAGACCCAATGTTTTCCCATAATCGGAGGGGAGGAAGGAGAGAGAGAGCAACAAAAAACAAAATTATATATATATAACATCACACAAATATATATATAACATCACACAAATCTATATATATATAACATCACACAAATATATATATATATATAACATCACACAAATATATATATAACATCACACAAATCTATATATATAACATCACACAAATCTATATATATATAACATCACACAAATCTATATATATATAACATCACACAAATCTATATATATATAACATCACACAAATCTATATATATATATAACATCACACAAATATATATATAACATCACACAAATATATATATAACATCACACAAATATATATATAACATCACACAAATATATATATATATATAACATCACACAAATATATATATAACATCACACAAATATATATATAACATCACACAAATCTATATATATATATAACATCACACAAATATATATATAACATCACACAAATATATATATATATAACATCACACAAATATATATATATATATATATATATATATATATAACATCACACAAATATATATATATATATATAACATCACACAAATATATATATATATATATAACATCACACAAATATATATATATATATATATATAACATCACACAAATATATATATATATAACATCACACAAATATATATATATATATATAACATCACACAAATATATATATATATAACATCACACAAATATATATATATATATATATATATAACATCACACAAATATATATATATATATAACATCACACAAATATATATATATAACATCACACAAATATATATATATATATAACATCACACAACGCTTCACAATCCATTTTCTAATTTTCCTATTTCTTATACAAACTGTAGCAAACATCATTGAAAACAAATGATGCCTGCAAAATATTATAACATGCAATATTATAATACAAAGAAGAAACATGTTTCCCCCATTGAAGAGGACATTTGATATTAGTTATTAGTATGATAACTACTGGACCATTTTTTTATTTTTTTTTGTTTATATTTTTTCTTTTTTTTCCCAGTATTTTAAATTCCCTTATAATGGAAAATATGAGTTCAATAATCGTTCTTCAGAATTCCTTATTTGAGTCCTAGTATTATGGTTTAACTGCGCTAATCCCAGGAGGGAGAACGGTTAGGAGATCCGTTAACCATTAATCGTTGTTTAGCTAGAATTGGGTCTGTAAATATGAGCGATTGCCCATTTTCTGTGACTCTGAGTTTGGCCGGGTACAGCTAGGCAAACCGGCGATTACGGGAGTGTAAGTAACTGCATACCTCAGAGAATAATTTACGTTTCTGAGATACTGCAGATGAAAAATCCTGGAAAATAAGAATATTGTGGTCTTTAACAGTAAGAGTTTGCATCCTCCTATAATGATAGAAATTTTGCTCCTTTGCTCTATAATCCAAAAACTTTGCGATTACTGGTCTGGGTTTACCTTGGACGGGGCGCCCATCTGGGCCTAATCTATGGGCCCTTTCAATTTGTGGTGTGGAGAAGTCACCTGTAAGACCTAATGCTATTGGAAGATCTTTGCTTAAGAATTGATGAAGCAAGGCTCCCGTTATTGCTTCGGGGATACCGATAAATCGGAGATTATTCTGTCTATGACGGTTCTCCAGATCATCGATCTTGGCACAGAATTCTTGAATAGAAGTGTCATTGGAGGAACCTTGTTGTTGTACTTCCTGTAACCTATCCTCTACGTCACTGGTACGTTGCTCCAGCGCGCCAATACGGGTTGTGCGAGAATCTAATTTGGCCAAAGTTGCATCTAATTTTGTATTCATATCGTCTAGTGTATATTCCATGAGAGGCACCATTATTTTAGTCATCTCCCGAGCCATGTCTGCTAATGGTAAAGACTCCACTGGAATAACTGCCAGAGTCGGGGGACAGGATCTTCTGAGCTGTTAGGCGGAGAGGTAGAGACAGTTTTCGAAGTAGCTGATTTATTCCGTCCCATTGTTGTTGAGGGGGAAGCAACAGAAGTATTTAATTTATCAAAAAATGTCTCCATACCCCGCGGGTCCTTCCCGCTTGACCAGCGATTGTATTATAGTGGTTTCTTTTTTTCCTTTCTTTTTTTTTTTCTTCTTGTACCCAACAGAGTTATCTTAAAGATATTTTGGATTAAGAGCGTTTGTTCAGTTAGTGAGGATATTGACAAACCCCAAGGTAATTAAATACAATTAAACATAATGTCTATCCTCCCATCAAGGGAAAGAAGAAACAAGTTTTTACATTGCATTTCCCCACATGAATCAGTAACTCATTGACAAAGAGTTATATAGAAATTCACAAGAGAAAAGAAAAAAAAAAATAATTAACATATATATATATATATATATATATATATATATATATATCGTGCTATAAGAAGTTGCCACTAGGTGGCAGTAAAGGTCTACAAGAAAAATTATGACCAATAGTGATAATAGCTACAAAGTAAGATTGTAAAATCTATAGGGCTCAAATATGCAATTTACAAGGGTGGTATTCAGAATATCTATCTAGCTAATATTCATATAGAGATATACAGGCAGAGAAATATTATTATTGCAGACTGCGATCAGCAAGTATAATAAACAGAAACTGCTGCAGAAAATGAATGAAAGAAAAGCACCAGCCTGATTCCGGACGCTGTTCAGCTCTGTGCTCAGGATGTTGGTGGTGAGTTCGTATCTCGCCGGAGAAGCTTATTAGCTCACTTTGGACAAAAGTAAGGACCCTTGGTGATAATTTCACCAGTTGGGGGAGTCCAGCAGTATCCTGTAGGTGGATGCAGCAAAAAAAAAACCAGGTAAAGTGTTGGCAGTCCGGTGTCTCCAGTAATGCACACTTGTATTCCTACAAATGGAGCAATGTGTACAGCACCCGGTCCCCAGTAATGCACACTTGTATTCCTACAAATGGAGCAATGTGTACAGCACCCGGTCCCCAGTAATGCACACTTGTATTCCCACAAATGGAGCAATGTGTACAGCACCCGGTCCCCAGTAATGCACACTTGTATTCCCACAAATGGAGCAATGTGTACAGCACCCGGTCCCCAGTAATGCACACTTGTATTCCCACAAATGGAGCAATGTGTACAGCACCCGGTCTCCAGTAATGCACACTTGTATTCCCACAAATGGAGCAATGTGTACAGCACCCGGTCCCCAGTAATGCACACTTGTATTCCTACAAATGGAGCAATGTGTACAGCACCCGGTCCCCAGTAATGCACACTTGTATTCCCACAAATGGAGCAATGTGTACAGCACCTGGTCCCCAGTAATGCACACTTGTATTCCCACAAATGGAGCAATGTGTACAGCACCCGGTCCCCAGTAATGCACACTTGTATTCCCACAAATGGAGCAATGTGTACAGCACCCGGTCCCCAGTAATGCACACTTGTATTCCCACAAATGGAGCAATGTGTACAGCACCCGGTCTCCAGTAATGCACACTTGTATTCCCACAAATGGAGCAATGTATACAGCACCCGGTCCCCAGTAATGCACACTTGTATTCCCACAAATGGAGCAATGTGTACAGCACCCGGTCTCCAGTAATGCACACTTGTATTCCCACAAATGGAGCAATGTGGACAGCACTCGGTCTCCAGTAATGCACACTTGTATTCCCACAAATGGAGCAATGTGTACAGCACCCGGTCTCCAGTAATGCACACTTGTATTCCCACAAATGGAGCACTGTGTACAGCACCCGGTCTCCAGTAATGCACACTTGTATTCCCACAAATGGAGCAATGTATACAGCACCCGGTCCCCAGTAATGCACACTTGTATTCCCACAAATGGAGCAATGTGTACAGCACCCGGTCCCCAGTAATGCACACTTGTATTCCCACAAATGGAGCAATGTGTACAGCACCCGGTCTCCAGTAATGCACACTTGTATTCCCACAAATGGAGCAATGTGTACAGCACCCGGTCTCCAGTAATGCACACTTGTATTCCCACAAATGGAGCAATGTATACAGCACCCGGTCTCCAGTAATGCACACTTGTATTTCCACAAATGGAGCAATGAGTACAGCACCCGGTCTCCAGTAATGCACACTTGTATTCCCACAAATGGAGCAATGTGTACAGCACCCGGTCTCCAGTCACAGCAGCAGTCTCCAAAGCAATATCCAGCCAGTCAGCAGAATGACTGAGGCGCGACAACCTCATAGACCTCTATAGTCCCTATCTTCCCACAACACAAGATGTAATCCGGATAGCTAGTAGGGAGTGTAAGTAGCGGATATTTGCAGCGGGGGTCTGGTGTCCACAGCAGGGGGTCAGCCACCTGAGTCAGTAGCAGCCGAGAGTGGCAGAGGGAAGTCCCGCTTTTACCGCCCCGGCAGCACAGCAGGTCACGCCTTCTATATGAAGAGCGCAGGCCGGCGTCCAGCACACAGCGCTTCCGTCACGGACATCCAGGGGAGTCAGCAGCAGATGTCTGCCCGGCAGGTCCAGCCGGCCACCTCCCATAGAAGCTGGTCGGGTAAGCAGCGCTCAGCATGTAGCGCCCAATCTCAGGCAGTATCACGGATCAACGCCATAAAGCACCACCGCCGCCGGGAAGGAGCACAGAGGGGGAGCAGCCACAATTAGGGATCCACAGACGAGGCCGTCTCGGGGCCGGCAGCAGACAGGAACAGAGGAGCCATGTTGGCGACAGATCACAGCGGGGGTCTCCAGCACACCGCAAGGTCCCGCTGGCGTCAGGGCCACCGATTTGTCAGGTGGGTGATAGCTGCCAGTCCGAGCTCAGATTCAACGGATCATCAGGGGGGATGCCAGCAGTCAGCTGAATTTTGTGCCAAACAAGTCGTTGGCGGTCAAGCAGGCCACCAGATCTGATGGCCGGACTCCGGGGAAGTAATGGGTGCTCCTGGGCAATATGGGTATCACCAGACTCCCCAAATGTTAGGGAATGCTATACAGTTCCCAAATAGCCTCCAAATCAGAGAAGTCAGTAAGATGGATTTTGATTCTTTGCCTGCTACTAGGAGCACATCTAAAAAGCGACCATACTGGATGCCCCGCCCACCGGAAGTCATGTTGCTTCATTTTTACATTTGACCAGGGGTCCAAATACCCTAATTATACCACTGGTGATTACTGTCTTATAATCAGAAGTGGTTTCTGTACATGGAGTATACCCTGACTGTAGATGTGTACCTGGAGTAAGTGGAGTATACGCTGACTGTAGATGTGTACCTGGAGTAAATGGAGTACACGCTGACTGTGGATGTGTACCTGGAGTAAATGGAATACACGCTGACTGTGGATGTGTACCTGGAGTAAATGGAGTATATGCTGACTGGGGATGTGTACCTGGAGTAAATGGAGAACACGCTGACTGGGGATGTGTACCTGGAGTAAATGGAGTACACGCTGACTGTGGATGTGTACCTGGAGTAAATGGAATACACGCTGACTGTGGATAAGTACCTGGAGTAAATGGAGTACACGCTGACTGGGGATGTGTACCTGCAGTAAATGGACGACATGCTGACTGTGGATGTGTACCTGGAGTAAATGGAGTATACTCTGACTGGTGATGTGTACCTGGAGTAAATGGAGTATACTCTGACTGTGGATGTGTACCTGGAGTAAATGGAGAATACGCTGACTGGTGATGTGTACCTGGAGTAAATGGAGTATACTCTGACTGTGGATGTGTACTTGGAGTAAATGGAGAACACGCTGACTGTGGATGTGTACCTGGAGTAAATGGAGTACACGCTGACTGTGGATGTGTACCTGGAGTAAATGGAGTATAATCTGACTGTGGAGTAAATGGAGAACACGCTGACTGTGGATCTGTACCTGGAGTAAATGGAGAACTCGCTGACTGTGGATGTGTACCTGGAGTAAATGGAGTACACGCTGACTCTGGATGTGTACCTGGAGTAAATGGAGAACTCGCTGACTGTGGATGTGTACCTGGAGTAAATGGAGTATAATCTGACTGTGGAGTAAATGGAGAACACGCTGACTCTGGATGTGTACCTGGAGCAAATGGAGAACTCGCTGACTGTGGATGTGTACCTGGAGTAAATGGAGTACACGCTGACTGTGGATGTGTACATGGAGTAAATGGAGTACATGTGGACTTTGTAGTAAATGGAGTACACGCTGACTGTCGATGTGTAGCTGGAGTAAATGGAGTACACGCTGACTGGGGATGTGTACCTGGAGTAAATGGAATACTCGCTGACTGGGGATGTGTACCTGGAGTAAGTGCAGTAATCCCTGACTGTGGATGTGTACCTGGAGTAAATGGAGGACACGCTAACTGGGGATGTGTACCTGGAGTAAGTGGAGTACTCACTGACTGTGGATGTGTACCTGGAGTAACTGGAGTACTCACTGACTGTGGATGTGTACCTGGAGTAAATGGATTACACGCTCACTGGAGATGAGTACCTGGAGTAAATGAAGTACACGCGGACTGTGGAGTAAATGGAGGACACGCTGACTGTGGATGTGTACCTGGAGTAAATGGAATACACGCTTACTGGGGATGTGTACCTGGAGTAAATGGAGTAAACGCTGACTGTGGATGTGTAACTGGAGTAAATGGAGTCTACGCTGACTGTGGATGTGTACCTGGAGTAAATTGAGGACTCGCTGACTGTGGATGTGTACCTGGAGTAAATGGAGTACACGCTGACTCTGGATGCGTACCTGGACTAAATGGAGGACACGCTGGCTGTGGATGTGTACCTGGAGTAAATGGAGAACTCGCTGACTGTGGTTGTGTACCTGGAGTAAATGGAGTACTCGCTGACTGTGGATGTGTACCTGGAGTAAATGGAGTATACGCTGACTGTGGATGTGTACCTGGAGTAAATGGAGTACACGCTGACTGTGGATGTGTACCTGGAGTAAATAAAGTACACCCTGACTGGGGATGTGTACCTGGAGTAAATGGAGTACACGATGACTGTGAATGTGTACCTGGAGTAAATGGAGTAATCCCTGACTGTGGATGTGTACCTGGAGTAATTGGAGTATACGCTGAATGTGGATGTGTACCTGGAGTAAATGGAGTACACGCTGACTTTGGATGTGTACCTGGAGTAAGTGGAGTACACGTTGACTGTGGATGTGTACCTGGAGTAAATGGAGTATACGCTGACTGTGGATGTGTACCTGGAGTAAATGGAATACACGCTTACTGGGGATGTGTACCTGGAGTAAATGGAGTACACGCTGACTGTGGATGTGTAACTGGAGTAAATGGAGTCTACGCTGACTGTGGATGTGTACCTGGAGTAAATGGAGGACACGCTGACTGTGGATGTGTACCTGGAGTAACTGGAGTACACGCTTACTGGAGATGAGTACCTGGAGTAAATGAAGTACATGCGGACTGTGGAGTAAATGGAAGAAACGCTGACTGTGGATGTGTACCTGGAGTAAATTGAGGACTCGCTGACTGTGGATGTGTACCTGGAGTAAATAGAGAACACGCTGGCTGTGGATGTGAACCTGGAGTAAATGGAGAACTCGCTGACTGTGGTTGTGTACCTGGAGTAAATGGAGTACTCGCTGACTGTGGATATGTACCTGGAGTAAGTGGAGTACACGTGGACTTTGGAGTAAATGGAGAACACGTTGACTCTGGATGCGTACCTGGACTAAATGGAGTACACGCTGAATGTGGATGTGTAACTGGAGTAAATGGAGTACACGCTGACTGTGGATGTGTACCTGGAGTAAATGGAGTACACGCTGACTGTGGATGTGTACATGGAGTAAATGGAGTACACGTGGACTTTGGAGTAAATGGAGTACACGCTGACTGTCGATGTGTAGCTGGAGTAAATGGAGTACACGCTGACTGGGGATGTGTACCTGGAGTAAATGGAATACTCGCTGACTGGGGATGTGTACCTGGAGTAAGTGGAGTACACGCTGACTGTGGATGTGTACCTAGAGTAAGTGGGGTACACGCTGACTGTGAATGTGTACCTGGAGTAAATGGAGTATACGCTGACTGTGGATGTGTACCTGGAGTAAATGGAGTACATGCTGACTTTGGATGTGTACCTGGAGTAAATGGAGTACACGCTGACTGGGGATGTGTACCTGGAGTAAGTGGAGTACACGCTGACTGTGGATGTGTACCTGGAGTAAGTGGAGTACACGCTGACTGTGGGTGTGTACCTAGAGTAAGTGGAGTACACGCTGACTGTGGATGTGTACCTAGAGTAAGTGGAGTACACGCTGACTGTGGATGTGTACCTGGAGTAAATGGAGTACACGCTGACTGTGGATGTGTAACTGGAGTAAATGGAGTACACGCTGACTGTGGATGTATAACTGGAGTAAATGGAGTACACGCTAACTGTGGATGTGTAACTGGAGTAAATGGAGTACATGCTGACTGGGGATGTGTACCTGGAGTAAACGGAGTACACGCTGACTGTGGATGTGTACCTGGAGTAAATGGAGTACACGCTGACTGTGGATGTGTACCTGGAGTAAGTGGAGGACACGCTGACTGTGGATGTGTACCTGGAGTAAATGGACTACTCGCTGACTGTGGATGTGTACCTGGAGTAAATGGAGTAATCCCTGACTGGGGATGTGTACCTGGAGTAAGTGCACTAATCCCTGACTGTGGATGTGTACCTAGAGTAAGTGGAGTACACGCTGACTGTGGATGTGTACCTGGAGTAAATGGAGTACACGCTGACTGTGCAGGTGTAAATGGAGTAAATGGAGTACACGCTGACTGTGGATGTGTACCTGGAGTAAGTGGAGGACACGCTGACTGTGGATGTGTACCTGGAGTAAATGGAGTACTCGCTGACTGTGGATGTGTACCTGGAGTAAATGGAGTAATCCCTGACTGGGGATGTGTACCTGGAGTAAGTGCAGTAATCCCTGACTGTGGATGTGTACCTGGAGTAAATGGAGGACACGCTAACTGGGGATGTGTACCTGGAGTAAGTGGAGTAATCCCTGACTGTGGATGTGTACCTGGTGTAGTCACTGACATTGGATGTGTAACTGGAGTACTCACTGACTGTGGATGTGTACCTGGAGTAACTGGAGTACTCACTGACTGTGGATGTGTACCTGGAGTAAATGGATTACACGCTCACTGGAGATGAGTACCTGGAGTAAATGAAGTACACGCGGACTGTGTAGTAAATGGAGGACACGCTGACTGTGGATGTGTACCTGGAGTAAATTGAGGACTCGCTGACTGTGGATGTGTACCTGGAGTAAATGGAGTACACGCTGACTCTGGATGCGTACCTGGACTAAATGGAGGACACGCTGGCTGTGGATGTGTACCTGGAGTAAATGGAGAACTCGCTGACTGTGGTGGTGTACCTGGAGTAAATGGAGTACTCGCTGACTGTGGATGTGTACCTGGAGTAAATGGAGTATACGCTGACTGTGGATGTGTACCTGGAGTAAATGGAGTACACGCTGACTGTGGATGTGTACCTGGAGTAAATAAGGTACACCCTGACTGGGGATGTGTACCTGGAGTAAATGGAGTACACGCTGACTGTGAATGTGTACCTGGAGTAAATGGAGTAATCCCTGACTGTGGATGTGTACCTGGAGTAATTGGAGTATACGCTGAATGTGGATGTGTACCTGGAGTAAATGGAGTACACGCTGACTGTGGATGTGTACCTGGAATAAATTGAGTGCACGCGTTTGTGGAGTAAATATAGTACACGCTGACTCTGGATGTGTACCTGGAGTAAGTGGAGTACACGCTGACTTTGGATGTGTACCTGGAGTAAGTGGAGTACACGTTGACTGTGGATGTGTACCTGGAGTAAATGGAGTATACACTGACTGTGGATGTGTACCTGGAGTAAATGGAATATACGCTTACTGGGGATGTGTACCTGGAGTAAATGGAGTACACGCTGACTGTGGATGTGTAACTGGAGTAAATGGAGTCTACGCTGACTGTGGATGTGTACCTGGAGTAAATGGAGGACACGCTGACTGTGGATGTGTACCTGGAGTAACTGGAGTACACGCTCACTGGAGATGAGTACCTGGAGTAAATGAAGTACATGCGGACTGTGGAGTAAATGGAAGACACGCTGACTGTGGATGTGTACCTGGAGTAAATTGAGGACTCGCTGACTGTGGATGTGTACCTGGAGTAAATAGAGAACATGCTGGCTGTGGATGTGTACCTGGAGTAAATGGAGTATACGCTGACTGTGGATGTGTAACTGGAGTAAATGGAGAACACGCTGACTGAGGATGTGTACCTGGAGTAAATGGAGTACACGCTGACTGGGGATGTGTACCTGGAGTAAATGGAATACACGCTGACTGTGGATGTGTACCTGGAGAAAATGGACAACACGCTGACTTTGGATGTGTACCTGGAGGTGGGGGAGCACTGCACGTATATCCGCCCCCAGCAGGGGAGGGGAGGTGGGGAAGCACTGCACGTATATCAGCCCCAGCAGGGGAGGGGAGGTGGGGGAGCACTGCACGTATATCCGCCCCAGCAGGGGAGGGGAGGTGGGGAAGCACTGCACGTATATCAGCCCCCAGCACTGGAGGGGAGGTGGGGGAGCACTGCACGTATATCAGCCCCCAGAAGGGGAGGGGAGGTGGGGAAGCACTGCACGTATATCTGCCCCAGCAGGGGAGGGGAGGTGGGGGAGCACTGCACGAATAACAGCCTCCAGCAGGGGAGGGGAGGTGGGGAAGCACTGCATGTATATCAGCCCCAGCAGGGGAGAGGAGGTGGGGGAGCGCTGCACGTATATCAGCCCCAGCAGGGGAGGGGAGGTGGGGGAGCACTGAACGTATATCAGCCCCCAGCAGGTGAGGGGAGGTGGGGGAGCACTGCATGTATATCAGCCCCCAGCAGGGGAGGGGAGGTGGGGGAGCACTGCACGTATATCAGCCCCCAGCAGGGGAGGGGAGGTGGGGAAGCACTGCACGTATATCAGCCCCCAGCAGGGGAGGGGAGGTGGGGAAGCACTGCATGTATATCAGCCCCCAGCACTGGAGGGGAGGTGGGGGAGCACTGGATGTATATCAGCCCCCAGAAGGGGAGGGGAGGTGGGGGAGCACTGCACGTATATCAGCCCCCAGCAGGGGAGGGGAGGTGGGGGAGCACTGCACGTATAATAGCCCCCAGCAGGGGAGGGGAGGTGGGGGAGCACTGCACGTATATCATCCCCCAGCTGGGGAGGGGAGGTGGGGGAGCACTGCACGTATAACAGCCCCCAGCAGGGGAGGGGAGGTGGGGGAGCACTGCACGTATATCAGTCCCCAGCAGGGGAGGGGAGGTGGGGGAGCACTGCACGTATATCAGCCCCCAGCAGGGGAGGGGAGGTGGGCGAGCACTGCACGTATATCAGCCCCCAGCAGGGGAGGGGAGGTGGGGGAGCACTGCATGTATATCAGCCCCCAGCAGGGGAGGGGAGGTGGGGGAGCACTGCACGTATAACAGCCTCCAGCAGGCGAGAGGAGGTGGGGAAGCACTGCACGTATAACATCCTCCAGCAGGGGAGGGGAGCACTGCACATATATCTGCCCCAGCAGGGGATGGGAGGTGGGGGAGCAATGCACGTATATCAGCCCCCAGCAGGGGAGGGGAGGTGGGGGAGCACTGCACGTATAACAGCCCCCAGCAGGGGAGGGGAGGTGGGGAAGCACTGCACGTATATCAGCCCCCAGCAGGGGAGGGGATGTGGGGGAGCACTGCACGTATATCAGCCCCCAGCAGGGGAGGGGAGGTGGGGGAGCACTGCACGTATATCAGCCCCCAGCAGGGGAGGGGAGGTGGGGAAGTACTGCATGTATATCTGCCCCAGCAGGGGAGGGGAGGTGGGGGAGCACTGCACGAATAACAGCCTCCAGCAGGGGAGGGGAGGTGGGGAAGCACTGCATGTATATCAGCCCCAGCAGGGTCAGGGGAGGTGGGGGAGCACTGCACGTATATCAGCCCCCAGCAAGGGAGGGGAGGTGGGGGAGCACTGCATGTATATCTGCCCCAGCAGGGGAGGGGAGGTGGGGGAGCACTGCATGAATAACAGCCTCCAGCAGGGGAGGGGAGGTGGGGAAGCACTGCACGTATATCAGCCCCAGCAGGGGAGGGGAGGTGGGGGAGCACTGCACGTATATCCGCCCCAGCAGGGGAGGGGAGGTGGGGAAGCACTGCACGTATATCAGCCCCCAGCACTGGAGGGGAGGTGGGGGAGCACTGCACGTATATCAGCCCCCAGAAGGGGAGGGGAGGTGGGGAAGCACTGCACGTATATCTGCCCCAGCAGGGGAGGGGAGGTGGGGGAGCACTGCACGAATAACAGCCTCCAGCAGGGGAGGGGAGGTGGGGAAGCACTGCACGTATATCAGCCCCAGCAGGGGAGGGGAGGTGGGGAAGGACTGCATGTATAACAGCCTCCAGCAGGGGAGAGGAGGTGGGGGAGCACTGCACGTATATCAGCCCCAGCAGGTGAGGGGAGGTGGGGGAGCACTGCACGTATATCAGCCCCCAGCAGGGGAGGGGAGGTGGGGAAGCACTGCACGAATAACAGCCTCCAGCAGGGGAGGGGAGGTGGGGAAGCACTGCACGTATATCAGCCCCAGCAGGGGAGGGGAGGTGGGGAAGGACTGCATGTATAACAGCCTCCAGCAGGGGAGAGGAGGTGGGGGAGCACTGCACGTATATCAGCCCCAGCAGGGGAGGGGAGGTGGGGGAGCACTGCATGTATATCAGCCCCAGCAGGGGAGGGGAGGTGGGGAAGCACTGCACGTATATCAGCCCCCAGCACTGGAGGGGAGGTGGGGGAGCACTGCACGTATATCAGCCCCCAGAAGGGGAGGGGAGGTGGGGAAGCACTGCACGTATATCTGCCCCAGCAGGGGAGGGGAGGTGGGGGAGCACTGCACGAATAACAGCCTCCAGCAGGGGAGGGGAGGTGGGGGAGCACTGAACGTATATCAGCCCCCAGCAGGTGAGGGGAGGTGGGGGAGCACTGCACGTATATCAGCCCCCAGCAGGGGAGGGGAGGTGGGGGAGCACTGCACGTATATCAGCCCCCAGCAGGGGAGGGGAGGTGGGGAAGCACTGCACGTATATCAGCCCCCAGCAGGGGAGGGGAGGTGGGGAAGCACTGCATGTATAACAGCCTCCAGCAGGGGAGAGGAGGTGGGGAAGCACTGCACGTATAACAGCCTCCAGCAGGGGAGGGGAGGTGGGGGAGCACTGCACATATATCTGCCCCAGCAGGGGAGGGGAGGTGGGAGAGCACTGCACGTATATCAGCCCCCAGCAGGGGAGGGGAGGTGGGGGAGCACTGCACGTATAACAGCCCCCAGCAGGGGAGGTGGGGAAGCACTGCACGTATAACAGCATCCAGCAAGGGAGGGGAGGTGGGGAAGCACTGCATGTATATCCGCCCCCAGTAGGGGAGGGGAGGTGGGGGAGCACTGCACATATATCAGCCTCCAGCAGGGGAGGGGAGGTGGGGGAGCACTGCACGTATATCAGCCCCCAGCAGGGGAGGGGAGGTGGGGGAGCACTGCACGTATAATAGCCCCCAGCAGGGGAGGGGAGGTGGGGGAGCACTGCACGTATATCATCCCCCAGCTGGGGAGGGGAGGTGGGGGAGCACTGCACGTATAACAGCCCCCAGCAGGGGAGGGGAGGTGGGGGAGCACTGCACGTATATCAGTCCCCAGCAGGGGAGGGGAGGTGGGGGAGCACTGCACGTATATCAGCCCCCAGCAAAGGAGGGGAGGTGGGCGAGCACTGCACGTATATCAGCCACCAGCAGGGGAGGGGAGGTGGGGGAGCACTGCATGTATATCAGCCCCCAGCAGGGGAGGGGAGGTGGGGGAGCACTGCACATATAACAGCCTCCAGCAGGCGAGAGGAGGTGGGGAAGCACTGCACGTATAACATCCTCCAGCAGGGGAGGGGAGCACTGCACATATATCTGCCCCAGCAGGGGATGGGAGGTGGGGGAGCAATGCACGTATATCAGCCCCAGCAGGGGAGGGGAGGTGGGGGAGCACTGCACGTATAACAGCCCCCAGCAGGGGAGGGGAGATGGGGAAGCACTGCACGTATATCAGCCCCCAGCAGGGGAGGGGATGTGGGGGAGCACTGCACGTATATCAGCCCCCAGCAGGGGAGGGGAGGTGGGGGAGCACTGCACGTATATCAGCCCCCAGCAGGGGAGGTGGGGAAGTACTGCATGTATATCTGCCCCAGCAGGGGAGGGGAGGTGGGGGAGCACTGCACGAATAACAGCCTCCAGCAGGGGAGGGGAGGTGGGGAAGCACTGCACGTATATCAGCCCCAGCAGGGGAGGGGAGGTGGGGGAGCACTGCATGTATATCAGCCCCAGCAGGGGAGGGGAGGTGGGGAAGCACTGCACGTATATCAGCCCCCAGCACTGGAGGGGAGGTGGGGGAGCACTGCACGTATATCAGCCCCCAGAAGGGGAGGGGAGGTGGGGAAGCACTGCACGTATATCTGCCCCAGCAGGGGAGGGGAGGTGGGGGAGCACTGCACGAATAACAGCCTCCAGCAGGGGAGGGGAGGTGGGGGAGCACTGAACGTATATCAGCCCCCAGCAGGTGAGGGGAGGTGGGGGAGCACTGCACGTATATCAGCCCCCAGCAGGGGAGGGGAGGTGGGGGAGCACTGCACGTATATCAGCCCCCAGCAGGGGAGGGGAGGTGGGGAAGCACTGCACCTATATCAGCCCCCAGCAGGGGAGGGGAGGTGGGGAAGCACTGCATGTATAACAGCCTCCAGCAGGGGAGAGGAGGTGGGGAAGCACTGCACGTATAACAGCCTCCAGCAGGGGAGGGGAGGTGGGGGAGCACTGCACATATATCTGCCCCAGCAGGGGAGGGGAGGTGGGAGAGCACTGCACGTATATCAGCCCCCAGCAGGGGAGGTGGGGGAGCACTGCACGTATATCAGCCCCCAGCAGGGGAGGGGAGGTGGGGGAGCACTGCACGTATAATAGCCCCCAGCAGGGGAGGGGAGGTGGGGGAGCACTGCACGTATATCATCCCCCAGCTGGGGAGGGGAGGTGGGGGAGCACTGCACGTATAACAGCCCCCAGCAGGGGAGGGGAGGTGGGGGAGCACTGCACGTATATCAGTCCCCAGCAGGGGAGGGGAGGTGGGGGAGCACTGCACGTATATCAGCCCCCAGCAAAGGAGGGGAGGTGGGCGAGCACTGCACGTATATCAGCCACCAGCAGGGGAGGGGAGGTGGGGGAGCACTGCATGTATATCAGCCCCCAGCAGGGGAGGGGAGGTGGGGGAGCACTGCACATATAACAGCCTCCAGCAGGCGAGAGGAGGTGGGGAAGCACTGCACGTATAACATCCTCCAGCAGGGGAGGGGAGCACTGCACATATATCTGCCCCCAGCAAGGGAGGGGATGTGGGGAAGCACTGCATGTATATCAGCCCCAGCAGGGTCAGGGGAGGTGGGGGAGCACTGCACGTATATCAGCCCCCAGCAAGGGAGGGGAGGTGGGGGAGCACTGCATGTATATCTGCCCCAGCAGGGGAGGGGAGGTGGGGGAGCACTGCATGAATAACAGCCTCCAGCAGGGGAGGGGAGGTGGGGAAGCACTGCACGTATATCAGCCCCAGCAGGGGAGGGGAGGTGGGGGAGCACTGCACGTATATCCGCCCCAGCAGGGGAGGGGAGGTGGGGAAGCACTGCACGTATATCAGCCCCCAGCACTGGAGGGGAGGTGGGGGAGCACTGCACGTATATCAGCCCCCAGAAGGGGAGGGGAGGTGGGGAAGCACTGCATGTATATCTGCCCCAGCAGGGGAGGGGAGGTGGGGGAGCACTGCACGAATAACAGCCTCCAGCAGGGGAGGGGAGGTGGGGAAGCACTGCATGTATATCAGCCCCAGCAGGGGAGAGGAGGTGGGGGAGCGCTGCACGTATATCAGCCCCAGCAGGGGAGGGGAGGTGGGGGAGCACTGAACGTATATCAGCCCCCAGCAGGTGAGGGGAGGTGGGGGAGCACTGCATGTATATCAGCCCCCAGCAGGGGAGGGGAGGTGGGGGAGCACTGCACGTATATCAGCCCCCAGCAGGGGAGGGGAGGTGGGGAAGCACTGCACGTATATCAGCCCCCAGCAGGGGAGGGGAGGTGGGGAAGCACTGCATGTATATCAGCCCCCAGCACTGGAGGGGAGGTGGGGGAGCACTGGATGTATATCAGCCCCCAGAAGGGGAGGGGAGGTGGGGGAGCACTGCACGTATATCAGCCCCCAGCAGGGGAGGGGAGGTGGGGGAGCACTGCACGTATAATAGCCCCCAGCAGGGGAGGGGAGGTGGGGGAGCACTGCACGTATATCATCCCCCAGCTGGGGAGGGGAGGTGGGGGAGCACTGCACGTATAACAGCCCCCAGCAGGGGAGGGGAGGTGGGGGAGCACTGCACGTATATCAGTCCCCAGCAGGGGAGGGGAGGTGGGGGAGCACTGCACGTATATCAGCCCCCAGCAGGGGAGGGGAGGTGGGCGAGCACTGCACGTATATCAGCCCCCAGCAGGGGAGGGGAGGTGGGGGAGCACTGCATGTATATCAGCCCCCAGCAGGGGAGGGGAGGTGGGGGAGCACTGCACGTATAACAGCCTCCAGCAGGCGAGAGGAGGTGGGGAAGCACTGCACGTATAACATCCTCCAGCAGGGGAGGGGAGCACTGCACATATATCTGCCCCAGCAGGGGATGGGAGGTGGGGGAGCAATGCACGTATATCAGCCCCCAGCAGGGGAGGGGAGGTGGGGGAGCACTGCACGTATAACAGCCCCCAGCAGGGGAGGGGAGGTGGGGAAGCACTGCACGTATATCAGCCCCCAGCAGGGGAGGGGATGTGGGGGAGCACTGCACGTATATCAGCCCCCAGCAGGGGAGGGGAGGTGGGGGAGCACTGCACGTATATCAGCCCCCAGCAGGGGAGGGGAGGTGGGGAAGTACTGCATGTATATCTGCCCCAGCAGGGGAGGGGAGGTGGGGGAGCACTGCACGAATAACAGCCTCCAGCAGGGGAGGGGAGGTGGGGAAGCACTGCATGTATATCAGCCCCAGCAGGGTCAGGGGAGGTGGGGGAGCACTGCACGTATATCAGCCCCCAGCAAGGGAGGGGAGGTGGGGGAGCACTGCATGTATATCTGCCCCAGCAGGGGAGGGGAGGTGGGGGAGCACTGCATGAATAACAGCCTCCAGCAGGGGAGGGGAGGTGGGGAAGCACTGCACGTATATCAGCCCCAGCAGGGGAGGGGAGGTGGGGGAGCACTGCACGTATATCCGACCCAGCAGGGGAGGGGAGGTGGGGAAGCACTGCACGTATATCAGCCCCCAGCACTGGAGGGGAGGTGGGGGAGCACTGCACGTATATCAGCCCCCAGAAGGGGAGGGGAGGTGGGGAAGCACTGCACGTATATCTGCCCCAGCAGGGGAGGGGAGGTGGGGGAGCACTGCACGAATAACAGCCTCCAGCAGGGGAGGGGAGGTGGGGAAGCACTGCACGTATATCAGCCCCAGCAGGGGAGGGGAGGTGGGGAAGGACTGCATGTATAACAGCCTCCAGCAGGGGAGAGGAGGTGGGGGAGCACTGCACGTATATCAGCCCCAGCAGGTGAGGGGAGGTGGGGGAGCACTGCACGTATATCAGCCCCCAGCAGGGGAGGGGAGGTGGGGAAGCACTGCACGAATAACAGCCTCCAGCAGGGGAGGGGAGGTGGGGAAGCACTGCACGTATATCAGCCCCAGCAGGGGAGGGGAGGTGGGGAAGGACTGCATGTATAACAGCCTCCAGCAGGGGAGAGGAGGTGGGGGAGCACTGCACGTATATCAGCCCCAGCAGGGGAGGGGAGGTGGGGGAGCACTGCATGTATATCAGCCCCAGCAGGGGAGGGGAGGTGGGGAAGCACTGCACGTATATCAGCCCCCAGCACTGGAGGGGAGGTGGGGGAGCACTGCACGTATATCAGCCCCCAGAAGGGGAGGGGAGGTGGGGAAGCACTGCACGTATATCTGCCCCAGCAGGGGAGGGGAGGTGGGGGAGCACTGCACGAATAACAGCCTCCAGCAGGGGAGGGGAGGTGGGGGAGCACTGAACGTATATCAGCCCCCAGCAGGTGAGGGGAGGTGGGGGAGCACTGCACGTATATCAGCCCCCAGCAGGGGAGGGGAGGTGGGGGAGCACTGCACGTATATCAGCCCCCAGCAGGGGAGGGGAGGTGGGGAAGCACTGCACGTATATCAGCCCCCAGCAGGGGAGGGGAGGTGGGGAAGCACTGCATGTATAACAGCCTCCAGCAGGGGAGAGGAGGTGGGGAAGCACTGCACGTATAACAGCCTCCAGCAGGGGAGGGGAGGTGGGGGAGCACTGCACATATATCTGCCCCAGCAGGGGAGGGGAGGTGGGAGAGCACTACACGTATATCAGCCCCCAGCAGGGGAGGGGAGGTGGGGGAGCACTGCACGTATAACAGCCCCCAGCAGGGGAGGTGGGGAAGCACTGCACGTATAACAGCATCCAGCAAGGGAGGGGAGGTGGGGAAGCACTGCATGTATATCCGCCCCCAGTAGGGGAGGGGAGGTGGGGGAGCACTGCACATATATCAGCCTCCAGCAGGGGAGGGGAGGTGGGGGAGCACTGCACGTATATCAGCCCCCAGCAGGGGAGGGGAGGTGGGGGAGCACTGCACGTATAATAGCCCCCAGCAGGGGAGGGGAGGTGGGGGAGCACTGCACGTATATCATCCCCCAGCTGGGGAGGGGAGGTGGGGGAGCACTGCACGTATAACAGCCCCCAGCAGGGGAGGGGAGGTGGGGGAGCACTGCACGTATATCAGTCCCCAGCAGGGGAGGGGAGGTGGGGGAGCACTGCACGTATATCAGCCCCCAGCAAAGGAGGGGAGGTGGGCGAGCACTGCACGTATATCAGCCACCAGCAGGGGAGGGGAGGTGGGGGAGCACTGCATGTATATCAGCCCCCAGCAGGGGAGGGGAGGTGGGGGAGCACTGCACATATAACAGCCTCCAGCAGGCGAGAGGAGGTGGGGAAGCACTGCACGTATAACATCCTCCAGCAGGGGAGGGGAGCACTGCACATATATCTGCCCCAGCAGGGGATGGGAGGTGGGGGAGCAATGCACGTATATCAGCCCCCAGCAGGGGAGGGGAGGTGGGGGAGCACTGCACGTATAACAGCCCCCAGCAGGGGAGGGGAGATGGGGAAGCACTGCACGTATATCAGCCCCCAGCAGGGGAGGGGATGTGGGGGAGCACTGCACGTATATCAGCCCCCAGCAGGGGAGGGGAGGTGGGGGAGCACTGCACGTATATCAGCCCCCAGCAGGGGAGGGGAGGTGGGGAAGTACTGCATGTATATCTGCCCCAGCAGGGGAGGGGAGGTGGGGGAGCACTGCACGAATAACAGCCTCCAGCAGGGGAGGGGAGGTGGGGAAGCACTGCATGTATATCAGCCCCAGCAGGGTCAGGGGAGGTGGGGGAGCACTGCATGTATATCAGCCCCCAGCAAGGGAGGGGAGGTGGGGGAGCACTGCATGTATATCTGCCCCAGCAGGGGAGGGGAGGTGGGGGAGCACTGCATGAATAACAGCCTCCAGCAGGGGAGGGGAGGTGGGGAAGCACTGCACGTATATCAGCCCCAGCAGGGGAGGGGAGGTGGGGGAGCACTGCACGTATATCCGCCCCAGCAGGGGAGGGGAGGTGGGGAAGCACTGCACGTATATCAGCCCCCAGCACTGGAGGGGAGGTGGGGGGAGCACTGCACGTATATCAGCCCCCAGAAGGGGAGGGGAGGTGGGGAAGCACTGCACGTATATCTGCCCCAGCAGGGGAGGGGAGGTGGGGGAGCACTGCACGAATAACAGCCTCCAGCAGGGGAGGGGAGGTGGGGAAGCACTGCATGTATATCAGCCCCAGCAGGGGAGAGGAGGTGGGGGAGCGCTGCACGTATATCAGCCCCAGCAGGGGAGGGGAGGTGGGGGAGCACTGAATGTATATCAGCCCCCAGCAGGTGAGGGGAGTGGGGGAGCACTGCACATATATCAGCCCCCAGCAGGGGAGGGGAGGTGGGGGAGCACTGCACGTATATATCAGCCCCCAGCAGGGGAGGGGAGGTGGGGAAGCACTGCACGTATATCAGCCCCCAGCAGGGGAGGGGAGGTGGGGAAGCACTGCATGTATATCAGCCCCCAGCACTGGAGGGGAGGTGGGGGGAGCACTGGATGTATATCAGCCCCCAGAAGGGGAGGGGAGGTGGGGGGAGCACTGCACGTATATCAGCCCCCAGCAGGGGAGGGGAGGTGGGGGGAGCACTGCACGTATAATAGCCCCCAGCAGGGGAGGGGAGGTGGGGGGAGCACTGCACGTATATCATCCCCCAGCTGGGGAGGGGAGGTTGGGGAGCACTGCACGTATAACAGCCCCCCAGCAGGGGAGGGGAGGTGGGGGAGCACTGCACGTATATCAGTCCCCAGCAGGGAGAGGGGAGGTGGGGGAGCGCACTGCACGTATATCAGCCCCCAGCAGGGGGAGGGGAGGTGGGCGAGCACTGCACGTATATCAGCCCCCAGCAGGGGAGGGGAGGTGGGGGAGCACTGCATGTATATCAGCCCCCAGCAGGGGAGGGGAGGTGGGGGGAGCACTGCACGTATAACAGCCTCCAGCAGGCGAGAGGAGGTGGGGAAGCACTGCACGTATAACATCCTCCAGCAGGGGAGGGGGAGCACTGCACATATATCTGCCCCAGCAGGGGATGGGAGGTGGGGGAGCAATGCACGTATATCAGCCCCCAGCAGGGGAGGGGAGGTGGGGGAGCACTGCACGTATAACAGCCCCCAGCAGGGGAGGGGAGGTGGGGAAGCACTGCACGTATATCAGCCCCCAGCAGGGGAGGGGATGTGGGGGAGCACTGCACGTATATCAGCCCCCAGCAGGGGAGGGGAGGTGGGGGAGCACTGCACGTATATCAGCCCCCAGCAGGGGAGGGGAGGTGGGGAAGTACTGCATGTATATCTGCCCCAGCAGGGGAGGGGAGGTGGGGGAGCACTGCACGAATAACAGCCTCCAGCAGGGGAGGGGAGGTGGGGAAGCACTGCATGTATATCAGCCCCAGCAGGGTCAGGGGAGGTGGGGGAGCACTGCACGTATATCAGCCCCCAGCAAGGGAGGGGAGGTGGGGGAGCACTGCATGTATATCTGCCCCAGCAGGGGAGGGGAGGTGGGGGAGCACTGCATGAATAACAGCCTCCAGCAGGGGAGGGGAGGTGGGGAAGCACTGCACGTATATCAGCCCCAGCAGGGGAGGGGAGGTGGGGGGAGCACTGCACGTATATCCGCCCCAGCAGGGGAGGGGAGGTGGGGAAGCACTGCACGTATATCAGCCCCCAGCACTGGAGGGGAGGTGGGGGGAGCACTGCACGTATATCAGCCCCCAGAAGGGGAGGGGAGGTGGGGAAGCACTGCACGTATATCTGCCCCAGCAGGGGAGGGGAGGTGGGGGAGCACTGCACGAATAACAGCCTCCAGCAGGGGAGGGGAGGTGGGGAAGCAACTGCACGTATATCAGCCCCAGCAGGGGAGGGGAGGTGGGGAAGGACTGCATGTATAACAGCCTCCAGCAGGGGAGAGGAGGTGGGGGAGCACTGCATGTATATCAGCCCCAGCAGGTGAGGGGAGGTGGGGGAGCACTGCACGTATATCAGCCCCCAGCAGGGGAGGGGAGGTGGGGAAGCACTGCACGAATAACAGCCTCCAGCAGGGGAGGGGAGGTGGGGAAGCACTGCACGTATATCAGCCCCAGCAGGGGAGGGGAGGTGGGGAAGGACTGCATGTATAACAGCCTCCAGCAGGGGAGAGGAGGTGGGGGAGCACTGCACGTATATCAGCCCCAGCAGGTCGAGGGGAGGTGGGGAGCACTGCACGTATATCAGCCCCCAGCAGGGGAGGGGAGGTGGGGAAGCACTGCACGTATATCAGCCCCCCAGCAGGGAGGGGAGGTGGGGAAGCACTGCATGTATAACAGCCTCCAGCAGGGGAGAGGAGGTGGGGAAGCACTGCACGTTTAACAGCCTCCAGCAGGGGAGGGGAGGTGGGGGAGCACTGCACATATATCTGCCCCAGCAGGGGAGGGGAGGTGGGAGAGCACTGCACGTATATCAGCCCCCAGCAGGGGAGGGGAGGTGGGGGAGCACTGCACGTATAACAGCCCCCAGCAGGGGAGGTGGGGAAGCACTGCACGTATAACAGCCTCCAGCAAGGGAGGGGAGGTGGGGAAGCACTGCATGTATATCCGCCCCCAGTAGGGGAGGGGAGGTGGGGGAGCACTGCACATATATCAGCCTCCAGCAGGGGAGGGGAGGTGGGGGAGCACTGCACGTATATCAGCCCCAGCAGGGGAGGGGAGGTGGGGGAGCACTGCACATATAATAGCCCCCAGCAGGGGAGGGGAGGTGGGGGAGCACTGCACGTATATCATCCCCCAGCTGGGGAGGGGAGGTGGGGAGGAGCACTGCACGTATAACAGCCCCCAGCAGGGGAGGGGAGGTGGGGGAGCACTGCACATATATCAGTCCCCAGCAGGGGGAGGGGAGGTGGGGGAGCACTGCACGTATATCAGCCCCCAGCAGGGGAGGGGAGGTGGGCGAGCACTGCACGTATATCAGCCCCAGCAGGGGAGGGGAGGTGGGGGAGCACTGCATGTATATCAGCCCCCAGCAGGGGAGGGGAGGTGGGGGAGCACTGCACATATAACAGCCTCCAGCAGGCGAGAGGAGGTGGGGAAGCACTGCACGTATAACATCCTCCAGCAGGGGAGGGGAGCACTGCACATATATCTGCCCCAGCAGGGGATGGGAGGTGGGGGAGCAATGCACGTATATCAGCCCCCAGCAGGGGAGGGGAGGTGGGGGAGCACTGCACGTATAACAGGCCCCCAGCAGGGGAGGGGAGATGGGGAAGCACTGCACGTATATCAGCCCCCAGCAGGGGAGGGGATGTGGGGGAGCACTGCACGTATATCAGCCCCCAGCAGGGGAGGGGAGGTGGGGGTGGGGGAGCACTGCACGTATATCAGCCCCCAGCAGGGGAGGGGAGGTGGGGAAGTACTGCATGTATATCTGCCCCAGCAGGGGAGGGGAGGTGGGGGAGCACTGCACGAATAACAGCCTCCAGCAGGGGAGGGGAGGTGGGGAAGCACTGCATGTATATCAGCCCCAGCAGGGTCAGGGGAGGTGGGGGAGCACTGCACGTATATCAGCCCCCAGCAAGGGAGGGGAGGTGGGGGAGCACTGCATGTATATCTGCCCCAGCAGGGGAGGGGAGGTGGGGGAGCACTGCATGAATAACAGCCTCCAGCAGGGGGAGGGGAGGTGGGGAAGCACTGCACGTATATCAGCCCCAGCAGGGGAGGGTAGGTGGGGGAGCACTGCACGTATATCCGCCCCAGCAGGGGAGGGGAGGTGGGGAAGCACTGCACGTATATCAGCCCCCAGCACTGGAGGGGAGGTGGGGGAGCACTGCACGTATATCAGCCCCCAGAAGGGGAGGTGGGGAAGCACTGCACGTATATCTGCCCCAGCAGGGGAGGGGAGGTGGGGGAGCACTGCACGAATAACAGCCTCCAGCAGGGGAGGGGAGGTGGGGAAGCACTGCACGTATATCAGCCCCAGCAGGGGAGGAGAGGTGGGGAAGGACTGCATGTATAACAGCCTCCAGCAGGGGAGAGGAGGTGGGGGAGCACTGCACGTATATCAGCCCCAGCAGGGGAGGGGAGGTGGGGGAGCACTGAACGTATATCAGCCCCCAGCAGGTGAGGGGAGGTGGGGGAGCACTGCACGTATATCAGCCCCCAGCAGGGGAGGGGAGGTGGGGGAGCACTGCACGTATATCAGCCCCCAGCAGGGGAGGGGAGGTGGGGGAAGCACTGCACGTATATCAGCCCCCAGCAGGGGAGAGGAGGTGGTGAAGCACTGCACGTATAACAGCCTCCAGCAGGGGAGGGTAGGTGGGGGAGCACTGCACGTATATCAGCCCCCAGCAGGGGGGGAGGTGGGGGAGCACTGCACGTATATCAGCCCCCAGCAGGGGAGGGGAGGTGGGGAAGCACTGCAGGTATATCCGCCCCCAGCAGGGGAGGGGAGGTGGGGAAGCATTGCATGTATATCAGCCCCCAGCAGGGGAGGGGAGGTGGGGGAGCACTGCATGTATATCAGCCCCCAGCAGGGGAGAGGTGATGGGGGAGCACTGCACATATATCAACCCCAGCAGGGGAGGGGAGGTGGGGGAGCACTGCACGTATATCAGCCCCCAGCACGGGAGGTGGGGGAGCACTGCACGTATATCAGCCCCCAGCAGGGGAGGGGAGGTGGGGAATCACTGCACGTATATCAGCCCCCAGCAGGGGAGGGGAGGTGGGGGAGCACTGCACGTATCTCCGCCCCAGCAGGGGAGGGGAGGTGGGGAAGCACTGCATGTATATCAGCCCCCAGCAGGGGAGGGGAGGTGGGGGAGCACTGCACGTATATCAGCCCCCAGCAGGGGAGGGGAGGTGGGGGAGCACTGCATGTATATCTGCCCCAGCAGGGGAGGGGAGGTGGGGGAGCACTGCACGTATATCAGCCCCCAGCAGGGGAGGGGAGGTGGGGAAGTACTGCATGTATATCTGCCCCAGCAGGGGAGGGGAGGTGGAGGAGCACTGCACGAATAACAGCCTCCAGGCGGGGATAGGAGGTGGGGAAGCACTGCATGTATATCAGCCCCAGCAGGGTCAGGGGAGGTGGGGGAGCACTGCACGTATATCAGCCCCAGCAGGGGAGGGGAGGTGGGGGAGCACTGCATGTATATCCGCCCCAGCAGGGGAGGGGAGGTGGGGAAGCACTGCACGTATAACAGCCTCCAGCAGGGGAGGGGAGGTGGGGGAGCACTGCACGTATATCAGCCTCCAGCAGGGGAGGAGAGGTGGGGGAGCACTGCACATATATCTGCCCAAGCAGGGGAGGGGAGGTGGGGAAGCACTGCACGTATATCAGCCCCCAGCAGGGGAGGGGAAGTGGGGGAGCACTGCACGTATAACAGCCCCCAGCAGGGGAGGTGGGGGAAGCACTGCACGTATATCCTCCCCCAGCAGGGGAGGGGAGGTGGGGAAGCACTGCACGTATATCCGCCCCCAGCAGGGGAGGGGAGGTGGGGGAAGCACTGCACGTATATCAGCCCCCAGCAGGGGAGGGGAGGTGGGGGTGCACTGCACGTATATCAGCCCCCAGCAGGTGAGGGGAGGTGGGGGAGCACTGCACGTATAATAGCCCCCAGCAGGGGAGGGGAGGTGGGGGAGCACTGCACGTATATCAGCCCCCAGCAGGGGAGGGGAGGTGGGGAAGCACAGCATGTATAACAGCCTCCAGCAGGGGAGAGGAGGTGGGGAAGCACTGCACGTATAACAGCCTCCAGCAGGGGAGGGGAGGTGGGGGAGCACTGCACATATATCTGCCCCAGCAGGGGAGGGGAGGTGGGGGAGCACTGCACGTATATCAGCCCCCAGCAGGGGAGGGGAGGTGGGGGAGCACTGCATGTATATCTGCCCCAGCAGGGGAGGGGAGGTGGGGGAGCACTGCACGTATATCAGCCCCCAGCAGGGGAGGGGAGGTGGGGAAGTACTGCATGTATATCTGCCCCAGCAGGGGAGGGGAAGTGGGGGAGCACTGCACGAATAACAGCCTCCAGGCGGGGATAGGAGGTGGGGAAGCACTGCATGTATATCAGCCCCAGCAGGGTCAGGGGAGGTGGGGGAGCACTGCACATATATCAGCCCCCAGCAAGGGAGGGGAGGTGGGGGAGCACTGCATGTATATCCGCCCCAGCAGGGGAGGGGAGGTGGGGAAGCACTGCACGTATATCAGCCCCAGCAGGGGAGGGGAGGTGGGGGAGAACTGCATGTATATCCGCCCCAGTAGGGGAGGGGAGGTGGGGAAGCACTGCACGTATAACAGCCTCCAGCAGGGGAGGGGAGGTGGGGGAGCACTGCACATATATCAGCCTCCAGCAGGGGAGGAGAGGTGGGGGGAGCACTGCACATATATCTGCCCAAGCAGGTGAGGGGAGGTGGGGAAGCACTGCATGTATATCAGCCCCCAGCAGGGGAGGGGAAGTGGGGGAGCACTGCACGTATAACAGCCCCCAGCAGGGGAGGTGGGGAAGCACTGCACGTATATCCTCCCCCAGCAGGGGAGGGGAGGTGGGGAAGCACTGCACGTATATCCACCCCCAGCAGGGGAGAGGAGGTGGGGAAGCACTGCACGTATATCAGCCCCCAGCAGCGGAGGGGAGGTGGGGAAGCACTGCATGTATAACAGCCTCCAGCAGGGGAGAGGAGGTGGGGAAGCACTGCACGTATAACAGCCTCCAGCAGGGAAGGGGAGGTGGGGGAGCACTGCACATATATCTGCCCCAGCAGGGGAGGGGAGGTGGGGGAGCACTGCATGTATATCAGCCCCCAGCAGGGGAGGGGAGGTGGGGGACCACTGCACGTATAACAGCCCCCAGCAGGGGAGGTGGGGAAGCACTGCACGTATAACAGCCTCGAGCAGGGGAGGGGAGGTGGGGGAGCACTGCACGTATATCAGCCCACAGCAGGGGAGGGGAGGTGGGGAAGCACTGCACGTATATCCGCCCCCAGCAGGGGAGGGGAGGTGGGGAAGCACTGCACGTATATCAGCCCCCAGCAGGGGAGGGGAGGTGGGGGAGCACTGCACGTATATCAGCCCCCAGCATGGGAGGGGAGGTGGGGGAGCACTGCACGTATATCAGCCCACAGCAGGGGAGGGGAGGTGGGGAAGCACTGCACGTATATCAGCCCCCAGCAGGGGAGGGGAGGTGGGGGAGCACTGCACGTATCTCCACCCCCAGCAGGGGAGGGGAGGTGGGAAAGCATTGCACATATATCAGCCCCCAGCAGGGGAGGGGAGGTGGGGGAGCACTGCACGTATATCAGCCCCCAGCAGGGGAGGGGAGGTGGGGAGCACTGCACGTATATCAGCCCCCAGCAGGGGGGGGAGGTGGGGGAGCACTGCACGTATATCAGCCCCCAGCAGGGGAGGGGAGGTGGGGAAGCACTGCATGTATATCCGCCCCCAGTAGGGGAGGGGAGGTGGGGAAGCACTGCACGTATATCAGCCCCCAGCAGGGGAGGGGAGGTGGGGGAGCACTGCATGTATAACATTCTCCAGCAGGGGAGGGGAGCATTGCACATATATCTGCCCCAGCAGGGGAGGGGAGGTGGGGGAGCAATGCACGTATATCAGCCTCCAGCAGAGGAGGGGAGGTGGGGGAGCACTGCACGTATATCAGCCCCCAGCAGGGGAGGGGAGGTGGGGGAGCACTGCACGTATAACAGCCCCCAGCAGGGGAGGGGAGATGGGGGGAGCACTGCACGTATATCAGCCCCCAGCAGGGGAGAGGAGGTGGGGAAGCACTGCACGTATAACATTCTCCAGCAGGGGAGGGGAGCATTGCACATATATCTGCCCCAGCAGGGGAGGGGAGGTGGGGGAGCAATGCACGTATATCAGCCCCCAGCAGGGGAGGGGAGGTGGGGGAGCACTGCACGTCTATCAGCCCCAGCAGGGGAGGGGAGGTGGGGAAGCACTGCACGTATAACAGCCTCCAGCAAGGTAGGGGAGGTGGGGGAGCACTGCATGTATATCAGCCCCCAGCAGGGGAGGGGAGGTGGGGAAACACTGCATGTATATCCGCCCCCAGTAGGGGCGGGGAGGTGGGGAAGAACTGCACGTATATCAGCCCCCAGCAGGGGAGGGGAAGTGGGGGAGCACTGCACGTATAATAGCCCCCAGCAGGGGAGGGGAGGTGGGGGAGCACTGCACGTATATCAGCCCCCAGCAGGGGAGGGGAGGTGGGGGAGCACTGCACGTATATCAGCCCCCAGCAGGGGAGGGGAGGTGGGCGAGCACTGCATGTATATCAGCCCCCAGCAGGGGAGGGGATGTGGGGGAGCACTGCATGTATATCAGCCCCCAGCAGGGAAGGGGAGGTGGGCGAGCACTGCACGTATAACAGCCTCCAGCAGGGGAGGGGAGGTGGGGGAGCACTGCACATATATCTGCCCCAGCAGGGGAGGGGAGGTGGGGAGCACTGCACGTATATCAGCCCCCAGCAGGGGAGGGGAGGTGGGGGAGCACTGCACGTATAACAGCCCCCAGCAGGGGAGGTGGGGAAGCACTGCACGTATAACAGCCCCAGCAGGGGAGGGGAGGTGGGGAAGGACTGCATGTATAACAGCCCCCAGAAGGGGAGGGGAGGTGGGGAAGCACTGCAAGTATATCTGCCCCAGCAGTGGAGGGGAGGTGGGGGAGCACTGCACGAATAACAGCCTCCAGCAGGGGAGGGGAGGTGGGGAAGCACTGCACGTATATCAGCCCCAGCAGGGGAGGGGAGGTGGGGGAGCACTGCATGTATATCAGCCCCCAGCAGGGGAGGGGAGGTGGGGGAGCACTGCACGTATATCAGCCCACAGCAGGGGAGGGGAGGTGGGGAAGCACTGCATGTATAACAGCCTCCAGCAGGGGAGAGGAGGTGGGGAAGCACTGCACGTATAACAGCCTCCAGCAGGGGAGGGGAGGTGGGGGAGCACTGCACATATATCTGCCCCAGCAGGGGAGGGGAGGTGGGGGAGCACTGCCCGTATATCAGCCCCCAGCAGGGGAGGGGAGGTGGGGGAGCACTGCACATATAACAGCCCCCAGCAGGGGAGGTGGGGAAGCACTACACGTATAACAGCCTCCAGCAGGGGAGGGGGAGGTGGGGGAGCACTGCATGTATATCAGCCCCCAGCAGGGGAGGGGAGGTGGGGAAGCACTGCACGTATATCCGCCCCCAGCAGGGGAGGGGAGGTGGGGAAGCACTGCACGTATATCAGCCCCCAGCAGGGGAGGGGAGGTGAGGAAGCACTGCACGTATATCAGCCCCCAGCAGGGGAGGGGAGGTGGGGGTGCACTGCACGTATATCAGCCCCCAGCAGGGGAGGGGAGGTGGGGGAGCACTGCACGTATCTCCGCCCCCAGCAGGGGAGGGGAGGTGGGAAAGCATTGCACATATATCAGCCCCCAGCAGGGGAGGGGAGGTGGGGGGAGCACTGCACGTATATCAGCCCCCAGCAGGGGAGGGGAGGTGGGGGAGCACTGCACGTATATCAGCCCCCAGCAGGGGGGGGGAGGTGGGGGAGCACTGCATGTATATCAGCCCCCAGCAGGGGGAGGGGAGGTGGGGAAGCACTGCACGTATATCCGCCCCCAGCAGGGGAGGGGAGGGGGGGAAGCATTGCCCGTATATCAGCCCCCAGCAGGGGAGGGGAGGTGGGGGAGCACTGCATGTATATCAGCCCCCAGCAGGGGAGAGGTGATGGGGGAGCACTGCACATATATCAACCCCAGCAGGGGAGGGGAGGTGGGGGAGCACTGCACGTATATCAGCCCCCAGCCACGGGAGGTGGGGGAGCACTGCATGTTTATCAGCCCCCAGCAGGGGAGGGGAGGTGGGGAATCACTGCACGTATATCAGCCCCCAGCAGGGGAGGGGAGGTGGGGAAGCACTGCACGTATATCCGCCCCCAGCAGGGGAGGGGAGGTGGGGGAGCACTGCACGTATCTCCGCCCCAGCAGGGGAGGGGAGGTGGGGGAGCACTGCACGTATATCAGCCCCCAGCAGGGGAGGGGAGGTGGGGAAGCACTGCACGTATATCTGCCCCAGCAGGGTAGGGGAGGTGGGGGAGCTCTGCACATATATCTGCCGCAGAAGGGGAGGGGAGGTGGGGGAGCACTGCACGTATATCAGCCCCCAGCAGGGGAGGGGAGGTGGGGGAGCACTGCACGTATAACAGCCCCCAGCAGGGGAGGTGGGGAAGCACTGCACGTATAACAGCCTCCAGCAAGGGAGGGGAGGTGGGGGAGCACTGCATGTATATCAGCCCCCAGCAGGGGAGGGGAGGTGGGGAAGCACTGCATGTATATCCGCCCCCAGCAGGGGAGGGGAGTTGGGGGAGCACTGCACGTATATCAGCCCCCAGCACGGGAGGTGGGGGAGCACTGCATGTTTATCAGCCCCCAGCAGGGGAGGGGAGGTGGGGAATCACTGCACGTATATCAGCCCCCAGCAGGGGAGGGGAGGTGGGGAAGCACTGCACGTATATCCGCCCCCAGCAGGGGAGGGGAGGTGGGGGAGCACTGCACGTATCTCCGCCCCAGCAGGGGAGGGGAGGTGGGGGAGCACTGCACGTATATCAGCCCCCAGCACGGGAGGTGGGGGAGCACTGCATGTATATCCGCCCCCAGTAGGGGAGGGGAGGTGGGGAAGCACTGCACGTATATCAGCCCCCCAGCAGGGGAGGGGAGGTGGGGGAGCACTGCATGTATATCAGCCCCCAGCAGGGGAGAGGAGGTGGGGGAGCACTGCACGTATATCAGCCCCCAGCAGGGGAGGGGAGGTGGGGAAGCACTGCACGTATCTCCGCCCCAGCAGGGGAGGGGAGGTGGGGCAGCACTGCACGTATATCAGCCCCCAGCACGGGAGGTGGGGGAGCACTGCATGTATATCAGCCCCCAGCAGGGGAGGGGAGGTGGGGAATCACTGCACGTATATCAGCCCCCAGCAGGGGAGGGGAGGTGGGAAAGCACTGCACGTATATCCGCCCCCAGCAGGGGAGGGGAGGTGGGGGAGCACTGCATGTATATCAGCCCCCAACAGGGGAGGGCAGGTGGGGAATCACTGCACGTATATCAGCCCCCAGCAGGGGAGGGGAGGTGGGGAAGCACTGCAACGTATATCCGCCCCCAGCAGGGGAGGGGAGGTGGGGGAGCACTGCACGTATATCAGCCCCCAGCTGGGGAGGGGAGGTGGGGGAGCACTGCACGTATCTCCGCCCCAGCAGGGGAGGGGAGGTGGGGAAGCACTGCACGTATCTCCGCCCCAGCAGGGGAGGGGAGGTGGGGGAGCACTGCACGTATATCAGCCCCCAGCACGGGAGGTGGGGGAGCACTGCATGTATATCAGCCCCCAGCAGGGGAGGGGAGGTGGGGAATCACTGCACGTATATCAGCCCCCAGCAGGGGAGGGGAGGTGGGAAAGCACTGCACGTATATCCGCCCCCAGCAGGGGAGGGGAGGTGGGGGAGCACTGCATGTATATCAGCCCCCAACAGGGGAGGGCAGGTGGGGAATCACTGCACGTATATCAGCCCCCAGCAGGGGAGGGGAGGTGGGGAAGCACTGCACGTATATCCGCCCCCAGCAGGGGAGGGGAGGTGGGGGGAGCACTGCACGTATATCAGCCCCCAGCTGGGGAGGGGAGGTGGGGGAGCACTGCACGTATCTCCGCCCCAGCAGGGGAGGGGAGGTGGGGAAGCACTGCATGTATATCAGCCCCCAGCAGGGGAGGGGAGCTGGGGGAGCACTGCACGTATATCAGCCCCCAGCAGGGGAGGGGAGGTGGGGAAGCACTGCACGTATATCTGCCCCAGCAGGGTAGGGGAGGTGGGGGAGCTCTGCACATATATCAGCCCCCAGCAGGGGAGGGGAGGTGGGGGAGCACTGCACGTATAACAGCCCCCAGCAGGGGAGGTGGGGAAGCACTGCACGTATAACAGCCTCCAGCAAGGGAGGGGAGGTGGGGGAGCACTGCATGTATATCAGCCCCCAGCAGGGGAGGGGAGGTGGGGAAGCACTGCATGTATATCCGCCCCCAGTAGGGGAGGGGAGGTGGGGAAGCACTGCACGTATATCAGCCCCCAGCAGGGGAGGGGAGGTGGGGGAGCACTGCATGTATATCAGCCCCCAGCAGGGGAGAGGAGGTGGGGGAGCACTGCACGTATATCAGCCCCCAGCAGGGGAGGGGAGGTGGGGAAGCACTGCACGTATCTCCGCCCCAGCAGGGGAGGGGAGGTGGGGGAGCACTGCACGTATATCAGCCCCCAGCACGGGAGGTGGGGGAGCACTGCATGTATATCAGCCCCCAGCAGGGGAGGGGAGGTGGGGAATCACTGCACGTATATCAGCCCCCAGCAGGGGAGGGGAGGTGGGAAAGCACTGCACGTATATCCGCCCCCAGCAGGGGAGGGGAGGTGGGGGAGCACTGCACGTATATCAGCCCCCAGCTGGGGAGGGGAGGTGGGGGAGCACTGCACGTATCTCCGCCCCAGCAGGGGAGGGGAGGTGGGGAAGCACTGCACGTATATCAGCCCCCAGCAGGGGAGGGGAGGTGGGGGAGCACTGCACGTATATCTGCCCCAGCAGGGTAGGGGAGGTGTGGGAGCACTGCATGTATATCAGCCCCCAGCAGGGGAGGGGAGGTGGGGGAGCACTGCACGTATATCAGCCCCCAGCAGGGGAGGGGAGGTGGGGAAGCACTGCACGTATATCTGCCCCAGCAGGGTAGGGGAGGTGGGGGAGCACTGCACGTATATCTGCCCCAGCAGGTTAGGGGAGGTGGGGGAGCACTGCACGTATATCTGCCCCAGCAGGGTAGGGGAGGTGGGGGAGCACTGCATGTATAACAGCCTCCAGCAGGGGAGGGGAGGTGGGGAAGCACTGCACGTATATCAGCCCCAGCAGGGGACGGGAGGTGGGGGGAGCACTGCACGTATATGAGCCCCCAGCAGGGGAGGGGAGGTGGGGGATCAGTGCACGTATATCAGCCCCCAGCAGGGGAGGGGAGGTGGAGAAGCACTGCACGTATATCAGCCCCAGTAGGGGATGGGAGGTGGGGGAGCACTGCACGTATATCAGCCCCAAGCAGGGTAGGGGAGGAGGGGGAGCACTGCACGTATATCAGCCCCCAGCAGGGGAGGGGAGGTGGGGGAGCACTGCACGTATATCTGCCCCCAGCAGGGGAGGGGAGGTGGGGGGAGCACTGCAGGTATCTCCGCCCCCAGCAGGGGAGGGGAGGTGGGAGAGCACTGCACGTATATCAGCCCCCAGCAGGGCAGGGGAGGTGGGGAAGCACTGCATGTATAACAGCCTCCAGCAGGGGAGAGGAGGTGGGGAAGCACTGCACGTATAACAGCCTCCAGCAGGGGAGGGGAGGTGTGGGGAGCTCTGCACATATATCTGCCGCAGAAGGGGAGGGGAGGTGGGGGAGCACTGCACGTATATCAGCCCCTAGCAGGGGAGGGGAGGTGGGGGAGCACTGCACGTATAACAGCCCCCAGCAGGGGAGGTGGGGGAAGCACTGCACGTATAACAGCCTCCAGCAAGGGAGGGGAGGTGGGGGAGCACTGCATGTATATCAGCCCCCAGCAGGGGAGGGAGGTGGGGAAGCACTGCATGTATATCCGCCCCCAGTAGGGGAGGGAGGTGGGGAAGCACTGCACGTATATCAGCCCCCAGCAGGGGAGGGGAGGTGGGGGAGCACTGCATGTATATCAGCCCCCAGCAGGGGAGAGGAGGTGGGGGAGCACTGCACGTATATCAGCCCCCAGCAGGGCAGGGGAGGTGGGGAAGCACTGCATGTATAACAGCCTCCAGCAGGGGAGAGGAGGTGGGGAAGCACTGCACGTATAACAGCCTCCAGCAGGGGAGGGGAGGTGTGGGAGCTCTGCACATATATCTGCCCCAGAAGGGGAGGGGAGGTGGGGGAGCACTGCACGTATATCAGCCCCCAGCAGGGGAGGGGAGGTGGGGGAGCACTGCACGTATAACAGCCCCCAGCAGGCGAGGTGGGGAAGCACTGCACGTATAACAGCCTCCAGCAGGGGAGGGGAGGTGGGGAAGCACTGCACGTATATTAGCCCCAGCAGGGGAGGGGAGGTGGGGGAGCACTGCACGTATATCAGCCCCAGCAGGGGAGGGGAGGTGGGGAAGCACTGCACGTATATCAGCCCCCAGCTGGGGAGGGGAGGTGGGGGAGCACTGCATGTATATCAGCCCCCAGCAGGGGAGAGGAGGTGGGGGAGCACTGCACGTATATCAGCCCCCAGCAGGGGAGGGGAGGTTGGGGAGCACTGCACATATCTCCGCCCCCAGCAGGGGAGGGGAGGTGGGAGAGCACTGCACGTATATCAGCCCCCAGCAGGGCAGGGGAGGTGGGGAAGCACTGCATGTATAACAGCCTCCAGCAGGGGAGAGGAGGTGGGGAAGCACTGCACGTATAACAGCCTCCAGCAGGGGAGGGGAGGTGTGGGAGCTCTGCACATATATCTGCCCCAGAAGGGGAGGGGAGGTGGGGGAGCACTGCTCGTATATCAGCCCCCAGCAGGGGAGGGGAGGTGGGGGAGCAGTGCATGTATAACAGCCCCCAGCAGGGGAGGTGGGGAAGCACTGCACGTATAACAGCCTCCAGCAAGGGAGGGGAGGTGGGGGAGCACTGCATGTATATCAGCCCCCAGCAGGGGAGAGGAGGTGGGGGAGCACTGCACGTATATCAGCCCCCAGCAGGGGAGGGGAGGTGGGGAAGCACTGCACGTATATCAGCCCCCAGCAGGGAGGAGAGGTGGGGGATCAGTGCACGTATATCAGCCCCCAGCAGGGGAGGGGAGGTGGAGAAGCACTGCACGTATATCAGCCCCAGTAGGGGATGGGAGGTGGGGGAGCACTGCACGTATATCAGCCCCAGCAGGGGAGGGGAGGTGGGGAAGCACTGCATGTATATCTGCCCCAGCAGGGGAGGGGAGGTGGGGGAGCACTGCACGTATATCAGCCCCCAGCAGGGTAGGGGAGGTGGGGGAGCACTGCACATATATCAGCCCCCAGCAGGGCAGGGGAGGTGGTGAAGCACTGCATGTATAACAGCCTCCAGCAGGGGAGAGGAGGTGGGGAAGCACTGCATGTATAACAGCCTCCAGCAGGGGAGGGGAGGTGTGGGAGCTCTGCACATATATCTGCCCCAGAAGGGGAGGGGAGGTGGGGGAGCACTGCACGTATATCAGCCCCCAGCAGGGGAGGGGAGGTGGGGGAGCACTGCACGTATAACAGCACCCAGCATGGGAGGTGGGGAAGCACTGCACGTATAACAGCCTCCAGCAAGGGAGGGGAGGTGGGTGAGCACTGCATGTATATCAGCCCCCAGCAGGGGAGGTGGGGAAGCACTGCACGTATAACAGCCTCCAGCAAGGGAGGGGAGGTGGGGGGAGCACTGCATGTATATCAGCCCCCAGCATGGGAGGGGAGGTGGGGAAGCACTGCATGTATATCCGCCCCAAGTAGGGGAGGGGAGGTGGGGAAGCACTGCACGTATATCAGCCCCAGCAGGGGAGGGGAGGTGGGGGAGCACTGCATGTATATCAGCCCCCAGCAGGGGAGAGGAGGTGGGGGAGCACTGCACGAATATCAGCCCCCAGCAGGGGAGGGGAGGTGGGGAAGCACTGCACATATATCAGCCTCCAGCAGAGGAGGGGAGGTGGGGGAGCACTGCACGTATATCAGCCCCCAGCAGGGGAGGGGAGGTGGGGGGAGCACTGCATGTATAATAGCCCCCAGCAGGGGAGGGGAGGTGGGGGAGCACTGCACGTATAACATCCTCCAGCAGGGGAGGGGAGCACTGCTCATATATCAGCCCCAGCAGGGGAGGGGAGGTGGGGGAGCACTGCACGTATAACAGCCTCCAGCAGGGGAGAAGAGGTGGGGAAGCACTGCACATATATCAGCCCCCAGCCTGGGGAGGGGAGGTGGGGGTGCACTGCACATATATCAGCCTCCAGCAGAGGAGGGGAGGTGGGGGAGCACTGCACGTATAACATCCTCCAGCAGGGGAGGGGAGCACTGCACATATATCAGCCCCAGCAGGGGAGGGGAGGTGGGGGAGCACTGCACGTATAACAGCCTCCAGCAGGGGAGAGGAGGTGGGGAAGCACTGCACATATATCAGCCCCCAGCTGGGGAGGGGAGGTGGGGGAGCACTGCACATATATCACCCTCCAGCAGAGGAGGGGAGGTGGGGGAGCACTGCACGTATATCAGCCCCCAGCAGGGGAGGGGAGGTGGGGGAGCACTGCATGTATAATAGCCCCCAGCAGGGGAGGGGAGGTGGGGGAGCACTGCACGTATAACATCCTCCAGCAGGGGAGGGGAGCACTGCACATATATCAGCCCCAGCAGGGGAGGGGAGGTGGGGGAGCAATGCACGTATAACAGCCCCCAGCAGGGGAGGGGAGGTGAGGAAGCACTGCACGTATATCAGCCCCCAGCAGGGGAGGGGATGTGGGGGAGCACTGCACGTATATCAGACCCCAGCAGGGGGGGGGAGGTGGGGGAGCACTGCACTTATATCAGCCCCCAGCAGGGGAGGGGAGTTGGGGAAGAACTGCATGTATATCTGCCCCAGCAGGGGAGGGGAGGTGGGGGATCACTGCACGAATAACAGCCTCCAGCAGGGGAGGGGAGGTGGGGAAGCACTGCACGTATATCAGCCCTAGCAGGGTCAGGGGAGGTGGGGGAGCACTGCACGTATATCAGCCCCCAGCAGGGGAGGGGAGGTGGGGGAGCACTGCACGTATATCCGCCCCAGCAGGGGAGGGGAGGTGGGGAAGCACTGCACGTATATCAGCCCCCAGCAGGGGAGGGGAGGTGGGGGAGCACTGCACGTATATCAGCCCCCAGAAGGGGACGGGAGGTGGGGAAGCACTGCACGTATATCTGCCCCAGCAGGGGAGGGGAGGTGGGGGAGCACTGCACGAATAACAGCCTCCAGCAGGGGAGGGGAGGTGGGGAAGCAATGCACATATATCAGCCCCAGCAGGGGAGGGGAGGTGGGGGAGCACTGCACATATATCTGCCCCAGCAGGGGAGGGGAGGTGGTGAGCACTGCACGTATATCAGCCCCCAGCAGGGGAGGGGAGGTGGGGAGCACTGCACGTATAACAGCCTCCAGCAGGGAGGTGGGGAAGCACTGCACGTATAACAGCCTCCAGCAAGGGAGGGGAGGTGGGGGAGCACTGCATGTATATCAGCCCCAGCAGGGGAGGGGAGGTGGGAAGCACTGCATGTATATCTGCCCCCAGTAGGGGAGGGGAGGTGGGGAAGAACTGCACGTATATAGCCCCCAGCAGGGGAGGGTAGGTGGGGGAGCACTGCATGTATATCAGCCCCCAGCAGGGGAGAGGAGGTGGGGGAGCACTGCACATATATCAGCCCCCAGCAGGGGAGGGGAGGTGGGGAAGCCCTGCACATATATCAGCCCCCAGCAGGGGAGGGGAGGTGGGGAAGCACTGCACGTATATCAGCCTCCAGCAGGGGAGGGGATGTGGGGGAGCACTGCACGTATATCAGCCCCCAGCAGGGGAGGGGAGGTGGGGGAGCACTGCACGTATAATAGCCCCCAGCAGGGGAGGGGAGGTGGGGGAGCACTGCACGTATATCAGCCCCCAGCTGGGGAGGGGAGGTGGGGGAGCACTGCACGTATAACAGCCCCCAGCAGGGGAGGGGAGGTGGGGGAGCACTGCACGTATATCAGCCCCCAGCAGGGGAGGGGAGGTGGGGGAGCACTGCACGTATAACAGCCCCAAGCAGGGGAGGGGAGGTGGGCGAGCACTACACGTATATCAGCCCCCAGCAGGGGAGGGGAGGTGGGGGAGCACTGCATGTATATCAGCCCCCAGCAGGGAAGGGGAGGTGGGGGAGCACTGCACGTATATCAGCCCCCAGCAGGGGAGGGGAGATGGGGGTGCACTGCACGTATATCAGCCCCCAGCAGGGGAGGGGAGGTGGGGGAGCACTGCACGTATATCAGCCCCCAGCAGGGGAGGGGAGGTGGGGAAGCACTGCACGTATAACAGCCTCCAGCAGGGGAGAGGAGGTGGGGAAGCACTGCACGTATAACATCCTCCAGCAGGGGAGGGGAGCACTGCACGTATATCAGCCCCAGCAGGGGAGGGGAGGTGGGGGAGCAATGCACGTATATCAGCCCCCAGCAGGGGAGGGGAGGTGGGGGAGCACTGCAGGTATAACAGCCCCCAGCAGGGGAGGGGAGGTGGGGAAGCACTGCACGTATATCAGCCCCCAGCAGGGAGGGGATGTTGGGGAGCACTGCACGTATATCAGCCCCAAGCAGGGGAGGGGAGGTGGAGGAGCACTGCACGTATATCAGCCCCCAGCAGGGGAGGGGAGGTGGGGAAGAACTGCATGTATATCTGCCCCAGCAGGGGAGGGGAGGTGGGGGGATCACTGCACGTATATCAGCCCCAGCAGGGTCAGGGGAGGTGGGGGAGCACTGCACATATATCAGCCCCCAGCAGGGGAGGGGAGGTGGGGGAGCACTGCATGAATAACAGCCTCCAGCAGGGGAGGGGAGGTACGGAAGCACTGCACGTATATCAGCCCCAGCAGGGGAGGGGAGGTGGGGGAGCACTGCATGTATATCCGCCCCAGCAGGGGAGGGGAGGTGGGGAAGCACTGCACGTATATCAGCCCCCAGCAGGGGAGGGGAGGTGGGGGAGCACTGCACGTATATCAGCCCCCGCAGGGTCAGGGGAGGTGGGGGAGCACTGCACGTATATCAGCCCCCAGCAGGGGAGGGGAGGTGGGGGAGCACTGCAGGAATAACAGCCTCCAGCAGGGGAGGGGAGGTGGGGAAGCACTGCACGTATACCAGCCCCAGCAGGGGAGGGGAGGTGGGGGAGCTCTGCATGTATATCCGCCCCAGCAGGGGAGGGGACGTGGGGAAGCACTGCACGTATATCAGCCCCCAGCAGGGGAGGGGAGGTGGGGGAGCACTGCACGTATATCAGCCCCCAGAAGGGGAGGGGAGGTGGGGAAGCACTGCATGTATAACAGCCTCCAGCAGGGGAGAGGAGGTGGGGGAGCACTGCACGAATAACAGCCTCCAGCAGGGGAGGGGAGGTGGGGAAGCACTGCACGTATATCTGCCCCAGCAGGGGAGGGGAGGTGGGGAAGCACTGCATGTATAACAGCCTCCAGCAGGGGAGAGGAGGTGGGGAAGCACTGCACATATAACAGCCTCCAGCAGGGGAGGGGAGGTGGGGGAGCACTGCACATATATCTGCCCCAGCAGGGGAGGGGAGGTGGGTGAGCTCTGCACGTATATCAGCCCCCAGCAGGGGAGGGGAGGTGGGGGAGCACTGCACGTATAACAGCCCCCAGCAGGGGAGGTGGGGAAGCACTGCACGTATAACAGCCTCCAGCAAGGGAGGGGAGGTGGGGGAGCACTGCATGTATATCAGCCCCCAGCAGGGGAGGGGAGGTGGGGAAGCACTGCATGTATATCCGCCCCCAGTAGGGGAGGGGAGGTGGGGAAGAACTGCACGTATATCAGCCCCCAGCAGGGGAGGGTAGGTGGGGGAGCACTGCATGTATATCAGCCCCCAGCAGGGGAGAGGAGGTGGGGGAGCACTGCACATATATCAGCCCCCAGCAGGGGAGGGGAGGTGGGGAAGCACTGCACATATATCAGCCCCCAGCAGTGGAGGGGAGGTGGGGGAGCACTGCACGTATATCAGCCTCCAGCAGGGGAGGGGAGGTGGGGGAGCACTGCATGTATATCAGCCCCCAGCAGGGGAGGGGAGGTGGGGGAGCACTGCACGTATAATAGCCCCCAGCAGGGGAGGGGAGGTGGGGGAGCACTGCACGTATATCAGCCCCCAGCTGGGGAGGGGAGGTGGGGGAGCACTGCACGTATAACAGCCCCCAGCAGGGGAGGGGAGGTGGGGGAGCACTGCACGTATATCAGCCCCCAGCAGGGGAGGGGAGGTGGGGGAGCACTGCACGTATATCAGCCCCCAGCAGGGGAGGGGAGGTGGGCGAGCACTGCACGTATATCAGCCCCCAGCAGGGGAGGGGAGGTGGGGGAGCACTGCATGTATATCAGCCCCCAGCAGGGAAGGGGAGGTGGGGGAGCACTGCCCGTATATCAGCCACCAGCAGGGGAGGGGAGATGGGTGTGCACTGCACGTATATCAGCCCTCAGCAGGGGAGGGGAGGTGGGGGAGCACTGCACGTATATCAGCCCCCAGCAGGGGAGGGGAGGTGGGGGAGCACTGCACGTATATCAGCCCCCAGCAGGGGAGGGGAGATGGGGGTGCACTGCATGTATATCAGCCCCCAGCAGGGGAGGGGAGGTGGGGGAGCACTGCATGTATAACAGCCTCCAGCAGGGGAGAGGAGGTGGGGAAGCACTGCACGTATAACATCCTCCAGCAGGGGAGGGGAGCACTGCACATATATCAGCCCCAGCAGGGGAGGGGAGGTGGGGGAGCAATGCATGTATATCAGCCCCCAGCAGGGGAGGGGAGGTGGGGGAGCACTGCACGTATAACAGCCCCCAGCAGGGGAGGGGAGGTGGGGAAGCACTGCACGTATATCAGCCCCCAGCAGGGGAGGGGATGTGGGGGAGCACTGCACGTATATCAGCCCCCAGCAGGGGAGGGGAGGTGGGGAAGAACTGCATGTATATCTGCCCCAGCAGGGGAGGGGAGGTGGGGGATCACTGCACGAATAACAGCCTCCAGCAGGGGAGGGGAGGTGGGGAAGCACTGCACGTATATCAGCCCCAGCAGGGTCAGGGGAGGTGGGGGAGCACTGCACGTATATCAGCCCCCAGCAGGGGAGGGGAGGTGGGGAAGAACTGCATGTATATCTGCCCCAGCAGGGGAGGGGAGGTGGGGGATCACTGCACGAATAACAGCCTCCAGCAGGGGAGGGGAGGTGGGGAAGCACTGCACGTATATCAGCCCCAGCAGGGTCAGGGGAGGTGGGGGAGCACTGCACGTATATCAGCCCCCAGCAAGGGAGGGGAGGTGGGGGAGCACTGCACGTATATCTGCCCCAGCAGGGGAGGGGAGGTGGGGGAGCACTGCATGAATAACAGCCTCCAGCAGGGGAGGGGAGGTGGGGAAGCACTGCACGTATATCAGCCCCAGCAGGGGAGGGGAGGTGGGGGAGCACTGCACGTATATCCGCCCCAGCAGGGGAGGGGAGGTGGGGAAGCACTGCACGTATATCAGCCCCCAGCAGGGGAGGGGAGGTGGGGAAGCACTGCACGTATATCAGCCCCCAGCAGGGGAGGGGATGTGGGGGAGCACTGCACGTATATCAGCCCCCAGCAGGGGAGGGGAGGTGGGGAAGAACTGCATGTATATCTGCCCCAGCAGGGGAGGGGAGGTGGGGGATCACTGCACGAATAACAGCCTCCAGCAGGGGAGGGGAGGTGGGGAAGCACTGCACGTATATCAGCCCCCAGCAAGGGAGGGGAGGTGGGGGAGCACTGCACGTATATCTGCCCCAGCAGGGGAGGGGAGGTGGGGGAGCACTGCACGAATAACAGCCTCCAGCAGGGGAGGGGAGGTGGGGAAGCACTGCACGTATATCAGCCCCAGCAGGGGAGGGGAGGTGGGGAAGCACTGCATGTATAACAGCCTCCAGCAGGGGAGAGGAGGTGGGGAAGCACTGCACGTATAACAGCCTCCAGCAGGGGAGGGGAGGTGGGGGAGCACTGCACGTATAACAGCCTGCAGCAAGGGAGGGGAGGTGGGGGAGCACTGCATGTATATCAGCCCCCAGCAGGGGAGGGGAGGTGGGGAAGCACTGCATGTATATCCGCCCCCAGTAGGGGAGGGGAGGTGGGGAAGAACTGCACGTATATCAGCCCCCATCAGGGGAGGGTAGGTGGGGGAGCACTGCATGTATATCATCCCCCAGCAGGGGAGAGGAGGTGGGGGAGCACTGCACGTATATCAGCCCCCAGCAGGGGAGGGGAGGTGGGGAAGCACTGCACATATATCAGCCCCCAGCAGGGGAGGGGAGGTGGGGGAGCACTGCATGTATATCAGCCTCCAGCAGGGGAGGGGAGGTGGGGGAGCACTGCATTATATCAGCCCCCAGCAGGGGAGGGGAGGTGGGGGAGCACTGCACGTATAATAGCCCCCAGCAGGGGAGGGGAGGTGGGGGAGCACTGCACGTTTATCAGCCCCCAGCTGGGGAGGGGAGGTGGGGGAGCACTGCACGTATAACAGCCCCCAGCAGGGGAGGGGAGGTGGGGGAGCACTGCACGTATATCAGCCCCCAGCAGGGGAGGGGAGGTGGGGGAGCACTGCACTTATATCAGCCCCCAGCAGGGGAGGGGAGGTGGGCGAGCACTGCACGTATATCAGCCCCCAGCAGGGGAGGGGAGGTGGGGGAGCACTGCATGTATATCAGCCCCCAGCAGGGAAGGGGAGGTGGGGGAGCACTGCACGTATATCAGCCCCCAGCAGGGGAGGGGAGATGGGGGTGCACTGCACGTATATCAGCCCCCAGCAGGGGAGGGGAGGTGGGGGAGCACTGCACATATATCAGCCCCCAGCAGGGGAGGGGAGGTGGGGAAGCACTGCACGTATAACAGCCTCCAGCAGGGGAGAGGAGGTGGGGAAGCACTGCACGTATAACATCCTCCAGCAGGGGAGGGGAGCACTGCACATATATCTGCCCCAGCAGGGGAGGGGAGGTGGGGGAGCAATGCACGTATATCAGCCCCCAGCAGGGGAGGGGAGGTGGGGGAGCACTGCACGAATAACAGCCCCCAGCAGGGGAGGGGAGGTGGGGAAGCACTGCACGTATATCAGCCCCCAGCAGGGTAGGGGAGGTGGGGGAGCACTGCACGTATATCAGCCCCCAGCAGGGGAGGGGAGGTGGGGGAGCACTGCACGTATATCAGCCCCCAGCAGGGGACGGGAGGTGGGGGAGCACTGCACGTATATCAGCCCCCAGCAGGGGAGGGGAGGTGGGGAAGCACTGCACATATATCAGCCCCCAGCAGGGGAGGGGAGGTGGGGAATCACTGCACATATATCAGCCCCAGTAGGGGATGGGAGGTGGGGGAGCACTGCACGTATATCAGCCCCGGGAGGGGAGGTGGGGGAGCACTGCATGTATATCAGCCCCCAGCAGGGGAGGGGATGTGGGGGAGCACTGCACGTATATCAGCCCCTAGCAGGGGAGGGGAGGTGGGGGAGCACTGCATGTATAACAGCCTCCAGCAGGGGAGGGGAGGTGGGAAGCACTGCACATATATCAGCCCCCAGCAGGGGAGGGGAGGTGGGGAAGCACTGCACGTATATCAGCCCCCAGCAGGGGAGGGGAGGTGGGGGAGCACTGCACGTATATCAGCCCCCAGCAGGGGAGGGGAGGTGGGGGAGCACTGCATGTATATCAGCCCCCAGCAGGGGAGGGGAGGTGGGGGAGCACTGCACATATATCAGCCTCCAGCAGGGGAGAGGAGGTGGGGAAGCACTGCATGTATAACAGCCTCCAGCAGGGGAGGGGAGGTGGGGGAGCACTGCACATATATCTGCCCCAGCAGGGGAGGGGAGGTGGGGGAGCACTGCACGTATATCAGCCCTCAGCAGGGGAGGGGAGGTGGGGGAGCACTGCACGTATAACAGCCCCCAGCAGGGGAGGTGGGGAAGCACTGCACATATAACAGCCTCCATCAGGGGAGGGGAGGTGGGGGAGCACTGCACGTATATCTGCCCCAGCAGGGGAGGGGAGGTGGGGGAGCACTGCACGTATATCAGCCCCCAGCAGGGGAGGGGAGGTGGGGGAGCACTGCACGTGTAACAGCGTTCAGCAGGGGAGTAGAGGTGGGGGAACACTGCACGTATATCAGCCTCCAGCAGGTGAGGGGAGGGGAGGTGGGGGAGCACTGCACGTATATCAGCCTCCAGCAGGGGAGGGGAGGTGGCGGAGCACTGCACGTATATCCACCCCAGCAGGGGAGGGGAGGTGGGGGTGCACTGCACGTATAACAGCCTCCAGCAGGGGAGGGGAGGTGAGGGAGCACTGCACGTATAACAGCGTCCAGCAGGGGAGTGTGGGTGGGGGAGCACTGCACGTATATCAGCCTCCAGCAGGGGAGGGGAGGTGGGGGAGCACTGCACGTATATCCGCCCCAGCAGGGGAGGGGAGGTGGGGGAGCACTGCATGTATATCTGCCCCAGCAGGGGAGGGGAGGTGGGGGTGCACTGCACGGCAGTAGGTGAGTAGATGCCATGTACATGGCATTTACACTGTGCAGGGAAGAGCTTGGCGGCATCCCAGCATCTGTGAGAGTACTGGGCACACCTTCAGAGAGGAATACAGGGGCATGCCATGCAGCCCAGCCCATTTCACCTCCAGTTCCTCCATAAATATTCAAGATGTGCATTAGACATTTGTTTAAATAACCCTGATACTCAAATCTGTTGTTTCCTCAAGGTTATAGAATTGATAAACATATACAGTAATATTGTATTGGCTGTGTCGCTGCTTGTGAAATTAGTCTTATAGTACATATCAATCTATAATGCTCAGCTTTGTGGCCTTAAGCAATTATAACATATACTGTATCTTCTGCAATTCTCTGTTTTTGATGACAAAAACACCCCCCATAGGGTGTAGATGCTGTTAGATGATGATATATGCTGTTAGATGATGTTAGATGATAGATGCTGTTAGATGATGATAGATGCTGTTAGATGCTGTTAGATGATAATAGATGCTGTTACTGTTAGATGATATATGCTGTTAGATGTTGTTAGATGCTGTTAGATGATAATAGATGCTGTTAGATGATAGATGATGTTACATGCTGTTAGATGATGTTACATGCTGTTAGATGCTGTTAGATGATAATAGATGTTGTTAGACAATAATAGATGCTGTTAGATGATTATAGATGATAATAGATGCTGTTAGATGATAATAGATGCTGTTAGATGTTGTTTATGCTATTAGATAATAGATGTTAGATGATACTAGATGCTGTTAGATGATTATAGATGCTGTTACATGATAATAGATGCTGTTAGATGTTGTTAGATGATAATAGATGCTGTTAGATGTTGTTAGATGATAACAGGTGCTGTTAGATGATAATAGATGCTGTTAGATGATGATATATACTGTTAGATGCTGTTAGATGATAATAGATGCTGTTAGATGATAACAGATGCTGTTAGATGTTGTTTATGCTGTTACATGATAATAGATGCTGTTAGATGTTGTTAGATGATAATAGATGCTGTTAGATGTTTATGCTGTTAGATGATAATAGATGCTGTTAGATGTTGTTAGATGATAATAGATGCTGTTAGATGATAATAGATGCTGTTAGATGTTGTTAGATGATAATAGATGCTGTTAGATGATAATAGATGCTGTTAGATGTTGTTAGATGCTGTTAGATGATAATAGATGCTGTTAGATGATGATAGGTGATGTTAGATGATAGATGATGTTAAATGCTGTTAGATGATAGATGTTAGATGATAATAGATGCTGTTAGATGATTATAGATGCTGTTAGACGATAATAGATGCTGTTAGATGATAATGGATGCTGTTAGATGATAATAGATGATAATAGATGCTGTTAGATGATAACAGATGCTGTTAGATGTTGTTTATGCTGTTAGATGATAATAGATGCTGTTAGATGTTGTTAGATGATAATAGCTGCTGTTAGATGATAACAGATGCTGTTAGATGTTGTTTATGCTGTTAGATGATAATAGATGCTGTTAGATGTTGTTAGATGATAATAGATGCTGTTAGATGATAATAGATGCTGTTAGATGATGATATATACTGTTAGATGCTGTTAGATGATAATAGATGCTGTTAGATGATAACAGATGCTGTTAGATGTTGTTTATGCTGTTACATGATAATAGATGCTGTTAGATGTTGTTAGATGATAATAGATGCTGTTAGATGTTTATGCTGTTAGATGATAATAGATGCTGTTGGATGTTGTTAGATGATAATAGATGCTGTTAGATGATAATAGATGCTGTTAGATGTTGTTAGATGATAATAGATGCTGTTAGATGATAATAGATGCTGTTAGATGTTGTTAGATGCTGTTAGATGATAATAGATGCTGTTAGATGATGATAGGTGATGTTAGATGATGATGTTAAATGCTGTTAGATGATAGATGTTAGATGATAATAAATGCTGTTAGATGATTATAGATGCTGTTAGATGATAATAGATGCTGTTAGATGATAATGGATGCTGTTAGATGATAATACATGATAATAGATGCTGTTAGATGATAACAGATGCTGTTAGATGTTGTTTTTGCTGTTACATGATAATAGATGCTGTTAGATGTTGTTTATGCTGTTAGATGATAATAGATGCTGTTAGATGTTGTTTATGCTGTTAGATGATAATTGATGCTGTTAGATGTTGTTCGATGATAATAGATGCTGTTAGATGATAACAGATGCTGTTAGATGTTGTTTATGCTGTTAGATGATAATAGATGCTGTTAGATGTTGTTAGATGATAATAGATGCTGTTAGATGATAACAGATGCTGTTAGATGTTGTTTATGCTGTTAGATGATAATAGATGCTGTTAGATGTTGTTAGATGATAATAGATGCTGTTAGATGATAATAGATGCTGTTAGATGTTGTTAGATGATAATAGATGCTGTTAGATGATAATAGATGCTGTTAGATGTTGTTAGATGCTGTTAGATGATAATAGATGCTGTTAGATGATGATAGGTGATGTTAGATGATAGATGATGTTAAATGCTGTTAGATGATAGATGTTAGATGATAATAGATGCTGTTAGATGATTATAGATGCTGTTAGACGATAATAGATGCTGTTAGATGATAATGGATGCTGTTAGATGATAATAGATGATAATAGATGCTGTTAGATGATAACAGATGCTGTTAGATGTTGTTTATGCTGTTAGATGATAATAGATGCTGTTAGATGTTGTTAGATGATAATAGCTGCTGTTAGATGATAACAGATGCTGTTAGATGTTGTTTATGCTGTTAGATGATAATAGATGCTGTTAGATGTTGTTAGATGATAATAGATGCTGTTAGATGATAATAGATGCTGTTAGATGATGATATATACTGTTAGATGCTGTTAGATGATAATAGATGCTGTTAGATGATAACAGATGCTGTTAGATGTTGTTTATGCTGTTACATGATAATAGATGCTGTTAGATGTTGTTAGATGATAATAGATGCTGTTAGATGTTTATGCTGTTAGATGATAATAGATGCTGTTGGATGTTGTTAGATGATAATAGATGCTGTTAGATGATAATAGATGCTGTTAGATGTTGTTAGATGATAATAGATGCTGTTAGATGATAATAGATGCTGTTAGATGTTGTTAGATGCTGTTAGATGATAATAGATGCTGTTAGATGATGATAGGTGATGTTAGATGATGATGTTAAATGCTGTTAGATGATAGATGTTAGATGATAATAAATGCTGTTAGATGATTATAGATGCTGTTAGATGATAATAGATGCTGTTAGATGATAATGGATGCTGTTAGATGATAATACATGATAATAGATGCTGTTAGATGATAACAGATGCTGTTAGATGTTGTTTTTGCTGTTACATGATAATAGATGCTGTTAGATGTTGTTTATGCTGTTAGATGATAATAGATGCTGTTAGATGTTGTTTATGCTGTTAGATGATAATTGATGCTGTTAGATGTTGTTCGATGATAATAGATGCTGTTAGATGATAACAGATGCTGTTAGATGTTGTTTATGCTGTTAGATGATAATAGATGCTGTTAGATGTTGTTAGATGATAATAGATGCTGTTAGATGATAACAGATGCTGTTAGATGTTGTTTATGCTGTTAGATGATAATAGATGCTGTTAGATGTTGTTAGATGATAATAGATGCTGTTAGATGATAATAGATGCTGTTAGATGTTGTTAGATGATAATAGATGCTGTTAGATGATAACAGATGCTGTTAGATGTTGTTTATGCTGTTACATGATAATAGATGCTGTTATATGCTGTTAGATGATAATAGATGCTGTTAGATGATGATAGATGATGTTAGATGATGTTAAATGCTGTTAGATGATAGATGTTAGATGATAATAGATGCTGTTAGATGATTATAGATGCTTTTAGATGATAATAGATGCTGTTAGATGATAATGGATGCTGTTAGATGATAATAGATGATAATAGATGCTGTTAGATGATAACAGATGCTGTTAGATGTTGTTTTTGCTGTTACATGATAATAGATGCTGTTAGATGTTGTTTATGCTGTTAGATGATAATAGATGCTGTTAGATGTTGTTAGATGATAATAGATGCTGTTAGATGATAATAGATGCTGTTAGATGTTGTTAGATGATAATAGATGCTGTTAGATGATAATAGATGCTGTTAGATGCTGTTAGATGATAATAGATGCTGTTAGATGATGATAGGTGATGTTAGATAATAGATGATGTTAAATGCTGATAGATGATAGATGTTAGATGATAATAGATGCTGTTAGATGATTATAGATGCTGTTAGACGATAATAGATGCTGTTAGATGATAATGGATGCTGTTAGATGATAATAGATGATAATAGATGCTGTTAGATGATAACAGATGCTGTTAGATGTTGTTTATGCTGTTACATGATAATAGATGCTGTTAGATGTTGTTTATGCTGTTAGATGATAATAGATGCTGTTAGATGTTGTTAGATGATAATAGATGCTGTTAGATGATAACATATGCTGTTAGATGCTGTTAGATGTTGTTAGATGATAATAGATGCTGTTAGATGTTGTTAGATGATAATAGATGCTGTTAGATGAGTGCGATCATTCTACTTTTACACATTGCAGCATGTTCCTATCCCTGCATGTGTTTTTATGTTCATAATTTTTTTCTGTGGTCTGAACCCCAATAATTACTAAATGGTCCCATTATCTTGTTATTATGCATAGAAGGTGAATCTATAAGGATAAATGCTCTTACTTCCCCTGTCTTCGGTTTTACTGGGACACTGATTATAACTCAGAGCTTCTCCTAGTGGTACATTGGTTATCACCTGTGCCTCAGCACATGATGTAAAGTCTCTCACATGGGGTAGAACGAGCATAACGAAATTGTTTCCACAATCATAAAGCTGATCTGTGATTTTCATATCAAGCTCAAAATAATGGCAGAAAAAACCTCAAAGTTCACGTTGGTTATACAACATCCTGTATTCAGCAACAACAAGAATAAGTCATTGACTGATACACAGTCTGATCCCCTTCTACAGAGGACACCAAGTCCTTGCCTCACCAGACTCTACCCCATTCAAAGTGCTCTTACAGAAATCTAGTACTGAGAGCGGCCTCGCAGGAATCGTATAAGTCCCCATGCGGATTCATTGCAACGTACCACACAGGAAGCAATGGCACAAAACATGTTAGGAATGGATATGAGTATTCTACATAAGTAGGTGATCTGGAAAACTCTCTTATAAATCAGAAATGGGTGATTACCGCAACTCTCTTATAAATCAGAAATGGGTGATTACCGCAACTCTTATAATCAGAAATGGGTGATTACCGCAACTCTCTTATAATTAGAAGTAGGTGATTACCAGTGGCGTAACTAAGGGTGGTCGAGCAGGGCGTGCGCCCTGGGCACGGTAGGACCGGCAGTGCGGGGGGCGCTGCCTGCCACGGTACCGGTCCGTCCTAGTTACCCATTGTAGTGCCGACCACAGTGAGTCAGACAGACTCTCACTGGCTGCTGCGTCTACTGCAAGAGCCGGGCACGAGATCACTCATGAGCTCCGCCTTCCGGCTCCTGCAGTGGGTAATGGGAGAGATGTCATGATGTCTCACCATAATGCAGAGTGCGCCAGCCCGGAAAGACTGATGTGCGGTGGGGGAGCAGTGGCCAGAGCCGGGGTGTGGATTCAGGTAAGTGTATTATTTTAAAATTTATTTTCTTACTTGTCTGCACTAATCGGAGGGAGGGGGGACCTCTACTGGGGACTACAACTGGGGAGGACTACTAATGGGGGCACTATATAATGGGCTTACTACTAGGGGCACTGCACTGGGGGGAGCACTACTGGGGGCACTAAATTGGGAGGACCTGGACCACTACAGGGGGCACTGTATAAGGGCCACCGGATAGGGAGGGTCACTACTGGGGGCACTGCATAGGGGGGACTACTACTGGGGGCACTGTATAAGGGGCACTGCATAGGGGATATCACTGCTGGGGGCACTATATAAATGGCACTGCATAGGGGATATCACTGCTGGGGGCACTATATAAATGGCACTGCATAGGGGGGACCACTACTGGGGGCACTATATAAATGGCACTGCATAGGGGATATCACTGCTGGGGGCACTATATAAATGGCACTGCATAGGGGATATCACTGCTGGGGGCACTATATAAGGGGCACTGCATAGGGGATATCACTGCTGGGGGCACTATACAAGGGGCACTGCATAGGGGATATCACTGCTGGGGGCGCTATATAAGGGGCACTGCATAAGAGGGACCACTACTGGGGACATTGCATACTAGGGGTACTGTATAAGGGGCACTACTGGGGTTAAGGTGCATATGGAAAGGGATGTTCAGACTGACGAGAAAGGGGTGTGTCATGTCCATTTTTAAGGGATCACGCCCGTTTGTTGACACGCGTCCCTTTGGCGCACACATAGGGTGATGTTGTTCCATTTTTTTATTTTTTTTATTCTTTTTATATAATGAAGCGTCATGCATAACAGAGTTTCCACAGACAGAAAATATAATACAATCACAATGAATCAAGCTGTAGGAAAATACAATTGTATATTTCCATAAATTGAGGTAACCTCGTGTGTTTCAGTGTTATAGTATAACCTCCTCCGCATTTACATTTAACATATGAATTTGACATGACATTAAATGACATTAAAATAAATAATATATAACAAATTAAATGAAATTAAAAGAAAAGAAAAGAAAGAAAAAGTTATCTCTCCCCCTCCCCCTCCCCCCGACCATCCATCTAGTCATGGGATGTATCCAAAATGATGGGGGGATCATTATCGACCATCCCCATTAAATACCATGAAGTGGTATGCAAACTTGCGTGAATTTGACGTCGCATATGAATGGATAGGGTAGATATGTAGCTTTCCCAGACATTAAAAAATTTCTCTGATTTATATTCTTTCTCCAAGAAAACCTCCACCCATTCCATCGGAATAAATGATAAAGTTTAGATCTGAATAATGATATGGATGGGGTGAGTGTTGATATCCATTCTTGTAGAATAGTTTTGCGGCCTGCCGCACTTATAGCCATTAATAGTCTCTTTCCTCCCCTACTTATCGTAATGTTTGGTGGTAAAAAGCCCAACACAGCCCACTCTGCAGTCAGAGGCAAATCATTTATTCATTTGGTCTCTGTATATTGCTTTATTTGAAGCCAGAAAATACTGACCAATGGGCAAAGCCAGAAACAATGAATTAAATTAGCGTTTTCTTCTCCACATCTGTAACAAGAATGGAAGGTTGAACGGCTCATTTTAAAGCTTCTCTTTGGGGACAAATACGCTTGATGAAAAACATTTAAAAACATCTCCACATACTGTACATGGCTGATGGAAATAATTTACGGGACGTTTCACGTGTCTTCAACAAGTCATCGATGGTTAATGAAGGGAAATGAGAACCACTTTACCATACCTGTAGTTGAGGCAGAATGCTCTATACGATCTGTTAAGGCTATGTAGGAGTATGAAATAGCTTTCCTAATAATGGGATCACGCACAAAAAGTGTATCCACCGGATTTTCCCAATCGTTATCTGTAACATTACTAATCAGCGAGTTAATATAGTGTTTGGTTTGAAGCAATGCTATGGGGTGGCCTGCTATAGTCAGATATTTATCTACTGCTTCTGAAAAGGATAATAGTTGTTTTGTGTCTTTATTGACCAAGCAGCCTATGTTATTAATCCCCCAACCTTCCATAATGTAAATGGGTATGTAGCGTGGCCTTCTTGAAAATGTGGGTTATGCAAAAGTGGAAGAAGTAGCGTGTTATAAGGATTTAACTTGGCCCGATACCTAATCATAGGCCAAAGCCTTCTGGTGTTCCATAATAATGGGTTTTTCCTTAAGTCTGGAGGTATTTTTTGATCTTTGTAGATGTAAAAAGGCAATAAGGTCTTTGTTGGGTAAGAATTCTCTTTCTATTGAGGTGTTTGTATAAATATCGCAATCGTGGAACCAATCGGATAAATATCTGCACGTCGCTGCCCAGTTATATCGTTTTACGTCTGGGAATCCCATTCCCCCATTAGTTCTAGTTTGTTGCAGTCTAAGTAAACTGATTTTTGGCCTTTTTCCATTCCAAATAAATCGTCTGAACATCTTATTAATATCTTGTAGGTCTCTGACTGTTAAGAATAAAGGGAGAGATTGAAGAAAATAAAGGAGTCTTGGAAAAGATACCATTTAAATTAAATGCGGTCTACATAAATACGATAGGGGGATATTTCTCCAACCCTCCAGCTCCTCCGACATCTTTTTTATAATTTGTGTATAATTTAAAGTGTAAAGATTGTTAATACATCGGGGTAAACATACCCCTAAGTATTTAAAATGATCCTTTGTTTGATGTAAAGGAGTATTTCCCATCATTAGCGGTTACATAGGTCCTGAGCCGAGGCGCAATGCAACTGATATTTCCGCATTTACTGCGAATCCAGACAATTTCTCAAATTGATGTAATATTTGAACCACAGGGTTTAAAGAAATAGATGGATCAGCCAAATATAATAATACATCATCGGCAAATGCCGTCATTTTGATTTCCCGGGATCCAATACGAATTCCTCTAAACTCCACGCACTTATCCAATATGCGAAACAAAGGGTCTATCGCTAAATTGAATAATAGAGGGGAAAGGGGGCAGCCCTGTCTGGTTCCTCTAAATAGTTCTATAGAGCTGCTGCGATGACCATTTATTATTAATGTGGATGGTGAGGTGTATATATACTTTACCATACCTATAAATACAGGACCAAATTCTCTTTCTTGGAGTATATTAAAAAGGTGCGGCCATAGAACTGAATCAAATGCTTTCATTGTGTCATGGCTCAATAGTATACTGTTGTTAGCGTGTACTTTTGATGATTCTGTAATTGCCGCTATGGCTGCTCTTATTCCTCGGACGGAATGTCGGCTTTTCACAAATCCCAGCTGATGGGGTTTAATAAATCAGGGAGAATCGATTGTAGGCGATTTGCCATAATCTTAGCAAAAAATGTTGTGTCTGTATTCAACAAACTTATTGTTCTGTATGAATCCATAGAGGTAGGATCTTTTTTGCGGTTTAGCAATTAGTATAATATTTGTATCTGTAAAATGTGGAAACCAAGTTTTACGGGTGATCAGATCGTTAAACAGCTCAAAAAAAGCTGTTTTCGTAGTTTGTAATATTCATTGGATAAGCCATCCGGACCAGGGGATTTGCCTAAATGCAAATTTGAAATAGTAAATAATATTTCATCTATGGAAATGCTCTTATTAAGTATCTCTTATTGGTCCAGGGATAGCCTAGGCAATGCAGCCTCTAGCGACATGTGCATCAGAATCGAGTGGCCGATCTCTGTATAAGGCTGAATAATAGTTTTCGAATAATTTAACTATTTCTTCATTAGTTTTTACAATCGCATTTGTGGAGGGATTTCTTATTGAAGTTATGTATGTTCTTTTATGTGCTGGCTTAGACATTCGGGACAACAACTTTCCAGCCTTGTTCCCCCATCTAAAAAAATGTTTGTTTAGAAAAAAGAACGTCTTTTTTCGCTTGGGACAGAAGATGACTGTCTAGTGTTTGTTTAACTTGTTTATATCTATCGTTTGATGTAGCATTGGGGCTATCGATATAATCTTTCAATGCAGATGCCATTGAATCATAAAGGATATTGTAGGTTTTCTTTGCTTCCCTACGTTGTCTTGAAGTGTATTCTATGATGTGGCCACGTAGTACCTGCCTTAGAAGCCCCCCCAAAAATTGTCGGAGTCTCCCAGGCATGTAAATTATCATCTTGGAAATTCATCCATTGGTTGAGTAAATAATTTTTAAAAGAATCAGAGTTGTAAAGGTAAGCTGGGAAACGCCAAGAGCCCGGACCCTTAGTTGTGTGTCTTAAATTCAGGATTATAGATATCGGGGCGTGGTCAGATATTAAAATTGGATGAATATCTGCATCATGAATGAGAGAGACAAGTACATCCGACGTCAGGAATTTATCTATACGTGACCATGTGATCTGAACCGCAGAATGGAATGTAAACATCTTCCCAGAAGGGTTTAAGAGCCTCCGTACATCGGTGAGCTGGAGGGTTGTGGATAAATTCTGGAATTGTTGCCAAATTGCTTGAGATCTAGATAATGGGGTGGGTTGTCTATCTAATGAATTATTTCTACTGCATTAAAGTCTCCGGCTAAAATTATTTGGAACGTTGTTCGCTGTGCTAATAGTTGTGTTATTTTACCAATGAAATCATGGGGGTTTATATTTGGAGCATAAATATTTACTAGGATGTATTTAATTTCCCCATATCTCTGCACCGAGAATGATATATCTGCCTTCAGGATCTATAACTGTATCCAAGAGAGAATATTGTAAGTTTTTATGAAATATAATAGATACTCCTCTCGTTTTTCTGGAATAGCTTGCTCTGACACAGTCCCCTATCCAAGATGCACGTACAGTGGAAGGTGTCCCCTCCACCCAATGCGTCTCCTGGAGGAAAGTTATATCTGAACAAAGTTTTTTCAAATGGTTTATTACCATCTTTCTTTTAACGGGTGTATTTAAGCCGCCTACATTCCATGATAATAGTTTTACTTTGGTAGTTGATGAGTTATCTACAGATAAGTTGGCCATATCTAACCAATGCCTACTGCAGGAGGTGTAAAAGAAGCTTTTGTCAACGAGTAATGTAGCTTTGCTCTATTCCCAGCTGGCAGAGACAGCCTTCATTTTCTCAAGATCGTCTGTGTAGACCCAATGTTTTCCCATAATCGGAGGGGAGGAAGGAGAGAGAGAGCAACAAAAAACAAAATTATATATATATAACATCACACAAATATATATATAACATCACACAAATCTATATATATATAACATCACACAAATATATATATATATATAACATCACACAAATATATATATAACATCACACAAATCTATATATATAACATCACACAAATCTATATATATATAACATCACACAAATCTATATATATATAACATCACACAAATCTATATATATATAACATCACACAAATCTATATATATATATAACATCACACAAATATATATATAACATCACACAAATATATATATAACATCACACAAATCTATATATATATATAACATCACACAAATATATATATAACATCACACAAATATATATATATATAACATCACACAAATATATATATATATATATATATATATATATAACATCACACAAATATATATATATATATATAACATCACACAAATATATATATATATATATAACATCACACAAATATATATATATATATATATATATAACATCACACAAATATATATATATATAACATCACACAAATATATATATATATATATAACATCACACAAATATATATATATATAACATCACACAAATATATATATATATATATATATATAACATCACACAAATATATATATATATATAACATCACACAAATATATATATATAACATCACACAAATATATATATATATATAACATCACACAACGCTTCACAATCCATTTTCTAATTTTCCTATTTCTTATACAAACTGTAGCAAACATCATTGAAAACAAATGATGCCTGCAAAATATTATAACATGCAATATTATAATACAAAGAAGAAACATGTTTCCCCCATTGAAGAGGACATTTGATATTAGTTATTAGTATGATAACTACTGGACCATTTTTTTATTTTTTTTTGTTTATATTTTTTCTTTTTTTTCCCAGTATTTTAAATTCCCTTATAATGGAAAATATGAGTTCAATAATCGTTCTTCAGAATTCCTTATTTGAGTCCTAGTATTATGGTTTAACTGCGCTAATCCCAGGAGGGAGAACGGTTAGGAGATCCGTTAACCATTAATCGTTGTTTAGCTAGAATTGGGTCTGTAAATATGAGCGATTGCCCATTTTCTGTGACTCTGAGTTTGGCCGGGTACAGCTAGGCAAACCGGCGATTACGGGAGTGTAAGTAACTGCATACCTCAGAGAATAATTTACGTTTCTGAGATACTGCAGATGAAAAATCCTGGAAAATAAGAATATTGTGGTCTTTAACAGTAAGAGTTTGCATCCTCCTATAATGATAGAAATTTTGCTCCTTTGCTCTATAATCCAAAAACTTTGCGATTACTGGTCTGGGTTTACCTTGGACGGGGCGCCCATCTGGGCCTAATCTATGGGCCCTTTCAATTTGTGGTGTGGAGAAGTCACCTGTAAGACCTAATGCTATTGGAAGATCTTTGCTTAAGAATTGATGAAGCAAGGCTCCCGTTATTGCTTCGGGGATACCGATAAATCGGAGATTATTCTGTCTATGACGGTTCTCCAGATCATCGATCTTGGCACAGAATTCTTGAATAGAAGTGTCATTGGAGGAACCTTGTTGTTGTACTTCCTGTAACCTATCCTCTACGTCACTGGTACGTTGCTCCAGCGCGCCAATACGGGTTGTGCGAGAATCTAATTTGGCCAAAGTTGCATCTAATTTTGTATTCATATCGTCTAGTGTATATTCCATGAGAGGCACCATTATTTTAGTCATCTCCCGAGCCATGTCTGCTAATGGTAAAGACTCCACTGGAATAACTGCCAGAGTCGGGGGACAGGATCTTCTGAGCTGTTAGGCGGAGAGGTAGAGACAGTTTTCGAAGTAGCTGATTTATTCCGTCCCATTGTTGTTGAGGGGGAAGCAACAGAAGTATTTAATTTATCAAAAAATGTCTCCATACCCCGCGGGTCCTTCCCGCTTGACCAGCGATTGTATTATAGTGGTTTCTTTTTTTCCTTTCTTTTTTTTTTTCTTCTTGTACCCAACAGAGTTATCTTAAAGATATTTTGGATTAAGAGCGTTTGTTCAGTTAGTGAGGATATTGACAAACCCCAAGGTAATTAAATACAATTAAACATAATGTCTATCCTCCCATCAAGGGAAAGAAGAAACAAGTTTTTACATTGCATTTCCCCACATGAATCAGTAACTCATTGACAAAGAGTTATATAGAAATTCACAAGAGAAAAGAAAAAAAAAAATAATTAACATATATATATATATATATATATATATATATATATATATATCGTGCTATAAGAAGTTGCCACTAGGTGGCAGTAAAGGTCTACAAGAAAAATTATGACCAATAGTGATAATAGCTACAAAGTGAGATTGTAAAATCTATAGGGCTCAAATATGCAATTTACAAGGGTGGTATTCAGAATATCTATCTAGCTAATATTCATATAGAGATATACAGGCAGAGAAATATTATTATTGCAGACTGCGATCAGCAAGTATAATAAACAGAAACTGCTGCAGAAAATGAATGAAAGAAAAGCACCAGCCTGATTCCGGACGCTGTTCAGCTCTGTGCTCAGGATGTTGGTGGTGAGTTCGTATCTCGCCGGAGAAGCTTATTAGCTCACTTTGGACAAAAGTAAGGACCCTTGGTGATAATTTCACCAGTTGGGGGAGTCCAGCAGTATCCTGTAGGTGGATGCAGCAAAAAAAAAACCAGGTAAAGTGTTGGCAGTCCGGTGTCTCCAGTAATGCACACTTGTATTCCTACAAATGGAGCAATGTGTACAGCACCCGGTCCCCAGTAATGCACACTTGTATTCCTACAAATGGAGCAATGTGTACAGCACCCGGTCCCCAGTAATGCACACTTGTATTCCCACAAATGGAGCAATGTGTACAGCACCCGGTCCCCAGTAATGCACACTTGTATTCCCACAAATGGAGCAATGTGTACAGCACCCGGTCCCCAGTAATGCACACTTGTATTCCCACAAATGGAGCAATGTGTACAGCACCCGGTCTCCAGTAATGCACACTTGTATTCCCACAAATGGAGCAATGTGTACAGCACCCGGTCCCCAGTAATGCACACTTGTATTCCTACAAATGGAGCAATGTGTACAGCACCCGGTCCCCAGTAATGCACACTTGTATTCCCACAAATGGAGCAATGTGTACAGCACCCGGTCCCCAGTAATGCACACTTGTATTCCCACAAATGGAGCAATGTGTACAGCACCCGGTCCCCAGTAATGCACACTTGTATTCCCACAAATGGAGCAATGTGTACAGCACCCGGTCCCCAGTAATGCACACTTGTATTCCCACAAATGGAGCAATGTGTACAGCACCCGGTCTCCAGTAATGCACACTTGTATTCCCACAAATGGAGCAATGTATACAGCACCCGGTCCCCAGTAATGCACACTTGTATTCCCACAAATGGAGCAATGTGTACAGCACCCGGTCTCCAGTAATGCACACTTGTATTCCCACAAATGGAGCAATGTGGACAGCACTCGGTCTCCAGTAATGCACACTTGTATTCCCACAAATGGAGCAATGTGTACAGCACCCGGTCTCCAGTAATGCACACTTGTATTCCCACAAATGGAGCACTGTGTACAGCACCCGGTCTCCAGTAATGCACACTTGTATTCCCACAAATGGAGCAATGTATACAGCACCCGGTCCCCAGTAATGCACACTTGTATTCCCACAAATGGAGCAATGTGTACAGCACCCGGTCCCCAGTAATGCACACTTGTATTCCCACAAATGGAGCAATGTGTACAGCACCCGGTCTCCAGTAATGCACACTTGTATTCCCACAAATGGAGCAATGTGTACAGCACCCGGTCTCCAGTAATGCACACTTGTATTCCCACAAATGGAGCAATGTATACAGCACCCGGTCTCCAGTAATGCACACTTGTATTTCCACAAATGGAGCAATGAGTACAGCACCCGGTCTCCAGTAATGCACACTTGTATTCCCACAAATGGAGCAATGTGTACAGCACCCGGTCTCCAGTCACAGCAGCAGTCTCCAAAGCAATATCCAGCCAGTCAGCAGAATGACTGAGGCGCGACAACCTCATAGACCTCTATAGTCCCTATCTTCCCACAACACAAGATGTAATCCGGATAGCTAGTAGGGAGTGTAAGTAGCGGATATTTGCAGCGGGGGTCTGGTGTCCACAGCAGGGGGTCAGCCACCTGAGTCAGTAGCAGCCGAGAGTGGCAGAGGGAAGTCCCGCTTTTACCGCCCCGGCAGCACAGCAGGTCACGCCTTCTATATGAAGAGCGCAGGCCGGCGTCCAGCACACAGCGCTTCCGTCACGGACATCCAGGGGAGTCAGCAGCAGATGTCTGCCCGGCAGGTCCAGCCGGCCACCTCCCATAGAAGCTGGTCGGGTAAGCAGCGCTCAGCATGTAGCGCCCAATCTCAGGCAGTATCACGGATCAACGCCATAAAGCACCACCGCCGCCGGGAAGGAGCACAGAGGGGGAGCAGCCACAATTAGGGATCCACAGACGAGGCCGTCTCGGGGCCGGCAGCAGACAGGAACAGAGGAGCCATGTTGGCGACAGATCACAGCGGGGGTCTCCAGCACACCGCAAGGTCCCGCTGGCGTCAGGGCCACCGATTTGTCAGGTGGGTGATAGCTGCCAGTCCGAGCTCAGATTCAACGGATCATCAGGGGGGATGCCAGCAGTCAGCTGAATTTTGTGCCAAACAAGTCGTTGGCGGTCAAGCAGGCCACCAGATCTGATGGCCGGACTCCGGGGAAGTAATGGGTGCTCCTGGGCAATATGGGTATCACCAGACTCCCCAAATGTTAGGGAATGCTATACAGTTCCCAAATAGCCTCCAAATCAGAGAAGTCAGTAAGATGGATTTTGATTCTTTGCCTGCTACTAGGAGCACATCTAAAAAGCGACCATACTGGATGCCCCGCCCACCGGAAGTCATGTTGCTTCATTTTTACATTTGACCAGGGGTCCAAATACCCTAATTATACCACTGGTGATTACTGTCTTATAATCAGAAGTGGTTTCTGTACATGGAGTATACCCTGACTGTAGATGTGTACCTGGAGTAAGTGGAGTATACGCTGACTGTAGATGTGTACCTGGAGTAAATGGAGTACACGCTGACTGTGGATGTGTACCTGGAGTAAATGGAATACACGCTGACTGTGGATGTGTACCTGGAGTAAATGGAGTATATGCTGACTGGGGATGTGTACCTGGAGTAAATGGAGAACACGCTGACTGGGGATGTGTACCTGGAGTAAATGGAGTACACGCTGACTGTGGATGTGTACCTGGAGTAAATGGAATACACGCTGACTGTGGATAAGTACCTGGAGTAAATGGAGTACACGCTGACTGGGGATGTGTACCTGCAGTAAATGGATGACATGCTGACTGTGGATGTGTACCTGGAGTAAATGGAGTATACTCTGACTGGTGATGTGTACCTGGAGTAAATGGAGTATACTCTGACTGTGGATGTGTACCTGGAGTAAATGGAGAATACGCTGACTGGTGATGTGTACCTGGAGTAAATGGAGTATACTCTGACTGTGGATGTGTACTTGGAGTAAATGGAGAACACGCTGACTGTGGATGTGTACCTGGAGTAAATGGAGTACACGCTGACTGTGGATGTGTACCTGGAGTAAATGGAGTATAATCTGACTGTGGAGTAAATGGAGAACACGCTGACTGTGGATCTGTACCTGGAGTAAATGGAGAACTCGCTGACTGTGGATGTGTACCTGGAGTAAATGGAGTACACGCTGACTCTGGATGTGTACCTGGAGTAAATGGAGAACTCGCTGACTGTGGATGTGTACCTGGAGTAAATGGAGTATAATCTGACTGTGGAGTAAATGGAGAACACGCTGACTCTGGATGTGTACCTGGAGCAAATGGAGAACTCGCTGACTGTGGATGTGTACCTGGAGTAAATGGAGTACACGCTGACTGTGGATGTGTACATGGAGTAAATGGAGTACATGTGGACTTTGTAGTAAATGGAGTACACGCTGACTGTCGATGTGTAGCTGGAGTAAATGGAGTACACGCTGACTGGGGATGTGTACCTGGAGTAAATGGAATACTCGCTGACTGGGGATGTGTACCTGGAGTAAGTGCAGTAATCCCTGACTGTGGATGTGTACCTGGAGTAAATGGAGGACACGCTAACTGGGGATGTGTACCTGGAGTAAGTGGAGTACTCACTGACTGTGGATGTGTACCTGGAGTAACTGGAGTACTCACTGACTGTGGATGTGTACCTGGAGTAAATGGATTACACGCTCACTGGAGATGAGTACCTGGAGTAAATGAAGTACACGCGGACTGTGGAGTAAATGGAGGACACGCTGACTGTGGATGTGTACCTGGAGTAAATGGAATACACGCTTACTGGGGATGTGTACCTGGAGTAAATGGAGTACACGCTGACTGTGGATGTGTAACTGGAGTAAATGGAGTCTACGCTGACTGTGGATGTGTACCTGGAGTAAATTGAGGACTCGCTGACTGTGGATGTGTACCTGGAGTAAATGGAGTACACGCTGACTCTGGATGCGTACCTGGACTAAATGGAGGACACGCTGGCTGTGGATGTGTACCTGGAGTAAATGGAGAACTCGCTGACTGTGGTTGTGTACCTGGAGTAAATGGAGTACTCGCTGACTGTGGATGTGTACCTGGAGTAAATGGAGTATACGCTGACTGTGGATGTGTACCTGGAGTAAATGGAGTACACGCTGACTGTGGATGTGTACCTGGAGTAAATAAAGTACACCCTGACTGGGGATGTGTACCTGGAGTAAATGGAGTACACGATGACTGTGAATGTGTACCTGGAGTAAATGGAGTAATCCCTGACTGTGGATGTGTACCTGGAGTAATTGGAGTATACGCTGAATGTGGATGTGTACCTGGAGTAAATGGAGTACACGCTGACTTTGGATGTGTACCTGGAGTAAGTGGAGTACACGTTGACTGTGGATGTGTACCTGGAGTAAATGGAGTATACGCTGACTGTGGATGTGTACCTGGAGTAAATGGAATACACGCTTACTGGGGATGTGTACCTGGAGTAAATGGAGTACACGCTGACTGTGGATGTGTAACTGGAGTAAATGGAGTCTACGCTGACTGTGGATGTGTACCTGGAGTAAATGGAGGACACGCTGACTGTGGATGTGTACCTGGAGTAACTGGAGTACACGCTTACTGGAGATGAGTACCTGGAGTAAATGAAGTACATGCGGACTGTGGAGTAAATGGAAGAAACGCTGACTGTGGATGTGTACCTGGAGTAAATTGAGGACTCGCTGACTGTGGATGTGTACCTGGAGTAAATAGAGAACACGCTGGCTGTGGATGTGAACCTGGAGTAAATGGAGAACTCGCTGACTGTGGTTGTGTACCTGGAGTAAATGGAGTACTCGCTGACTGTGGATATGTACCTGGAGTAAGTGGAGTACACGTGGACTTTGGAGTAAATGGAGAACACGTTGACTCTGGATGCGTACCTGGACTAAATGGAGTACACGCTGAATGTGGATGTGTAACTGGAGTAAATGGAGTACACGCTGACTGTGGATGTGTACCTGGAGTAAATGGAGTACACGCTGACTGTGGATGTGTACATGGAGTAAATGGAGTACACGTGGACTTTGGAGTAAATGGAGTACACGCTGACTGTCGATGTGTAGCTGGAGTAAATGGAGTACACGCTGACTGGGGATGTGTACCTGGAGTAAATGGAATACTCGCTGACTGGGGATGTGTACCTGGAGTAAGTGGAGTACACGCTGACTGTGGATGTGTACCTAGAGTAAGTGGGGTACACGCTGACTGTGAATGTGTACCTGGAGTAAATGGAGTATACGCTGACTGTGGATGTGTACCTGGAGTAAATGGAGTACATGCTGACTTTGGATGTGTACCTGGAGTAAATGGAGTACACGCTGACTGGGGATGTGTACCTGGAGTAAGTGGAGTACACGCTGACTGTGGATGTGTACCTGGAGTAAGTGGAGTACACGCTGACTGTGGGTGTGTACCTAGAGTAAGTGGAGTACACGCTGACTGTGGATGTGTACCTAGAGTAAGTGGAGTACACGCTGACTGTGGATGTGTACCTGGAGTAAATGGAGTACACGCTGACTGTGGATGTGTAACTGGAGTAAATGGAGTACACGCTGACTGTGGATGTATAACTGGAGTAAATGGAGTACACGCTAACTGTGGATGTGTAACTGGAGTAAATGGAGTACATGCTGACTGGGGATGTGTACCTGGAGTAAACGGAGTACACGCTGACTGTGGATGTGTACCTGGAGTAAATGGAGTACACGCTGACTGTGGATGTGTACCTGGAGTAAGTGGAGGACACGCTGACTGTGGATGTGTACCTGGAGTAAATGGACTACTCGCTGACTGTGGATGTGTACCTGGAGTAAATGGAGTAATCCCTGACTGGGGATGTGTACCTGGAGTAAGTGCACTAATCCCTGACTGTGGATGTGTACCTAGAGTAAGTGGAGTACACGCTGACTGTGGATGTGTACCTGGAGTAAATGGAGTACACGCTGACTGTGCAGGTGTAAATGGAGTAAATGGAGTACACGCTGACTGTGGATGTGTACCTGGAGTAAGTGGAGGACACGCTGACTGTGGATGTGTACCTGGAGTAAATGGAGTACTCGCTGACTGTGGATGTGTACCTGGAGTAAATGGAGTAATCCCTGACTGGGGATGTGTACCTGGAGTAAGTGCAGTAATCCCTGACTGTGGATGTGTACCTGGAGTAAATGGAGGACACGCTAACTGGGGATGTGTACCTGGAGTAAGTGGAGTAATCCCTGACTGTGGATGTGTACCTGGTGTAGTCACTGACATTGGATGTGTAACTGGAGTACTCACTGACTGTGGATGTGTACCTGGAGTAACTGGAGTACTCACTGACTGTGGATGTGTACCTGGAGTAAATGGATTACACGCTCACTGGAGATGAGTACCTGGAGTAAATGAAGTACACGCGGACTGTGTAGTAAATGGAGGACACGCTGACTGTGGATGTGTACCTGGAGTAAATTGAGGACTCGCTGACTGTGGATGTGTACCTGGAGTAAATGGAGTACACGCTGACTCTGGATGCGTACCTGGACTAAATGGAGGACACGCTGGCTGTGGATGTGTACCTGGAGTAAATGGAGAACTCGCTGACTGTGGTGGTGTACCTGGAGTAAATGGAGTACTCGCTGACTGTGGATGTGTACCTGGAGTAAATGGAGTATACGCTGACTGTGGATGTGTACCTGGAGTAAATGGAGTACACGCTGACTGTGGATGTGTACCTGGAGTAAATAAGGTACACCCTGACTGGGGATGTGTACCTGGAGTAAATGGAGTACACGCTGACTGTGAATGTGTACCTGGAGTAAATGGAGTAATCCCTGACTGTGGATGTGTACCTGGAGTAATTGGAGTATACGCTGAATGTGGATGTGTACCTGGAGTAAATGGAGTACACGCTGACTGTGGATGTGTACCTGGAATAAATTGAGTGCACGCGTTTGTGGAGTAAATATAGTACACGCTGACTCTGGATGTGTACCTGGAGTAAGTGGAGTACACGCTGACTTTGGATGTGTACCTGGAGTAAGTGGAGTACACGTTGACTGTGGATGTGTACCTGGAGTAAATGGAGTATACACTGACTGTGGATGTGTACCTGGAGTAAATGGAATATACGCTTACTGGGGATGTGTACCTGGAGTAAATGGAGTACACGCTGACTGTGGATGTGTAACTGGAGTAAATGGAGTCTACGCTGACTGTGGATGTGTACCTGGAGTAAATGGAGGACACGCTGACTGTGGATGTGTACCTGGAGTAACTGGAGTACACGCTCACTGGAGATGAGTACCTGGAGTAAATGAAGTACATGCGGACTGTGGAGTAAATGGAAGACACGCTGACTGTGGATGTGTACCTGGAGTAAATTGAGGACTCGCTGACTGTGGATGTGTACCTGGAGTAAATAGAGAACATGCTGGCTGTGGATGTGTACCTGGAGTAAATGGAGAACTCGCTGACTGTGGTTGTGTACCTGGAGTAAATGGAGTACTCGCTGACTGTGGATGTGTACCTGGAGTAAATGGAGGACACGCTGACTGTGGATGTGTACCTGGAGTAAATGGAGAACACGCTGACTGTGGATGTGTACCTGGAGTAAATGGAGAATACGCTGACTGGTGATGTGTACCTGGAGTAAATGGAGTATACTCTGACTGTGGATGTGTACTTGGAGTAAATGGAGAACACGCTGACTGTGGATGTGTACCTGGAGTAAATGGAGTACACGCTGACTGTGGATGTGTACCTGGAGTAAATGGAGTATAATCTGACTGTGGAGTAAATGGAGAACACGCTGACTGTGGATCTGTACCTGGAGTAAATGGAGAACTCGCTGACTGTGGATGTGTACCTGGAGTAAATGGAGTACACGCTGACTCTGGATGTGTACCTGGAGTAAATGGAGAACTCGCTGACTGTGGATGTGTACCTGGAGTAAATGGAGTATAATCTGACTGTGGAGTAAATGGAGAACACGCTGACTCTGGATGTGTACCTGGAGCAAATGGAGAACTCGCTGACTGTGGATGTGTACTTGGAGTAAATGGAGTACACGCTGACTGTGGATGTGTACATGGAGTAAATGGAGTACATGTGGACTTTGTAGTAAATGGAGTACACGCTGACTGTCGATGTGTAGCTGGAGTAAATGGAGTACACGCTGACTGGGGATGTGTACCTGGAGTAAATGGAATACTCGCTGACTGGGGATGTGTACCTGGAGTAAGTGCAGTAATCCCTGACTGTGGATGTGTACCTGGAGTAAATGGAGGACACACTAACTGGGGATGTGTACCTGGAGTAAGTGGAGTACTCACTGACTGTGGATGTGTACCTGGAGTAACTGGAGTACTCACTGACTGTGGATGTGTACCTGGAGTAAATGGATTACACGCTCACTGGAGATGAGTACCTGGAGTAAATGAAGTACACGCGGACTGTGGAGTAAATGGAGGACACGCTGACTGTGGATGTGTACCTGGAGTAAATGGAATACACGCTTACTGGGGATGTGTACCTGGAGTAAATGGAGTACACGCTGACTGTGGATGTGTAACTGGAGTAAATGGAGTCTACGCTGACTGTGGATGTGTACCTGGAGTAAATTGAGGACTCGCTGACTGTGGATGTGTACCTGGAGTAAATGGAGTACACGCTGACTCTGGATGCGTACCTGGACTAAATGGAGGACACGCTGGCTGTGGATGTGTACCTGGAGTAAATGGAGAACTCGCTGACTGTGGTTGTGTACCTGGAGTAAATGGAGTACTCGCTGACTGTGGATGTGTACCTGGAGTAAATGGAGTATACGCTGACTGTGGATGTGTACCTAGAGTAAATGGAGTACACGCTGACTGTGGATGTGTACCTGGAGTAAATAAAGTACACCCTGACTGGGGATGTGTACCTGAAGTAAATGGAGTACACGATGACTGTGAATGTGTACCTGGAGTAAATGGAGTAATCCCTGACTGTGGATGTGTACCTGGAGTAATTGGAGTATAGGCTGAATGTGTATGTGTACCTGGAGTAAGTGGAGTACACGCTGACTTTGGATGTGTACCTGGAGTAAGTGGAGTACACGTTGACTGTGGATGTGTACCTGGAGTAAATGGAGTATACGCTGACTGTGGATGTGTACCTGGAGTAAATGGAATACACGCTTACTGGGGATGTGTACCTGGAGTAAATGGAGTACACGCTGACTGTGGATGTGTAACTGGAGTAAATGGAGTCTACGCTGACTGTGGATGTGTACCTGGAGTAAATGGAGGACACGCTGACTGTGGATGTGTACCTGGAGTAACTGGAGTACACGCTTACTGGAGATGAGTACCTGGAGTAAATGAAGTACATGCGGACTGTGGAGTAAATGGAAGAAACGCTGACTGTGGATGTGTACCTGGAGTAAATTGAGGACTCGCTGACTGTGGATGTGTACCTGGAGTAAATAGAGAACACGCTGGCTGTGGATGTGAACCTGGAGTAAATGGAGAACTCGCTGACTGTGGTTGTGTACCTGGAGTAAATGGAGTACTCGCTGACTGTGGATGTGTACCTGGAGTAAGTGGAGTACACGTGGACTTTGGAGTAAATGGAGAACACGTTGACTCTGGATGCGTACCTGGACTAAATGGAGTACACGCTGACTGTGGATGTGTAACTGGAGTAAATGGAGTACACGCTGACTGTGGATGTGTACCTGGAGTAAATGGAGTACACGCTGACTGTGGATGTGTACATGGAGTAAATGGAGTACACGTGGACTTTGGAGTAAATGGAGTACACGCTGACTGTCGATGTGTAGCTGGAGTAAATGGAGTACACGCTGACTGGGGATGTGTACCTGGAGTAAATGGAATACTCGCTGACTGGGGATGTGTACCTGGAGTAAGTGGAGTACACGCTGACTGTGGATGTGTACCTAGAGTAAGTGGGGTACACGCTGACTGTGAATGTGTACCTGGAGTAAATGGAGTATACGCTGACTGTGGATGTGTACCTGGAGTAAATGGAGTACACGCTGACTTTGGATGTGTACCTGGAGTAAATGGAGTACACGCTGACTGGGGATGTGTACCTGGAGTAAGTGGTGTACACGCTGACTGTGGATGTGTACCTGGAGTAAGTGGAGTACACGCTGACTGTGGGTGTGTACCTAGAGTAAGTGGAGTACACGCTGACTGTGGATGTGTACCTAGAGTAAGTGGAGTACACGCTGACTGTGGATGTGTACCTGGAGTAAATGGAGTACACGCTGACTGTGGATGTGTAACTGGAGTAAATGGAGTACACGCTGACTGTGGATGTATAACTGGAGTAAATGGAGTACACGCTAACTGTGGATGTGTAACTGGAGTAAATGGAGTACATGCTGACTGGGGATGTGTACCTGGAGTAAATGGAATACACGCTGACTGTGGATGTGTACCTGGAGTAAATGGAGTACACGCTGACTGTGGATGTGTACCTGGAGTAAGTGGAGGACACGCTGACTGTGGATGTGTACCTGAAGTAAATGGACTACTCGCTGACTGTGGATGTGTACCTGGAGTAAATGGAGTAATCCCTGACTGGGGATGTGTACCTGGAGTAAGTGCACTAATCCCTGACTGTGGATGTGTACCTAGAGTAAGTGGAGTACACGCTGACTGTGGATGTGTACCTGGAGTAAATGGAGTACACGCTGACTGTGCATGTGTAAATGGAGTAAATGGAGTACACGCTGACTGTGGATGTGTACCTGGAGTAAGTGGAGGACACGCTGACTGTGGATGTGTACCTGGAGTAAATGGAGTACTCGCTGACTGTGGATGTGTACCTGGAGTAAATGGAGTAATCCCTGACTGGGGATGTGTACCTGGAGTAAGTGCAGTAATCCCTGACTGTGGATGTGTACCTGGAGTAAATGGAGGACACGCTAACTGGGGATGTGTACCTGGAGTAAATGGAGTAATCCCTGACTGTGGATGTGTACCTGGTGTAGTCACTGACATTGGATGTGTAACTGGAGTACTCACTGACTGTGGATGTGTACCTGGAGTAACTGGAGTACTCACTGACTGTGGATGTGTACCTGGAGTAAATGGATTACACGCTCACTGGAGATGAGTACCTGGAGTAAATGAAGTACACGCGGACTGTGTAGTAAATGGAGGACACGCTGACTGTGGATGTGTACCTGGAGTAAATTGAGGACTCGCTGACTGTGGATGTGTACCTGGAGTACATGGAGTACACGCTGACACTGGATGCGTACCTGGACTAAATGGAGGACACGCTGGCTGTGGATGTGTACCTGGAGTAAATGGAGAACTCGCTGACTGTGGTTGTGTACCTGGAGTAAATGGAGTACTCGCTGAATGTGGATGTGTACCTGGAGTAAATGGAGTATACGCTGACTGTGGATGTGTACCTGGAGTAAATGGAGTACACGCTGACTGTGGATGTGTACCTGGAGTAAATGGAGTAATTCCTGACTTTTGATGTGTACCAGGAGTAAATGGAGTATACGCTGACTGTGGATGTGTACCTGGAGTAAATGGAGGTTACCCTGACTGGGGATGTGTACCTGGAGTAAATGGAATACTCTCTGACTGTGGATGTGTACCTGGAGTAAATGGAGTATACGCTGACTGTGGATGTGTACCTGGAGTAAATGGAGTACACCCTGACTGGGGATGTGTATCTGGAGTAAATGGAGTACTCACTGACTGTGGATGTGTACCTGGAGTAAATGGAGTATACGCTGACTGTGGATGTGTACCTGGAGTAAATGGAGTACACCCTGACTGGGGATGTGTATCTGGAGTAAATGGAGTACTCGCTGACTGTGGATGTGTATCTGGAGTAAATGGAGTACACGCTGACTGTGGATGTGTAACTGGAGTAAATGGAGAACACGCTGACTGAGGATGTGTACCTGGAGTAAATGGAGTACACGCTGACTGGGGATGTGTACCTGGAGTAAATGGAATACACGCTGACTGTGGATGTGTACCTGGAGAAAATGGATAACACGCTGACTGTGGATGTGTTCCTGGAGTAAATGGAGTACACCCTGGCTGGGGATGTTTACCTGGAGTAAATGGAGTACATGCAGACTGTGGATGAGTACCTGGAGTAAGTGGAGTACACCCTGTCAGGGGATGTGTACCTGGAGTAAATGGAGTAGTCACTGACTGTGGATGTGTACCTGGAGTTCAAGGAATACACGCTGACTGGGGATGTGTACCTGGAGTAAATGGAGTACACCCTGACTGGTGATGTGTACCTGGAGTAAATGGAGTACTCCCTGACTGGGGATGTGTACCTGGAGTAAATGGAGTAATACCTGACTGTGGATGTGTACCTGGAGTAAATGGAGTATACGCAGACTGTGGATGTGAACCTGGAGTAAATGGATAACACGCTGACGTTGGATGTGTACCTGGAGTAAAAGGAGTACACGCTGACTGTGGATGTGTACCTGGAGTAAATGGAGTACACGCTGACTGTGGATGTGTACCTGGAGTAAATGGAGAACACGCTGACTTTGGATGTGTACCTGGAGTAAATGGAAAATAATCTGACTTTGGATGTGTACCTGGAGTAAATGGAATACACCCTGACTGTGGATGTGTACCTGGAGTAAATGGAATACACGCTGACTGTGGATGTGTACCTGGAGAAATTGGACAACATGCTGACTTTGGATGTGTACCTGGAGTAAATGGAGTACTCCCTGCCTGGGGATGTTTACCTGGAGTAAATGGAGTACATGCAGACTGTGGATGTGTACCTGGAGTAAGTGGAGTCCACCCTGTCTGCGGATGTGTACCTGGAGTAAATGGAGTAGTCACTGACTGTGGATGTGTACCTGGAGTAAATGGAATACACGCTGACTGGGGATGTGTACCTGGAGTAAATGGAGTACACCCTGACTGGTGATGTGTACCTGGAGTAAATGGAGTACTCACTGACTGAGGATGTGTACCTGGAGTAAATGGAGTAATCCCTGACTGTGGATGTGTACCTGGAGTAAATGGAGTATACGCTGACTGTGGATGTGTACCTGGAGTAAATGGATAACACGCTGACGTTGGATGTGTACCTGGAGTAAGTGGAGTACACGCTAACTGGGGATGTGTACCTGGAGTAAGTGGAGTAATCCCTGACTGTGGATGTGTACCTGGTGTAGTCACTGACATTGGATGTGTAACTGGAGTACTCACTGACTGTGGATGTGTACCTGGAGTAACTGGAGTACTCACTGACTGTGGATGTGTACCTGGAGTAAATGGATTACACGCTCACTGTAGATGAGTACCTGGAGTAAATGAAGTACACATGGACTGTGGAGTAAATGGAGGACACGCTGACTGTGGAGGTGTACCTGGTGTAAATTGAGGACTCGCTGACTGTGGATGTGTGCCTGGAGTAAATGGAGTACACGCTGACTCTGGATGCGTACCTGGACTAAATGGAGGACACGCTGGCTGTGGATGTGTACCTGGAGTAAATGGAGAACTCGCTGACTGTGGTTGTGTACCAGGAGTAAATCGAGTACTCGCTGACTGTGGAAGTGTACCTGGAGTAAATGGAGTATACGCTGACTGTGGATGTGTACCTGGAGTAAATGGAGAACACACTGACTGTGGATGTGTACCTGGAGTAAATGGAGTACACACTGAATGTGGATGTGTACCTGGTGTAAATGGAGTACACGCTGACTGTGGATGTGTACATGGAGTAAATGGAGTACTCACTGACTGTGGATGTGTAACTGGAGTAAATGGAATAGACGCTGACTGTGAATGTGTACCTGGAGTAAATGGAGAACACGCTGACTTTGGATGTGTACCTGGTTTAAATGGAATACACCCTGACTGTGGATGTGTACCTGGAGTAAATGGAGTATACGCTGACTATGGATGTGTACCTGGAGTAAATGGAGTACACGCTGACTGTGGATGTGTACCTGGAGTAAATGGAGTACACCCTGACTGGGGATGTGTACCTGGAGTAAATGGAATACACGCTGACTGTGGATGTGTACCTGGAGTAAATGGAGTACACCCTGACTGTGGATGTGTACCTGGAGTAAATGGAGTAATCCCTGACTGTGGATGTGTACCTGGAGTAAATGGAGTATACGCTGAATGTGGATGTGTACCTGGAGTAAATGGAGTACATGCTGACTGTGGATGTGTATCTGGAATAAATGGAGTGCACGCGTTTGTGGAGTAAATATAGTACACGCTAACTCTGGATGTGTACCTGGAGTAAGTGGAGTACACGCTGACTTTGGATGTGTACCTGGAGTAAGTGGAGTACACGTTGACTGTGGATGTCTTCCTGGAGTAAATGGAGTAAACGCTGACTGTGGATGTGTACCTGGAGTAAATGGAGTACACGCTGACTGTGGATGTGTACCTGGAGTAAATGGAGTACACGCTGACTGTGGATGTGTACCTGGAGTAAATGGAATACACACTTACTGGGGATGTGTACCTGGAGTAAATGGAGTACACGCTGACTGTGGATGTGTAACTGGAGTAAATGGAGTATACGCTGACTGTGGATGTGTACCTGGAGTAAAAGGAGGACACGCTGACTGTGGATGTGTACCTGGAGTAAATGGAATACACGCTGACTGTGAAAGTGTACCTGGAGTAAATGGAGTACACGCTGACTGTGGATGTGTACCTGGAGTAAATGGAGGACACGCTGACTGTGGATGTGTACCTGGAGTAAATGGAGTATACGCTGACTGTGGATGTGTACCTGGAGTAAATGGAGGACACACTGACTGGGGATGTGTACCTGGAGTAAATGGAATACACGCGGACTGTGGATGTGTACCTGGAGTAAATGGAGTACACGCTGACTGTGGATGTGTACCTGGAGTAAATGGAGGACACGCTGACTGTGGATGTGTACCTGGAGTAAATTGAGACCTCGCTGACTGTGGATGTGTACCTGGAGTAAATGGAGTACACGCTGACTGTGGATGTCTACCTGGATTAAATGGATTATACGCTTACTGGGGATGTTTACCTGGAGTAAATGGAGTACACGCTGACTGTGGATGTGTACCTGGAGTAAATGGAATACACGCTGACTGGGGATGTGTACCTGGAGTAAATGGAGTACACCCTGACTGGGGATGTGTACCTGGAGTAAATGGAGTACACACTGACTGTGGATGTGTACCTGGAGTAAATGGAGTAATCCCTGACTGTGGATGTGTACCTGGAGTAAATGGAGTATACGCTGACTGTGGATGTGTACATGGAATAAAAGGAGAACACGCTGACTGTGGATGTGTACCTGGAGTAAATGGAGTACACGCTGACTGTGGATGTGTACCTGGAGTAAATGGAGTACACGCTGACTGTGGATGTGTAACTGGAGTAAATGGAGAACACGCTGACTGTGGATGTGTACCTGGAGTAAATGGAGTAATCTCTGACTGTGGATGTGTACCAGGAGTAAATGGTGTATACGCTGACTGTGGATGTGTACCTGGAGTAAATGGAGTTTACCCTGACTGGGGATGTGTACCTGGAGTAAATGGAGTACTCACTGACTGTGGATGTGTACCTGCAGTAAATGGAGTATACGCTGACTGTGGATGTGTACCTGGAGTAAATTGAGTACACCCTGACTGGGGATGTGTATCTGGAGTAAATGGAGAACACGCTGACTGTGGATGTGTACCTGGAGTAAATGGAGTATACGCTGACTGTGGATGTGTAACTGGAGTAAATGGAGAACACGCTGACTGAGGATGTGTACCTGGAGTAAATGGAGTACACGCTGACTGGGGATGTGTACCTGGAGTAAATGGAATACACGCTGACTGTGGATGTGTACCTGGAGAAAATGGACAACACGCTGACTTTGGATGTGTACCTGGAGTAAATGGAGTACACCCTGGCTGGGGATGTTTACCTGGAGTAAATGGAGTACATGCAGACTTTGGATGTGTACCTGGAGTAAGTGGAGTACACCCTGTCTGGGGATGTGTACCTGGAGTAAATGGATTAGTTACTGACTGTGGATGTGTACCTGGAGTAAATGGAATACACGCTGACTGGTGATGTGTACCTGGAGTAAATGGAGTACACCCTGACTGGTGATGTGTACCTGGAGTAAATGGAGTACTCACTGACTGGGGATGTGTACCTGGAGTAAATGGAGTAATCCCTGACTGTGGATGTGTACCCGTAGTAAATGGAGTATACGCTGACTGTGGATGTGTACCTGGAGTAAATGGATAACACGCTGACGTTGGATGTGTACCTGGAGTAAATGGAGAACACGCTGACTGTGGATGTGTACCTGGAGTAAATGGAGTACACGCTGACTGTGGATGTGTACCTGGAGTAAATGGAGAACACGCTGACTTTGGATGTGTACCTGGAGTAAATGGAGAACACGCTGACTTTGGATGTGTCCCTGGAGTAAATGGAATACACCCTGACTGGATGTGTACCTGGAGTAAATGGAGTACACACTGACTGTGGATGTGTATCTGGAATAAATGGAGTACACGCTGACTGTGGATGTCTACCTGGAGTTAATGGAGTACACCCTGACTGGGGATGTGTACCTGGAATAAATGGAATACACGCTGACTGTGGATGTGTACCTTGAGTAAATGGAGAACACGCTGACTGTGGATGTGTACCTGGAGAAAATGGAGTAGTCACTGACTGTGGATGTGTACCTGGAGTAAATGGAGAACATGCTGACGGGGGATGTGTACCTGGAGTAAATGGACAACACGCTGACTGGGGATGTGTACCTGGAGTAAATGGAATACATGCTGACTGGGGATGTGTACCTGGTGTAAATGGAGAACACGCTGACTTTGGATGTGTACCTGGAGTAAATGGAGAACACGCTGACTTTGGATGTGTCCCTGGAGTAAATGGAATACACCCTGACTGGATGTGTACCTGGAGTAAATGGAGTACACGCTGACTGTGGATGTGTATCTGGAATAAATGGAGTACACGCTGACTATGGATGTGTACCTGGAGTAAATGGAGTACACCCTGACTGGGGATGTGTACCTGGAATAAATGGAATACACGCTGACTGTGGATGTGTACCTTGAGTAAATGGAGAACACGCTGACTGTGGATGTGTACCTGGAGTAAATGGAGTAGTCACTGACTGTGGATGTGTACCTGGAGTAAATGGAGAACATGCTGACTGGGGATGTGTACCTGGAGTAAATGGACAACACGCTGACTGGGGATGTGTACCTGGAGTAAATGGAATACATGCTGACTGGGGATGTGTACCTGGTGTAAATGGAGTACACCCTGACTGGTGATGTGTACCTGGAGTAAATGGAGTACACGCTGACTGTGGATGTGTACCTGGAGTAAATGGATTATACGCTTACTGGGGATGTGTACCTGGAGTAAATGGAGTACACGCTGACTGTGGATGTGTACCTGCAGTAAATGGAGTACACCCTGACTGGGGATGTGTACCTGGAGTAAATGGAGTAATCCCTGACTGTGGATGTGTACCTGGAGTAAATGGAGTATACGCTGAATGTGGATGTGTACCTGGAGTAAATGGAATACACGCTGACTGGGGATGTGTACCTGGAGTAAATGGAGTACACCCTGACTAGTGATGTGTACCTGGAGTAAATGGAGTACTCACTGACTGTGGATGTATACCTGGAGTAAATGGAGTACTCACTGACTGGGGATGTGGACCTGGAGTAAATGGAGTAATCCCTGACTGTGGATGTGTACCTGCAGTAAATGGAGTACACCCTGACTGGTGATGTGTACCTGTAGTAAATGGAGTACTCACTGACTGTGGATGTGTACCTGGAGTAAATGGAGTACTCACTGACTGGGGATGTATACCTGGAGTAAATGGAGTATAAGCTGACTGTGGATGTGTACCTGGAGTAAATGGAGAATACACTGACTGTGGATGTGTACCTGGAGTAAATGGAGTATAAGTTGACTGTGGATGTGTACCTGGAGTAAATGGAGAATACGCTGACTGTGGATGTGTACATGGAGTAAATGGAGAACACGCTGACTGTGGATGTGTACCTGGAGAAAATGGAGTACACCCTGATTGGTGATGTGTACCTGGAGTAAATGGAGTACTCACTGACTGTGGATGTATACCTGGAGTAAATGGAGTACTCCCTGACTGGGGATGTGTACCTGGAGTAAATGGAGTAATCCCTGACTGTGGATGTGTACCTGGAGTAAATGGAGTATTTGCTGACTGTGAATGTGTACATGGAGTAAATGGAGAACACGCTGACTGTGTATGTGTACCTGGAGTAAATGGAGTATACGCTGACTTTGGATGTGTACCTGGAGTAAATGGAGAACATGCTGACTTTGAATGTGTACCTGGAGTAAATGGAGAACACGCTGACTTTGGATGTGTACCTGGAGTAAATGGAGTACACCCTGACTGGGGATGTGTACCTGGAGTAATTGGACAAAACGCTGACTGTGGATGTGTAAATGGAGTAAATGGAGTACACGCTGACTGTGGATGTCTACCTGGAGTTAATGGAGTACACCCTGACTGGGGATGTGTACCTGGAATAAATGGAATACACGCTGACTGTGGATGTGTACCTTGAGTAAATGGAGAACACGCTGACTGTGGATGTGTACCTGGAGTAAATGGAGTAGTCACTGACTGTGGATGTGTACCTGGAGTAAATGGAGAACATGCTGACTGGGGATGTGTACCTGGAGTAAATGGACAACACGCTGACTGGGGATGTGTACCTGGAGTAAATGGAATACATGCTGACTGGGGATGTGTACCTGGTGTAAATGGAGAACACGCTGACTTTGGATGTGTACCTGGAGTAAATGGAGAACACGCTGACTTTGGATGTGTCCCTGGAGTAAATGGAATACACCCTGACTGGATGTGTACCTGGAGTAAATGGAGTACACGCTGACTGTGGATGTGTATCTGGAATAAATGGAGTACACGCTGACTATGGATGTGTACCTGGAGTAAATGGAGTACACCCTGACTGGGGATGTGTACCTGGAATAAATGGAATACACGCTGACTGTGGATGTGTACCTTGAGTAAATGGAGAACACGCTGACTGTGGATGTGTACCTGGAGTAAATGGAGTAGTCACTGACTGTGGATGTGTACCTGGAGTAAATGGAGAACATGCTGACTGGGGATGTGTACCTGGAGTAAATGGACAACACGCTGACTGGGGATGTGTACCTGGAGTAAATGGAATACATGCTGACTGGGGATGTGTACCTGGTGTAAATGGAGTACACCCTGACTGGTGATGTGTACCTGGAGTAAATGGAGTACACGCTGACTGTGGATGTGTACCTGGAGTAAATGGATTATACGCTTACTGGGGATGTGTACCTGGAGTAAATGGAGTAGACGCTGACTGTGGATGTGTACCTGCAGTAAATGGAGTATACCCTGACTGGGGATGTGTACCTGGAGTAAATGGAGTACACACTGACTGTGGATGTGTACCTGGAGTAAATGGAGTAATCCCTGACTGTGGATGTGTACCTGGAGTAAATGGAGTATACGCTGAATGTGGATGTGTACCTGGAGTAAATGGAATACACGCTGACTGGGGATGTGTACCTGGAGTAAATGGAGTACACCCTGACTAGTGATGTGTACCTGGAGTAAATGGAGTACTCACTGACTGTGGATGTATACCTGGAGTAAATGGAGTACTCACTGACTGGGGATGTGGACCTGGAGTAAATGGAGTAATCCCTGACTGTGGATGTGTACCTGCAGTAAATGGAGTACACCCTGACTGGTGATGTGTACCTGTAGTAAATTGAGTACTCACTGACTGTGGATGTGTACCTGGAGTAAATGGAGTACTCACTGACTGGGGATGTATACCTGGAGTAAATGGAGTATAAGCTGACTGTGGATGTGTACCTGGAGTAAATGGAGGACACGCTGACTGTGGATGTGTACCTGGAGTAAATTGAGACCTCGCTGACTGTGGATGTGTACCTGGAGTAAATGGAGTACACGCTGACTGTGGATGTCTACCTGGATTAAATGGATTATACGCTTACTGGGGATGTTTACCTGGAGTAAATGGAGTACACGCTGACTGTGGATGTGTACCTGGAGTAAATGGAATACACGCTGACTGGGGATGTGTACCTGGAGTAAATGGAGTACACCCTGACTGGGGATGTGTACCTGGAGTAAATGGAGTACACACTGACTGTGGATGTGTACCTGGAGTAAATGGAGTAATCCCTGACTGTGGATGTGTACCTGGAGTAAATGGAGTATACGCTGACTGTGGATGTGTACATGGAATAAAAGGAGAACACGCTGACTGTGGATGTGTACCTGGAGTAAATGGAGTACACGCTGACTGTGGATGTGTACCTGGAGTAAATGGAGTACACGCTGACTGTGGATGTGTAACTGGAGTAAATGGAGAACACGCTGACTGTGGATGTGTACCTGGAGTAAATGGAGTAATCTCTGACTGTGGATGTGTACCAGGAGTAAATGGTGTATACGCTGACTGTGGATGTGTACCTGGAGTAAATGGAGTTTACCCTGACTGGGGATGTGTACCTGGAGTAAATGGAGTACTCACTGACTGTGGATGTGTACCTGCAGTAAATGGAGTATACGCTGACTGTGGATGTGTACCTGGAGTAAATTGAGTACACCCTGACTGGGGATGTGTATCTGGAGTAAATGGAGAACACGCTGACTGTGGATGTGTACCTGGAGTAAATGGAGTATACGCTGACTGTGGATGTGTAACTGGAGTAAATGGAGAACACGCTGACTGAGGATGTGTACCTGGAGTAAATGGAGTACACGCTGACTGGGGATGTGTACCTGGAGTAAATGGAATACACGCTGACTGTGGATGTGTACCTGGAGAAAATGGACAACACGCTGACTTTGGATGTGTACCTGGAGTAAATGGAGTACACCCTGGCTGGGGATGTTTACCTTGAGTAAATGGAGTACATGCAGACTTTGGATGTGTACCTGGAGTAAGTGGAGTACACCCTGTCTGGGGATGTGTACCTGGAGTAAATGGATTAGTTACTGACTGTGGATGTGTACCTGGAGTAAATGGAATACACGCTGACTGGGGATGTGTACCTGGAGTAAATGGAGTACACCCTGACTGGTGATGTGTACCTGGAGTAAATGGAGTACTCACTGACTGGGGATGTGTACCTGGAGTAAATGGAGTAATCCCTGACTGTGGATGTGTACCCGTAGTAAATGGAGTATACGCTGACTGTGGATGTGTACCTGGAGTAAATGGATAACACGCTGACGTTGGATGTGTACCTGGAGTAAATGGAGAACACGCTGACTGTGGATGTGTACCTGGAGTAAATGGAGTACACGCTGACTGTGGATGTGTACCTGGAGTAAATGGAGAACACGCTGACTTTGGATGTGTACCTGGAGTAAATGGAGAACACGCTGACTTTGGATGTGTCCCTGGAGTAAATGGAATACACCCTGACTGGATGTGTACCTGGAGTAAATGGAGTACACACTGACTGTGGATGTGTATCTGGAATAAATGGAGTACACGCTGACTGTGGATGTCTACCTGGAGTTAATGGAGTACACCCTGACTGGGGATGTGTACCTGGAATAAATGGAATACACGCTGACTGTGGATGTGTACCTTGAGTAAATGGAGAACACGCTGACTGTGGATGTGTACCTGGAGTAAATGGAGTAGTCACTGACTGTGGATGTGTACCTGGAGTAAATGGAGAACATGCTGACGGGGGATGTGTACCTGGAGTAAATGGACAACACGCTGACTGGGGATGTGTACCTGGAGTAAATGGAATACATGCTGACTGGGGATGTGTACCTGGTGTAAATGGAGAACACGCTGACTTTGGATGTGTACCTGGAGTAAATGGAGAACACGCTGACTTTGGATGTGTCCCTGGAGTAAATGGAATACACCCTGACTGGATGTGTACCTGGAGTAAATGGAGTACACGCTGACTGTGGATGTGTATCTGGAATAAATGGAGTACACGCTGACTATGGATGTGTACCTGGAGTAAATGGAGTACACCCTGACTGGGGATGTGTACCTGGAATAAATGGAATACACGCTGACTGTGGATGTGTACCTTGAGTAAATGGAGAACACGCTGACTGTGGATGTGTACCTGGAGTAAATGGAGTAGTCACTGACTGTGGATGTGTACCTGGAGTAAATGGAGAACATGCTGACTGGGGATGTGTACCTGGAGTAAATGGACAACACGCTGACTGGGGATGTGTACCTGGAGTAAATGGAATACATGCTGACTGGGGATGTGTACCTGGTGTAAATGGAGTACACCCTGACTGGTGATGTGTACCTGGAGTAAATGGAGTACACGCTGACTGTGGATGTGTACCTGGAGTAAATGGAGTAATCCCTGACTGTGGATGTGTACCTGGAGTAAATGGAGTATACGCTGAATGTGGATGTGTACCTGGAGTAAATGGAATACACGCTGACTGGGGATGTGTACCTGGAGTAAATGGAGTACACCCTGACTAGTGATGTGTACCTGGAGTAAATGGAGTACTCACTGACTGTGGATGTATACCTGGAGTAAATGGAGTACTCACTGACTGGGGATGTGGACCTGGAGTAAATGGAGTAATCCCTGACTTTGGATGTGTACCTGCAGTAAATGGAGTACACCCTGACTGGTGATGTGTACCTGTAGTAAATGGAGTACTCACTGACTGTGGATGTGTACCTGGAGTAAATGGAGTACTCACTGACTGGGGATGTATACCTGGAGTAAATGGAGTATAAGCTGACTGTGGATGTGTACCTGGAGTAAATGGAGAATACACTGACTGTGGATGTGTACCTGGAGTAAATGGAGTATAAGTTGACTGTGGATGTGTACCTGGAGTAAATGGAGAATACGCTGACTGTGGATGTGTACATGGAGTAAATGGAGAACACGCTGACTGTGGATGTGTACCTGGAGAAAATGGAGTACACCCTGATTGGTGATGTGTACCTGGAGTAAATGGAGTACTCACTGACTGTGGATGTATACCTGGAGTAAATGGAGTACTCCCTGACTGGGGATGTGTACCTGGAGTAAATGGAGTAATCCCTGACTGTGGATGTGTACCTGGAGTAAATGGAGTATTTGCTGACTGTGAATGTGTACATGGAATAAATGGAGAACACGCTGACTGTGTATGTGTACCTGGAGTAAATGGAGTATACGCTGACTTTGGATGTGTACCTGGAGTAAATGGAGAACATGCTGACTTTGAATGTGTACCTGGAGTAAATGGAGAACACGCTGACTTTGGATGTGTACCTGGAGTAAATGGAGTACACCCTGACTGGGGATGTGTACCTGGAGTAATTGGACAAAACGCTGACTGTGGATGTGTAAATGGAGTAAATGGAGTACACGCTGACTGTGGATGTCTACCTGGAGTTAATGGAGTACACCCTGACTGGGGATGTGTACCTGGAATAAATGGAATACACGCTGACTGTGGATGTGTACCTTGAGTAAATGGAGAACACGCTGACTGTGGATGTGTACCTGGAGTAAATGGAGTAGTCACTGACTGTGGATGTGTACCTGGAGTAAATGGAGAACATGCTGACTGGGGATGTGTACCTGGAGTAAATGGACAACACGCTGACTGGGGATGTGTACCTGGAGTAAATGGAATACATGCTGACTGGGGATGTGTACCTGGTGTAAATGGAGAACACGCTGACTTTGGATGTGTACCTGGAGTAAATGGAGAACACGCTGACTTTGGATGTGTCCCTGGAGTAAATGGAATACACCCTGACTGGATGTGTACCTGGAGTAAATGGAGTACACGCTGACTGTGGATGTGTATCTGGAATAAATGGAGTACACGCTGACTATGGATGTGTACCTGGAGTAAATGGAGTACACCCTGACTGGGGATGTGTACCTGGAATAAATGGAATACACGCTGACTGTGGATGTGTACCTTGAGTAAATGGAGAACACGCTGACTGTGGATGTGTACCTGGAGTAAATGGAGTAGTCACTGACTGTGGATGTGTACCTGGAGTAAATGGAGAACATGCTGACTGGGGATGTGTACCTGGAGTAAATGGACAACACGCTGACTGGGGATGTGTACCTGGAGTAAATGGAATACATGCTGACTGGGGATGTGTACCTGGTGTAAATGGAGTACACCCTGACTGGTGATGTGTACCTGGAGTAAATGGAGTACACGCTGACTGTGGATGTGTACCTGGAGTAAATGGATTATACACTTACTGGGGATGTGTACCTGGAGTAAATGGAGTAGACGCTGACTGTGGATGTGTACCTGCAGTAAATGGAGTACACCCTGACTGGGGATGTGTACCTGGAGTAAATGGAGTACACACTGACTGTGGATGTGTACCTGGAGTAAATGGAGTAATCCCTGACTGTGGATGTGTACCTGGAGTAAATGGAGTATACGCTGAATGTGGATGTGTACCTGGAGTAAATGGAATACACGCTGACTGGGGATGTGTACCTGGAGTAAATGGAGTACACCCTGACTAGTGATGTGTACCTGGAGTAAATGGAGTACTCACTGACTGTGGATGTATACCTGGAGTAAATGGAGTACTCACTGACTGGGGATGTGGACCTGGAGTAAATGGAGTAATCCCTGACTGTGGATGTGTACCTGCAGTAAATGGAGTACACCCTGACTGGTGATGTGTACCTGTAGTAAATGGAGTACTCACTGACTGTGGATGTGTACCTGGAGTAAATGGAGTACTCACTGACTGGGGATGTATACCTGGAGTAAATGGAGTATAAGCTGACTGTGGATGTGTACCTGGAGTAAATGGAGAATACACTGACTGTGGATGTGTACCTGGAGTAAATGGAGTATAAGTTGACTGTGGATGTGTACCTGGAGTAAATGGAGAATACGCTGACTGTGGATGTGTACCTGGAGTAAATGGAGAACACGCTGACTGTGGATGTGTACCTGGAGAAAATGGAGTACACCCTGATTGGTGATGTGTACCTGGAGTAAATGGAGTACTCACTGACTGTGGATGTATACCTGGAGTAAATGGAGTACTCCCTGACTGGGGATGTGTACCTGGAGTAAATGGAGTAATCCCTGACTGTGGATGTGTACCTGGAGTAAATGGAGTATTTGCTGACTGTGAATGTGTACATGGAGTAAATGGAGAACACGCTGACTGTGTATGTGTACCTGGAGTAAATGGAGTATACGCTGACTTTGGATGTGTACCTGGAGTAAATGGAGAACATGCTGACTTTGAATGTGTACCTGGAGTAAATGGAGAACACGCTGACTTTGGATGTGTACCTGGAGTAAATGGAGTACACCCTGACTGGGGATGTGTACCTGGAGTAATTGGACAAAACGCTGACTGTGGATGTGTAAATGGAGTAAATGGAGTACACACTGACTTTGGATGTGTACCTGGAGTAAATAGAGAACACGCTGACTTTGGATGTGTACCTGGAGTAAATGGAGTACACGCTGACTGTGGATGTGTACCTGGAGTAAATGGAGTACTCACTGACTTTGGATGTGTACGTGGAGTAAATGGAGTACACGCTGACTGGAGATGTGTACCTGGAGTAAATGGAGAACACGCTGACTTTGGATGTGTACCTGGAGTAAATGGAGAACACGCTGACTTTGGATGTGTACCTGGAGTAAATGGAGTACACGCTGACTGGGGATGTGTACCTGGAGTAAATGGAGAACACGCTGACTGTGGATGTGTACCTGGAGTAAATGGAATACACCCTGACTGGTGATGTGTACCTGGAGTAAATGGAGAACACGCTGACTTTGGATGTGTACCTGGAGTAAATGGAGAACACGCAGACTTTGGATGTGTACCTGGAGTAAAAGGAGTACACGCTGACTTTGGATGTGTACCTGGAGTAAATGAAGTATTCGTTGACTGTGGATGTTTACCTGGAGTAAATGGAGTACACCCTGACTGGGGATGTGTACCTGGAGTAAATGGAATACACGCTGACTTTGGATGTGTACCTGGAGTAAATGGAGTAGTTACTGACTGTGGATGTGTACCTGGAGTAAATGGAGAACACGTTGACTGTGGATGTGTACCTGGAGTAAATGGAGTAGTCACTGACTGTGGATGTGTACCTGGAGTAAATGGAGTACACGCTGACTGTGGATGAGTTACTTGAGAACACGCTGACTGTGGATGTGTACCTGGACTAGTACTGTATCTTTCCATAGACTCTCCTTGGGCAAATAATTTTTGGGAAGTTGATACATGGTCCTATGAGCAAACTTCCTCTTAATTTATCCTTTAGAAGGAAACGGCCAAAAATATCTGTAACTAAGATAAGAGTCAGAAAATGTTCTTTTAGTTTAGGAATTAAGTGGTCATTTGTGTTTACTTGTTTTATTCCATGTGTGTGATGATTAGTTATTAGCTGGTAGTTATAGCGCTGTGTGTGGTGATTAGTTATTAGCTGGTAGTTATAGCGCTGTGTGTGGTGATTAGTTATTAGCTGGTAGTTATAGCGCTGTGTGTGGTGATTAGTTATTAGCTGGTAGTTATAGCGCTGTGTGTGTGATGATCAGTTATTAGCTGGTAGTTATAGCGCTGTGTGTGGTGATTAGTCATTAGCTGGTAGTTATAGCGCTGTGTGTGATGATCAGTTATTAGCTGGTAGTTATAGCGCTGTGTGTGGTGATTAGTTATTAGCTGGTAGTTATAGCGCTGTGTGTGGTGATCAGTCATTAGCTGGTAGTTATAGCGCTGTGTGTGGTGATTAGTTATTAGCTGGTAGTTATAGTGCTGTGTGTGTGGTGATCAGTTATTAGCTGGTAGTTATAGCGCTGTGTGTGGTGATTAGTCATTAGCTGGTAGTTATAGCGCTGTGTGTGATGATCAGTTATTAGCTGGTAGTTATAGCGCTGTGTGTGGTGATTAGTTATTAGCTGGTAGTTATAGCGCTGTGTGTGGTGATCAGTAATTAGCTGGTAGTTATAGCGCTGTGTGTGGTGATTAGTTATTAGCTGGTAGTTATAGCGATGTGTGTGTGATGATCAGTTATTAGCTGGTAGTTATAGCGCTGTGTGTGGTGATTAGTTATTAGCTGGTAGTTATAGCGCTGTGTGTGGTGATTAGTTATTAGCTGGTAGTTATAGCGCTGTGTGTGGTGATTAGTTATTAGCTGGTAGTTATAGCGCTGTGTGTGGTGATCAGTTATTAGCTGGTAGTTATAGCGCTGTGTGTGATGATCAGTTATTAGCTGGTAGTTATAGCGCTGTGTGTGGTGATTAGTTATTAGCTGGTAGTTATAGTGCTGTGTGTGTGGTGATCAGTCATTAGCTGGTAGTTATAGCGCTGTGTGTGGTGATCAGTCATTAGCTGGTAGTTATAGCGCTGTGTGTGGTGATTAGTTATTAGCTGGTAGTTATAGCGCTGTGTGTGTGGTGATTAGTTATTAGCTGGTAGTTATAGCGCTGTGTGTGATGATTAGTTATTAGCTGGTAGTTATAGCGCTGTGTGTGGTGATTAGTTATTAGCTGGTAGTTATAGCGCTGTGTGTGTGGTGATTAGTTATTAGCTGGTAGTTATAGCGCTGTGTGTGTGGTGATTAGTTATTAGCAGGGGTGTGCACCGGCCACTTTTCGTGTTTTGTGTTTTGGTTTTGGATCTGGATCTTTCTTCGTGTTTTGGATCTGGATTGGTTTTGCCAAAACCACCCTTCCGTGTTTTGGGTTCTGGGTTTTGTGTTTTGGATCTGTATTTTTTTTTAAAAAAGCATAAAAACAGCTAAAATCACAGAATTTGTAGGTTTCTCTGCTCCTATGCTATTATTAACCTCAATAACCTTAATTTCCACTCATTTCCAGTCTATTCTGAACACCTCACACCTCACAATAGTATTTTTATGTCCAAAACGTTGCACCGAGGTAGCTGGATGACTATGCTAAGCGACACGAGTGGGCGGCACAAACACGTGACCCATCTAGGAGTGACACTGCAGTGGCAGACAGGATGGCAGTTAGAAAAACTAGGCCCCAAACTGTACATAATGCAAAGAAAAAAAAGAGGTGCAAGATGGAATTTTCCTTGGGCCCTCCCACCCACCCTTATGTTGTATAAACAGGACATGCACACTTTAACAAACCAATCATTTCAGCGCCAAGGTCTGCCACACAACTGTGGCTGAAATGATTGGTTCGTTTGGGCCCCCACAAAACAAGCTGGCAGTTAATCTGTCCCTGCACAAACTGGCTCTACGGAGGCAAGATGTTATCCTCATCCTCCTCATCCACCGATTCCTCACCCTCTTCAGTGTGTACATCCTCATCCTCACAGAGTATTAATTCGTCCCCGCTGGAACCACAGGTCCCTCTGTACGTTCTGGAGGCTGGTCTCCCTGGAAGAGTTGATAATTCATTTTATGAACATCATCTTCTCCACATTTTGTGGAAGCAACCTCCTACGCCTTTCGCTGACAAGGTTCCCGGCTGCACTAAACACTCTTTCGGAGAACACACTGGAGGGGGGGCAACTCAGGTAAAATAGAGCCAGTTTGTACAGGGACCTCCAAATTGCTTCTTTTTCCTGCCAGTACAGGTACGGACTGTCTGACATGCCTACTTGGATGCTGTCACCGATGTAATCCTTTAACAGACAGACGCACGCTTGTCGCTGCTGCTTTGAGGATGCAAGTGCGGCTACAGCCCACACAATTCACAAAGACAGAAAAAAAAGAACAATATTTTAATTGTTTGTGTAGCACACTTTGAGGGTGTCACCACCCTTTAACAGACAGACGCACGCTTGTCGCTGCTGCTTTGAGGATGCAGGTGGAATCTAGACGGGATTTGGAACCGGGGACACACTACCTCCATCAATTGTCTAAATCCCACTGCACTAATGGCGGATACCGGATGCACGTCTAACACCAACATAGCAGTCAAGGCCTCAGTTATACGTTTTGCTTCAGGATGACTGCTGTCGTACTTCATCCTCATCGCTAGGGACTGTTGGAGGGTCAATTGTTTAGTAAAAGTAGTGATGTTCCTACTTCCTCTCTGGGATGATGAACAACTCCCAGCAGCAGCAACAGCACTAGTAGGAAGTGGTTCTTGATCTTTCCCTATTTTATTTTTATCGGAGAAAGTTTGGTCCTCCATTTATGTTATATTGATATATACGTGCGGCTAAAGCGCACACAAACACAGAAAATATTTTTTTATTTTTGCTGGAGAGTAGTGCACTTTGGGGGTTACAGCACCCTGTACCCAGCACCCTTACCAGCCGGCTCTTTACTTATGGGACACAGGCGCACGCTAGGCGCTGCTCCTTTGTTGATGCACGTGCAGCCACAGTGCACACAAGTCACAAACACAGAAAACATATATTTTTTTGGTTTGGAGTGTACTTTGGGGGTTACAGCACCCTTTAACGGTCAAGCCAGCCGGCCCTTTACTTATGACACAGGCGCACGCTTGGCACTACTTTGTTGATGCACGTGCGGCTACTGCGCACACAATTCACAAACACAGAAAATAATTTTTTTTTGGTTTGGACTGGAGTGTACTTTCGGGGGTTACAGCACCCTTTAACGGTCAAGCCAGCCGGCCCTTTACTTATGACACAGGTGCACGCTTGGCACTACTTTGTTGATGCACGTGCGGCTACTGCGCACACAATTCACAAACACAGAAAATATATTATTTTTTTAGCACTTGGGGGGAGCACCCCTGATGGACAGAGCACCCCCTGGACAACACTGCAGCACTCCTTTAGGACTGGGACACTGCACAGGACTTTGGAGTGGACACAGCCCCTATGGAGAACTGACTGCACAACACAGTCCAGCCAGCCCCTATGGACTTTGAAGTAGTGGACACAGCCCCTATTAACAACAGCAGCACAGCACAACACAGCCAGCCCCTATGGACTTTGAAGTAGTGGACAACAGCAGCACTACACTACACTACACTACACTACACTACACAGCACTAACTCCCACCCTCCCTCTTCACTGTCCACAGCCGAGTGAGAAAATAGCGCCGACGCGGGTACCTTATATAGGATCCAAAACCCGCGAGACTCGGAAGGCGGGATGATGACGTTTTGCCTCGATTTCAGATCCGAGTCAGGCGGGAAAAGTCGAGCCTGACTCGGATCGGACTCGGATCGGGGGGGCTCGGGGGGGTTCGGATTTCAGAAATCCGAACCCGCTCACCCCTAGTTATTAGCTGGTAGTTATAGCGCTGTGTGTGTGGTGATTAGTTATTAGCTGCTGGTATAGATGGTAGTAACTGAGAATTTATATTCATTATTTGAGGAGACTGTGGGAAAGTTCTTGCTCTGGCAGAAGCTAATAAAACAAGCAGAAACTGCGCTAGAATGCACAAAAAATAGGCATAAATTTAATATAGATCAGATGAAAAAAACATATAAAGATATACAATACACAATCAAATAACACATGTACAATGCGAGCAATATGAAGAGTAATAGGAGCAATAGAATATGAAAAAAGAAAAAAAAATTATGAAATAAAAACTTATATATATAATTGTAGAAAATTGTTATATATTGGTAAAATGTTCTCCACTGATAATAAATGTCCAGCTGTACTGTATTCCGGAATAACGTAAGTAATATACAGCTTGCAAAAATTCAATTCTAAGTAAAAAATATGGTCGTTGCTCAATCAGCTTAATGATATATTACAGGTGCTTGTAAAGGGCGGGGGTTACACTCAACACAGAAAAAAGAAAATTGCCCCCAGCACACTGCAGATAAATGAGCAACTACCCTATTTCTTGCTTGCAGTTTGGAGGCATGAAAGGAGTCAGCATTAGGAGGAGCTGCTGGTCCTTGTAGTGCCATGTGGAGGTTTTTTGGGGTACCTCCAAGGTAAGTTAGCTCTCAGCTCATACATGTACTGTTATCATACAGTACATCAATTTGTTATTATATGACCCAGAGTGGGTGCTACTATTATGTAGCAATAATTATTTTGGGGTGAGCGTTTGGGAGTGGGGCCCCCGGGGTTGTTCTGGCTGGACCTTGCTCATGGCATCACCATTTAATTCACATAGAATATTGTGTATTGTATATCTTTATATGTCTTTTTCATCTGATCTATATTAAATTTATGCCTATTATTTGTGTATACTAGCGCAGTTTCTGCTTGTTTTATGATCTTTTGTGGGGTTGCAATATCCCTTTTTCTTAACTGCTGCAGATACACTTTAACATTGTATGTCAAGCGCCTTCGTACTTTTCCTCTGGCTGAAGCTGTCGGTAAGTTCTTGCTCTGGCTGAAGCTGTCGGTAAGTTCTTGCTCTGGCTGAAGCTGTCGGTAAGTTCTTGCTCTGGCTGAAGCTGTCGGTAAGTTCTTGCTCTGGCAGAAGCTGTCGGTAAGTTCTTGCTCTGGCTGAAGCTGTCGGTAAGTTCTTGCTCTGGCTGAAGCTGTCGGTAAGTTCTTGCTCTGGCTGAAGCTGTCGGTAAGTTATTGCTCTGGCTGAAGCTGTCGGTAAGTTCTTGCTCTGGCTGAAGCTGTCGGTAAGTTATTGCTCTGGCTGAAGCTGTCGGTAAGTTCTTGCTCTGGCTGAAGCTGTCGGTAAGTTCTTGCTCTGGCTGAAGCTGTCGGTAAGTTCTTGCTCTGGCAGAAGCTGTCGGTAAGTTCTTGCTCTGGCTGAAGCTGTCGGTAAGTTCTTGCTCTGGCTGAAGCTGTCGGTAAGTTCTTGCTCTGGCTGAAGCTGTCGGTAAGTTATTGCTCTGGCTGAAGCTGTCGGTAAGTTCTTGCTCTGGCTGAAGCTGTCGGTAAGTTATTGCTCTGGCTGAAGCTGTCGGTAAGTTCTTGCTCTGGCTGAAGCTGTCGGTAAGTTCTTGCTCTGGCAGAAGCTGTCGGTAAGTTCTTGCTCTGGCTGAAGCTGTCGGTAAGTTCTTGCTCTGGCAGAAGCTGTCGGTAAGTTCTTGCTCTGGCTGAAGCTGTCGGTAAGTTCTTGCTCTGGCTGAAGCTGTCGGTAAGTTCTTGCTCTGGCTGAAGCTGTCGGTAAGTTATTGCTCTGGCTGAAGCTGTCGGTAAGTTCTTGCTCTGGCTGAAGCTGTCGGTAAGTTCCTGCTCTGGCAGAAGCTGTCGGTAAGTTCTTCCTCTGGCAGAAGCTGTCGGTAAGTTCTTGCTCTGGCAGAAGCTGTCGGTAAGTTCTTGCTCTGGCTGAAGCTGTCGGTAAGTTCTTGCTCTGGCTGAAGCTGTCGGTAAGTTCTTGCTCTGGCTGAAGCTGTCGGTAAGTTCTTGCTCTGGCTGAAGCTGTCGGTAAGTTCTTGCTCTGGCAGAAGCTGTCTGTAAGTTCTTGCTCTGGCTGAAGCTGTCGGTAAGTTCTTGCTCTGGCTGAAGCTGTCGGTAAGTTCTTGCTCTGGCTGAAGCTGTCGGTAAGTTCTTGCTCTGGCAGAAGCTGTCGGTAAGTTCTTGCTCTGGCTGAAGCTGTCGGTAAGTTCTTGCTCTGGCAGAAGCTGTCGGTAAGTTATTGCTCTGGCAGAAGCTGTCGGTAAGTTCTTGCTCTGGCTGAAGCTGTCGGTAAGTTCTTGCTCTGGCTGAAGCTGTCGGTAAGTTCTTGCTCTGGCAGAAGCTGTCGGTAAGTTCTTGCTCTGGCTGAAGCTGTCGGTAAGTTCTTGCTCTGGCTGAAGCTGTCGGTAAGTTCTTGCTCTGGCAGAAGCTGTCGGTAAGTTCTTGCTCTGGCTGAAGCTGTCGGTAAGTTCTTGCTCTGGCTGAAGCTGTCGGTAAGTTCTTGCTCTGGCTGAAGCTGTCGGTAAGTTATTGCTCTGGCTGAAGCTGTCGGTAAGTTCTTGCTCTGGCTGAAGCTGTCGGTAAGTTATTGCTCTGGCTGAAGCTGTCGGTAAGTTCTTGCTCTGGCTGAAGCTGTCGGTAAGTTATTGCTCTGGCTGAAGCTGTCGGTAAGTTCTTGCTCTGGCTGAAGCTGTCGGTAAGTTCTTGCTCTGGCAGAAGCTGTCGGTAAGTTCTTGCTCTGGCTGAAGCTGTCGGTAAGTTCTTGCTCTGGCTGAAGCTGTCGGTAAGTTCTTGCTCTGGCTGAAGCTGTCGGTAAGTTATTGCTCTGGCTGAAGCTGTCGGTAAGTTCTTGCTCTGGCTGAAGCTGTCGGTAAGTTATTGCTCTGGCTGAAGCTGTCGGTAAGTTCTTGCTCTGGCAGAAGCTGTCGGTAAGTTCTTGCTCTGGCTGAAGCTGTCGGTAAGTTCTTGCTCTGGCAGAAGCTGTCGGTAAGTTCTTGCTCTGGCTGAAGCTGTCGGTAAGTTATTGCTCTGGCTGAAGCTGTCGGTAAGTTCTTGCTCTGGCAGAAGCTGTCGGTAAGTTCTTGCTCTGGCTGAAGCTGTCGGTAAGTTCTTGCTCTGGCTGAAGCTGTCGGTAAGTTCTTGCTCTGGCAGAAGCTGTCGGTAAGTTCTTGCTCTGGCTGAAGCTGTCGGTAAGTTCTTGCTCTGGCAGAAGCTGTCGGTAAGTTATTGCTCTGGCAGAAGCTGTCGGTAAGTTCTTGCTCTGGCTGAAGCTGTCGGTAAGTTCTTGCTCTGGCTGAAGCTGTCGGTAAGTTCTTGCTCTGGCAGAAGCTGTCGGTAAGTTCTTGCTCTGGCTGAAGCTGTCGGTAAGTTCTTGCTCTGGCTGAAGCTGTCGGTAAGTTCTTGCTCTGGCAGAAGCTGTCGGTAAGTTCTTGCTCTGGCTGAAGCTGTCGGTAAGTTCTTGCTCTGGCTGAAGCTGTCGGTAAGTTCTTGCTCTGGCTGAAGCTGTCGGTAAGTTATTGCTCTGGCTGAAGCTGTCGGTAAGTTCTTGCTCTGGCTGAAGCTGTCGGTAAGTTATTGCTCTGGCTGAAGCTGTCGGTAAGTTCTTGCTCTGGCTGAAGCTGTCGGTAAGTTATTGCTCTGGCTGAAGCTGTCGGTAAGTTCTTGCTCTGGCTGAAGCTGTCGGTAAGTTCTTGCTCTGGCAGAAGCTGTCGGTAAGTTCTTGCTCTGGCTGAAGCTGTCGGTAAGTTCTTGCTCTGGCTGAAGCTGTCGGTAAGTTCTTGCTCTGGCTGAAGCTGTCGGTAAGTTATTGCTCTGGCTGAAGCTGTCGGTAAGTTCTTGCTCTGGCTGAAGCTGTCGGTAAGTTATTGCTCTGGCTGAAGCTGTCGGTAAGTTCTTGCTCTGGCAGAAGCTGTCGGTAAGTTCTTGCTCTGGCTGAAGCTGTCGGTAAGTTCTTGCTCTGGCAGAAGCTGTCGGTAAGTTCTTGCTCTGGCTGAAGCTGTCGGTAAGTTATTGCTCTGGCTGAAGCTGTCGGTAAGTTCTTGCTCTGGCTGAAGCTGTCGGTAAGTTATTGCTCTGGCTGAAGCTGTCGGTAAGTTCTTGCTCTGGCTGAAGCTGTCGGTAAGTTCTTGCTCTGGCTGAAGCTGTCGGTAAGTTCTTGCTCTGGCTGAAGCTGTCGGTAAGTTCTTCCCCTTTAAACAAGCTGCTGTGTTTTACGTTTCATTGATATGCACATGACTGCGTCCTGCGTCCTCTTGCAGAACATGAAAGTCAGGCGTGCAGCAGGAGACCGTGGCCCATTGACTTGTAAACACCCTGCCCTGGGGAATCTGGTCCCTGCACTCTGCGTGGTACTGGCGCGTCTGTCATTTTTCTAGTTTTGTTCTTTCGTCAACCTGGAGGTGACAGAAGTGATTATGTTACCTGTATATCGGGAAGCACAGACGGTGTAATGGTTAGCATTACTGCCTCACAGCACTGAGGTCATGGGTTCGATACCCACTATGGCCCTAACTGTGTGGAGTTTGTATATTCTCCCTGTGCTTGCGTGGGTTTCCTCCGGGTGCTCCGGTTTCCTCCCACACTCCAAAAATATACTGGTAGGTTAATTGGCTCCCAACACAAATTAACCCTAGTGTGTATGTGTGTGCGCATGTGATAGGGAATATAGATTGTAAGCTCCACTGGGGCAGGGAATGATATGAATGGACCAATATTCTCTGTAAAGCGCTGCGGAATATGTGTGCGCTATATAAATAACTGATGATGATGATGATGATATATATAATTACATAAACATAGCTGTGCTGAGGCCATGTAACGGAGCTGTGCTGTATGTGAATATTATACAGGTACAGTATAAAGCAATGTTGATGTAAGGGAGCCGTGCTGTGTTGTATGTGAATATTATATATGTACAGTATAAAGCAATGTTGATGTAAGGGAGCCGTGCTGTGTTGTATGTGAATATTATACAGGTACAGTATAAAGCAATGTTGATGTAAGGGAGCCGTGCTGTGTTGTATGTGAATATTATACAGGTACAGTATAAAGCAATGTTGATGTAAGGGAGCTGTGCTGTATGTGAATATTATACAGGTACAGTATAAAGCAATGTTGATGTAAGGGAGCCGTGCTGTGTTGTATGTGAATATTATACATGTACAGTATAAAGCAATGTTTATGTAAGGTAGCTGTGCTGTGTTGTACAGTATGTGACTATTATAAAGGTACAGTATAAAGCAATGCTGATGTAAGGGAGCTGTGCTGTGTGACTATTATACAGGTACAGTATAAAGCAATGTTGATGTTTGGGAGCCGTGCTGTATGTGACTATTATACAGGTACAGTATAAAGCAATGTTGATGTAAGGGAGCCGTGCTGTGTTGTATGTGAATATTATACACGTACAGTTTAAAGCAATGTTGATGTAAGGGAGCCGTGTTGTACAGTTTGTGAATATTATACATGTACAGTATGAAGCAATGTTGATGTAAGGGAGCCGTGCTGTGTTGTATGTGAATATTATACAGGTACAGTATGAAGCAATGTTGATGTAAGGGAGCCGTGTTGTACAGTTTGTGAATATTATACAGGTACAGTATAAAGCAATGTTGATGTGAGGGAGCCGTGCTGTGTTGTATGTGAATATTATACAGGTACAGTATATAGCAATGTTGATGTAAGGGAGCTGTGCTGTGTTGTATGTGACTATTATACAGGTACAGTATAAAGCAATGTTGATGTTTGGGAGCCGTGCTGTGTTGTACATGAATATTATACAGTATAAAGCAATGTTGATGTAAGGGAGCTGTGCTGTGTTGTATGTGAATATTATACAGGTACAGTATAAAAGCAATGTTGATGTAAGGGAGCCGTGTTGTACAGTATGTGAATATTATACATTTACAGTATAAAGCAATGTTGATGTAAGGGAGCTGTGCTGTGTTGTATGTGACTATTATACAGGTACAGTATAAAGCAATGTTGATGTTTGGGAGCCGTGCTGTGTTGTACGTGAATATTATACAGTATAAAGCAATGTTGATGTAAGGGAGCAGTGCTGGGTTGTATGTGACTATTATACAGGTACAGTATAAAGCAATGCTGATATAATTTTGACGTGCTGTGTTGTATGTGAATATTATACAGGTAGAGTATAAAGCAATGTTGATGTTTGGGAGCCGTGCTGTGTTGTACGTGAATATTATACAGGTACAGTATAAAGCAATGTTGATGTAAGGGAGCCGTGCTGTGTTGTATGTGAATATTATACAGGTACAGTATAAAGCAATGTTGATGTAAGTGAGCTGTGCTGTGTTGTATGTGAATATTATACAGGTACAGTATGAAGCAATGTTGATGTAAGGGAGCCGTACTGTGTTGTATGTGAATATTATACAGGTACAGTATAAAGCAATGTTGATGTAAGGGAGCCGTGTTGTACAGTATGTGAATATTATACAGGTACAGTATAAAGCAATGTTGATGTAAGGGAGCTGTGCTGTGTTGTATGTGACTATTATACAGGTACAGTATAAAGCAAAGTTGATGTTTGGGAGCCGTGCTGTGTTGTACGTGAATATTATACAGTATAAAGCAATGTTGATGTAAGGGAGCAGTGCTGTGTTGTACAGTGTGTGACATGTACAGTATAAAGCAATGTTGATGTAAGGGAGCCTTACTGTGTTGTATGTGAATATTATACAGGTACAGTATAAAGCAATGTTGATGTTTGGGAGCCGTGCTGTGTTGTACGTGAATATTATACAGTATAAAGCAATGTTGATGTAAGGTTGTAGTGCTTGGTTGTATGTGACTATTATACAGGTACAGTATAAAGCAATGCTGATTTAATTTTGACGTGCTGTGTTGTATGTGAATATTATACAGGTAGAGTATAAAGCAATGTTGATGTTTGGGAGCCGTGCTGTGTTGTACGTGAATATTATACAGGTACAGTATAAAGCAATGTTGATGTAAGGGAGCCGTGCTGTGTTGCATGTGAATATTATACAGGTACAGTATAAAGCAATGTTGATGTAAGTGAGCTGTGCTGTGTTGTATGTGAATATTATACAGGTACAGTATGAAGCAATGTTGATGTAAGGGAGCCGTGCTGTGTTGTATGTGAATATTATACAGGTACAGTATAAAGCAATGTTGATGTAAGGGAGCCGTGTTGTACCGTATGGGATTATACAGGTACAGTATAAAGCAATGTTGATGTAAGGGAGCAGTGCTGTGTTGTACAGTGCGTGACGTACAGTATAAAGCAATGTTGATGTAAGGGAGCCGTGCTGTGTTGTATGTGAATATTATACAGGTACAGTATAAAGCAATGTTGATGTAAGGGAGCCGTGTTGTACAGTATGTGAATATTATACAGGTACAGTATAAAGCAATGTTGATGTAAGGGAGCTGTGCTGTGTTGTATGTGACTATTATACAGGTACAGTATAAAGCAAAGTTGATGTTTGGGAGCCGTGCTGTGTTGTACGTGAATATTATACAGTATAAAGCAATGTTGATGTAAGGGAGCAGTGCTGTGTTGTACAGTTTGTGACATGTACAGTATAAAGCAATGTTGATGTAAGGGAGCCTTACTGTGTTGTATGTGAATATTATACAGGTACAGTATAAAGCAATGTTGATGTAAGGGAGCCGTGCTGTGTTGTATGTGAATATTATACAGGTACAGTATAAAGCAATGTTGATGTAAGGGAGCCGTGCTGTGTTGTATGTGAATATTATACAGGTACAGTATAAAGCAATGTTGATGTAAGGGAGCCGTGCTGTGTTGTATGTGAATATTATACAGGTACAGTATAAAGCAATGTTGATGTAAGGGAGCCGTGTTGTACAGTATGTGAATATTATACAGGTACAGTATAAAGCAATGTTGATGTAAGGGAGCCGTGCTGTGTTGTATGTGAATATTATACAGGTACAGTATAAAGCAATGTTGATGTAAGGGAGCCGTGCTGTGTTGTATGTGAATATTATACAGGTACAGTATAAAGCAATGTTGATGTAAGGGAGCCGTGCTGTGTTGTATGTGACTATTATACAGGTACAGTATAAAGCAAAGTTGATGTTTGGGAGCCGTGCTGTGTTGTACGTGAATATTATACAGTATAAAGCAATGTTGATGTAAGGGAGCTGTGTTGTATGTGAATATTATACAGGTACAGTATAAAGCAATGTTGATGTAAGGTAGCCGTGCTGTGTTGTATGTGAATATTATACAGGTACAGTATAAAGCAAAGTTGATGTTTGGGAGCCGTGCTGTGTTGTACGTGAATATTATACAGTATAAAGCAATGTTGATGTAAGGGAGCTGTGTTGTATGTGAATATTATACAGGTACAGTATAAAGCAATGTTGATGTAAGGTAGCCGTGCTGTGTTGTATGTGAATATTATACAGGTACAGTATAAAGCAATGTTGATGTAAGGGAGCTGTGCTGTGTTGTATGTGACTATTATACAGGTACAGTATAAAGCAAAGTTGATGTTTGGGAGCCGTGCTGTGTTGTACGTGAATATTATACAGTATAAAGCAATGTTGATGTAAGGGAGCAGTGCTGTGTTGTACAGTGTGTGACATGTACAGTATAAAGCAATGTTGATGTAAGGGAGCCTTACTGTGTTGTATGTGAATATTATACAGGTACAGTATAAAGCAATGTTGATGTAATGGAGCCGTGCTGTGTTGTATGTGAATATTATACAGGTACAGTATAAAGCAAAGTTGATGTAAGGGAGCCGTGCTGTGTTGTATGTGAATATTATACAGGTACAGTATAAAGCAATGTTGATGTAAGGGAGCCGTGCTGTGTTGTATGTGAATATTATACAGGTACAGTATAAAGCAATGTTGATGTAAGGGAGCCGTGCTGTGTTGTATGTGAATATTATACAGGTACAGTATAAAGCAATGTTGATGTAAGGTAGCCGTGCTGTGTTGTATGTGAATATTATACAGGTACAGTATAATGCAATGTTGATGTAAGGGAGCCGTGCTGTGTTGTATGTGAATATTATACAGGTACAGTATAAAGCAATGTTGATGTAAGGTAGCCGTGCTGTGTTGTATGTGAATATTATACAGGTACAGTATAAAGCAATGTTGATCTGACCGCCACACTAGATGGTGCCTTCTCTTCTGCAGGGAGCTGAGGTCCATGCATGAGACACTACTGATTATATATACGATCAAATGATAAAACATGCACAATATACTCTGACTTGGGCAGTCCAAGGGTTAATATTAAGTGTCTTTGACAATAAAACAGGGCGGCGTATCTGCATACACTGGTGATTGGCTCCTATCAGTGCCGCTCTGATCTGTCGTTGGGTGGGCAGACTGAGCACCCACGTCCCCCTCTCTATGTGTAATCAGGGGCTGCCTCACAGGATGAGGTCACTCTGCATTTATACACTGAATGGAACATAAATGAGATATATTTGGAAAAGTAGAACTAGTGTGTGTACATCACCTCTGCTTTATTATTACTCACCCCACAGTCATTTACACAGGAACTGGATGGAAAAATATTTATGGAGTGGTCAGAATTCTGGATCCCCTACAGTTCCCACCAGGTCCCATTTCTTACCCTCCCCAAGTTCTTGGCCAATCCGAGATCTGGGTTATGTTACCTTTCATCCCATCTTGTGTCTGTAATATAATAATTTATTACCATCACTGTGCTCCCCGGCTGCACCCCATCCCCTGGCACTGGACAGCTATCTCAGCTTAAATACAAACAACCTCCAAATGGTAATGATAACCCAATGGTCCCTTTAGTCTGATGGTCTGTACCTTGTCCGGTCCAATCAGTGCAACAGTTCTCCTGACCAAATGTAGCATCATTCCTCGTGAGGCGCGCACAAGGTGGCTGTAATGGCGGCCCGCCGCAGTAGCCTGATTTCCTACCTTATGCTTGTATCCTTTTAGCAAATGCAGGGGTTCGTGTCATCACGAGTGGAAACCCGCAACGTCCTATGATTTTATACCTACTGCTGCAACTATCATGGTTATTACCTGCACGTGCACCGGCCCCATGCTCTGTGTGAGAGATGCGTCATCATCAGTATCTGCACGTGCACCAGCGCCATGCTCGGTGGGAGAGATCCATTATCATCAGTATCTGCACGTGCACCAGCCCCATACTCGGTGGGAGAGATCCATTATCATCAGTATCTGCACGTGCACCAGCCCCATACTCGGTAGGAGAGATCCATTATCATCAGTATCTGCACGTGCACCAGCCCCATGCTCGGTGTGAGAGATCCATTATCATCAGTATCTGCACGTGCATCGGCCCCATGCTTGGTGTGAGAGATCCATTATCATCAGTATCTGCACGTGCACCAGCCCCATGCACTGTGTGAGAGATCTATTATCATCAGTATGTGCACATGCACCAGCCCCATGCTTGGTGTGAGAGATCCATTATCATCAGTATGTGCACGTGTACCAGCCCCATGCTCGGTGTGAGAGATCCATTATCATCAGTTTCTGCACGTGCACCGGCCCCATGCTCTGTGTGAGAGATGCGTCATCATCAGTATCTGCACGTGCACCAGCCCCATGCTCTGTGTGAGAGATGCGTCATCATCAGTATCTGCACGTGCACCAGCCCCATGCTGTGTGTGAGAGATGCATCATCATCAGTATCTGCACGTGCAAAAGCCCTATGCTCTGTGTGAGAGATCCATTATCATCAGTTTCTGCACGTGCACCGGCCCCATGCTCTGTGTGAGAAATGCGTCATCATCAGTATCTGCACGTGTACCAGCCCCATGCTCTGTGTGAGAGATGCGTCATCATCAGTATCTGCACGTGCACCAGCCCCATGCTCTGTGTGAGAGATGCGTCATCATCAGTATCTGCACGTGCACCAGCCCCATGCTCTGTGTGATCGATCCATTATCATCAGTATGTGCACGTGCACCAGCCCCATGCTCGGTGTGAGCGATCCATTATCATCAGTATCTGCACGTGCACCAGCCCCATGCTCTGTGTGAGAGATCCATTATCATGAGTTTCTGCACGTGCACCAGCCCCATGCTCTGTGTGAGAAATGCGTCATCATCAGTATCTGCACGTGTACCAGCCCCATGCTCTGTGTGAGAGATGCATCATCATCAGTATCTGCACGTGCACCAGCCCCATGCTCTGTGTGAGAGATGCGTCATCATCAGTATCTGCACGTGCACCAGCCCTATGCTCTGTGTGAGAGATCCATTATCATCAGTTTCTGCACGTGCACCAGCCCCATGCTCTGTGTGAGAGATGCGTCATCATCAGTATCTGCACGTGCACCAGCCCCATGCTCGGTGGGAGAGATCCATTATCATCAGTATCTGCACGTGCACCAGCCCCATACTCGGTGGGAGAGATCCATTATCATCAGTATCTGCACGTGCACCAGCCCCATACTCGGTGGGAGAGATCCATTATCATCAGTATCTGCACGTGCACCAGCCCCATGCTCGGTGTGTGAGATCCATTATCATCAGTATCTGCACGTGCACCGGCTCCATGCTCTGTGTGAGAGATCCATTATCATCAGTATCTGCACGTGCACCAGCCCCATGCTCGGTGTGAGAGATCCATTATCATCAGTATCTGCACGTGCACCAGCCCCATGCTCGGTGTGAGAGATCCATTATCATCAGTATGTGCACGTGCACCGGCCACATGCTCGGTGTGAGAGATCCATTATCATCAGTATCTGCACGTGCATCGGCCCCATGCTCGGTGTGAGAGATCAGTCATCATCAGTTTCTGCATGTGCACCGGCCCCATGCTCGGTGTGAGAGATCAGTCATCATCATTATCTGCACGTGCATCGGCCCCATGCTCGGTGTGAGAGATGCGTCATCATCAGTATCTGCACGTGCACCAGCCCCATGCTGTGTGTGAGAGATCCATTATCATCAGTATCTGCACATGCACCGGCCCCATGCTCCGTGTGATAGATGCATCATCATCAGTATCTGCACGTGTACCAGCCCCATGCTCTGTGTGAGAGATGCGTCATCATCAGTATCTGCACGTGCACCAGCCCCATGCTCTGTGTGAGAGATGCGTCATCATCAGTATCTGCACGTGCACCAGCACCATGCTCTGTGTGAGAGATCCATTATCATCAGTATCTGCACGTGCACCGGCCCCATGCTCTGTGTGAGAGATGCGTCATTAGTTTCTGCACGTGCACCGGCCCCATGCTCGGTGTGAGAGATCAGTCATCATCAGTATCTGCACGTGCATCGGCCCCATGCTCTGTGTGAGAGATGCATTATCATCAGTATCTGCACGTGCACCAGCCCAATGCTCGGTGTGAGAGATCCATTATCATCAGTATGTGCACGTGCAACGGCCCCATGCTTAGTGTGAGAGATCCATTATCATCAGTATGTGCACGTGTACCAGCCCCATGCTCGGTGTGAGAGATCCATTATCATCAGTATCTGCACGTGCACCGGCCCCATGCTATGTGTGAGAGATGCGTCATCATCAGTATCTGCACGTGCACCAGCCCCATGCTGTGTGTGAGAGATGCGTCATCATCAGTATCTGCACGTGCACCAGCCCCATGCTCTCTGTGAGAGATCCATTATCATCAGTATCTGCACGTGCACCAGCCCCATGCTGTGTGTGAGAGATCCATTATCAGTATCTGCACGTGCACCGGCCCCGTGCTCTGTGTGAGAGATGCATCATTAGTTTCTGCACGTGCACCGGCCCCATGCTTGGTGTGAGAGATCAGTCATCATCAGTATCTACGCGTGCACCGGCCCCATGCTTGGTGTGAGAGATCCATTATCATCAGTATCTGCACATGCACCAGCCCCATGCTTGGTGTGAGAGATCCATTATCATCAGTATCTGCACGTGCATCGGCCCCATGCTCAGTGTGAGAGATCAGTCATCATCAGTATCTGCACGTGCACCAGCCCCATGCTCTGTGTGAGAGATGCGTCATTAGTTTCTGCACGTGCACCAGCCCCATGCTGTGTGTGTGAGAGATATGTCATCATCAGTATGTGCACGTGCACCAGCCCCATGCTGTGTTTGAGAGATCCATCATCAGTATCTGCACGTGCACCGGCCCCATGCTCTGTGTGAGAGATGCGTCATCATCAGTATCTGCACGTGCACCAGCCCTATGCTCAGTGTGAGAGATCCATTATCATCAGTTTCTGCACGTGCACCAGCCCCATGCTCTGTGTGAGAGATGCGTCATCATCAGTATCTGCACGTGCACCAGCCCCATGCTCTGTGTGAGAGATGCGTCATCATCAGTATCTGCACGTGCACCAGCCCCATGCTCGGTGGGAGAGATCCATTATCATCAGTATCTGCACGTGCACCAGCCCCATGCTTGCTGTGAGAGATCCATTAGCATCAGTATGTGCACGTGCACCGGCCACATGCTCGGTGTGAGAGATCCATTATCATCAGTATCTGCACGTGCACCGGCCCCATGCTCGGTGTGAGAGATCAGTCATCATCAGTTTCTGCATGTGCACCGGCCCCATGCTCGGTGTGAGAGATCAGTCATCATCATTATCTGCACGTGCATCGGCCCCATGCTTGGTGTGAGAGATCCATTATCATCAGTATCTGAACGTGCACCAGCCCCATGCTCTGTGTGAGAGATCCATTATCATCAGTATGTGCACGTGCACCAGCCCCATGCTGTGTGTGAGAGATCCATCATCAGTATCTGCACGTGCACCGGCCCCATGCTCTGTGTGAGAGCTGCATTATCATCAGTATCTGCACGTGCACCAGCCCCATGCTGTGTGTGAGAGATGCATCATCATCAGTATCTGCACGTGCACCAGCCCTATGCTCTGTGTGAGAGATCCATTATCATCAGTTTCTGCACGTGCACCGGCCCCATGCTCTGTGTGAGAAATGCGTCATCATCAGTATCTGCACGTGTACCAGCCCCATGCTCTGTGTGAGAGATGCGTCATCATCAGTATCTGCACGTGCACCAGCCCCATGCTCTGTGTGAGAGATGCGTCATCATCAGTATCTGCACGTGCACCAGCCCCATGCTCTGTGTGAGAGATCCATTATCATCAGTATGTGCACGTGCACCAGCCCCATGCTCGGTGTGAGAGATCCATTATCATCAGTATGTGCACGTGCACCAGCCCCATGCTCGGTGTGAGCGATCCATTATCATCAGTATCTGCACGTGCTCCAGCCCCCTGCTCTGTGTGAGAGATCCATTATCATGAGTTTCTGCACATGCACCAGCCCCATGCTCTGTGTGAGAAATGCGTCATCATCAGTATCTGCACGTGTACCAGCCCCATGCTCGGTGTGAGAGATCTATTATCATCAGTATCTGCACGTGCACCAGCCCCATGCTCTGTGTGAGAGATGCGTCATCATCAGTATCTGCACGTGCACCAGCCCTATGCTCTGTGTGAGAGATCCATTATCATCAGTTTCTGCACGTGCACCAGCCCCATGCTCTGTGTGAGAGATGCATCATCATCAGTATCTGCACGTGCACCAGCCCCATGCTCGGTGTGAGAGATCCATTATCATCAGTATCTGCACGTGCACCAGCCCCATGCTCTGTGTGAGAGATCCATTATCATGAGTTTCTGCACGTGCACCAGCCCCATGCTCTGTGTGAGAAATGCGTCATCATCAGTATCTGCACGTGTACCAGCCCCATGCTCGGTGTGAGAGATCCATTATCATCAGTATCTGCACGTGCACCAGCCCCATGCTCTGTGTGAGAGATGCGTCATCATCAGTATCTGCACGTGCACCAGCCCTATGCTCTGTGTGAGAGATCCATTATCATCAGTTTCTGCACGTGCACCAGCCCCATGCTCTGTGTGAGAGATGCGTCATCATCAGTATCTGCACGTGCACCAGCCCCATGCTCGGTGGGAGAGATCCATTATCATCAGTATCTGCACGTGCACCAGCCCCATACTCAGTGGGAGAGATCCATTATCATCAGTATCTGCACGTACACCAGCCCCATACTCGGTGGGAGAGATCCATTATCATCAGTATCTGCACGTGCACCAGCCCCATGCTCGGTGTGTGAGATCCATTATCATCAGTATCTGCACGTGCACCGGCCCCATGCTCTGTGTGAGAGATCCATTATCATCAGTATCTGCACGTGCACCAGCCCCATGCTCGGTGTGAGAGATCCATTATCATCAGTATCTGCACGTGCACCAGCCCCATGCTCGATGTGAGAGATCCAATATCATCAGTATGTGCACGTGCACCGGCCACATGCTCGGTGTGAGAGATCCATTATCATCAGTATCTGCACGTGCATCGGCCCCATGCTCGGTGTGAGAGATCAGTCATCATCAGTTTTTGCATGTGCACCGGCCCCATGCTCGGTGTGAGAGATCAGTCATCATCATTATCTCCAAGTGCACCAGCCCCATGCTCTGTGTGAGAGATCCATTATCATCAGTATGTGCACGTGCACCAGCCCCATGCTCGGTGTGAGCGATCCATTATCATCAGTATCTGCACATGCACCGGCCCCATGCTCCGTGTGAGAGATGCGTCATCATCAGTATCTGCACGTGTACCAGCCCCATGCTCTGTGTGAGAGATGCGTCATCATCAGTGTCTGCACGTGCACCAGCCCCATGCTCTGTGTGAGAGATGCGTCATCATCAGTATCTGCACGTGCACCAGCCCCATGCTCTGTGTGAGAGATCCATTATCATCAGTATCTGCACGTGCACCGGCCCCATGCTCTGTGTGAGAGATGCGTCATTAGTTTCTGCACGTGCACCGGCCCCATGCTCGGTGTGAGAGATCAGTCATCATCAGTATCTGCACGTGCATCGGCCCCATGCTCTGTGTGAGAGATGCATTATCATCAGTATCTGCACATGCACCAGCCCCATGCTCGGTGTGAGAGATCCATTATCATCAGTATCTGCACGTGCAACGGCCCCATGCTTAGTGTGAGAGATCCATTATCATCAGTATCTGCACGTGCACCAGCCCCATGCTATGTGAGAGATATGCGTCATCATCAGTATCTGCACGTGCACCAGCCCCATGCTGTGTGTGAGAGATGCGTCATCATCAGTATCTGCACGTGCACCAGCCCCATGCTCTCTGTGAGAGATCCATTATCATCAGTATCTGCACGTGCACCAGCCCCATGCTGTGTGTGAGAGATCCATTATCAGTATCTGCACGTGCACCGGCCCCGTGCTCTGTGTGAGAGATGCGTCATTAGTTTCTGCACGTGCACCGGCCCCATGCTTGGTGTGAGAGATCAGTCATCATCAGTATCTACGAGTGCACCGGCCCCATGCTTGGTGTGAGAGATCCATTATCATCAGTATCTGCACATGCACCAGCCCCATGCTCAGTGTGAGAGATCCATTATCATCAGTATCTGCACGTGCATCGGCCCCATGCTCAGTGTGAGAGATCAGTCATCATCAGTATCTGCACATGCACCAGCCCCATGCTTGGTGTGAGAGATGCATTATCATCAGTATCTGCACGTGCACCAGCCCCATGCTCTGTGTGAGAGATCCATTATCATCAGTTTCTGCACGTGCACCAGCCCCATGCTCTGTGTGAGAGATGCGTCATCATCAGTATCTGCACGTGCACCAGCCCCATGCTCTGTGTGAGAGATGCGTCATCATCAGTATCTGCACGTGCACCAGCCCCATGCTCGGTGGGAGAGATCCATTATCATCAGTATCTGCACGTGCACCAGCCCCATGCTTGGTGTGAGAGATCCATTAGCATCAGTATGTGCACGAGCACTGGCCACATGCTCGGTGTGAGAGATCCATTATCATCAGTATCTGCACGTGCACCGGCCCCATGCTCGGTGTGAGAGATCAGTCATCATCAGTTTCTGCATGTGCACCGGCCCCATGCTCGGTGTGAGAGATCAGTCATCATCATTATCTGCACGTGCATCGGCCCCATGCTTGGTGTGAGAGATCCATTATCATCAGTATCTGAACGTGCACCAGCCCCATGCTCTGTGTGAGAGATCCATTATCATCAGTATGTGCACGTGCACAAGCCCCATGCTGTGTGTGAGAGATCCATCATCAGTATCTGCATGTGCACCGGCCCCATGCTCTGTGTGAGAGATGCATTATCATCAGTATCTGCACGTGCACCAGCCCCATGCTGTGTGTGAGAGATGCATCATCATCAGTATCTGCACGTGCACCAGCCCTATGCTCTGTGTGAGAGATCCATTATTATTAGTTTCTGCACGTGCACCGGCCCCATGCTCTGTGTGAGAAATGCGTCATCATCAGTATCTGCACGTGTACCAGCCCCATGCTCTGTGTGAGAGATGCGTCATCATCAGTATCTGCACGTGCACCAGCCCCATGCTCTGTGTGAGAGATGCATCATCATCAGTATCTGCACGTGCACCAGCCCCATGCTCTGTGTGAGAGATCCATTATCATCAGTATGTGCACGTGCACCAGCCCCATGCTCGGTGTGAGCGATCCATTATCATCAGTATCTGCACGTGCACCAGCCCCATGCTCTGTGTGAGAGATCCATTATCATGAGTTTCTGCACGTGCACCAGCCCCATGCTCTGTGTGAGAAATGCATCATCATCAGTATCTGCACGTGTACCAGCCCCATGCTCGGTGTGAGAGATCCATTATCCTCCGTATCTGCACGTGCACCAGCCCCATGCTCTGTGTGAGAGATGCGTCATCATCAGTATCAGCACGTGCACCAGCCCCATGCTCTGTGTGAGAGATGCGTCATCTTCCATATCTGCACGTGCACCAGCCCCATACTCGGTGGGAGAGATCCATTATCATCAGTATCTGCATGTGCACCAGCCCCATACTCGGTGGGAGAGATCCATTATCATCAGTATCTGCACGTGCACCAGCCCCATGCTCGGTGTGGGAGATCCATTATCATCAGTATCTGCACATGCACCGGCCCCATGCTCTGTGTGAGAGATCCATTATCATCAGTATCTGCACGTGCACCTGCCCCATGCTCGGTGTGAGAGATCCATTATCATCAGTATCTGCACGTGTACCAGCCCCATGCTGTGTGTGAGAGATCCATCATCAGTATCTGCACGTGCACCGGCCCCATGCTCTGTGTGAGAGATGCATTATCATCAGTATCTGCACGTGCACCAGCCCCATGCTGTGTGTGAGAGATGCATCATCATCAGTATCTGCACGTGCACCAGCCCTATGCTCTGTGTGAGAGATCCATTATCATCAGTTTCTGCACGTGCACCGGCCCCATGCTCTGTGTGAGAAATGCGTCATCATCAGTATCTGCACGTGTACCAGCCCCATGCTCTGTGTGAGAGATGCGTCATCATCAGTATCTGCACGTGCACCAGCCCCATGCTCTGTGTGAGAGATGCGTCATCATCAGTATGTGCACGTGCACCAGCCCCATGCTCTGTGTGATCGATCCATTATCATCAGTATGTGCACGTGCACCGGCCACATGCTCGGTGTGAGAGATCCATTATCATCAGTATCTGCACGTGCATCGGCCCCATGCTCGGTGTGAGAGATCAGTCATCATCAGTTTCTGCATGTGCACCGGCCCTCGGTGTGAGAGATCAGTCATCATCATTATCTGCACGTGCACCAGCCCCATGCTCGGTGTGAGAGATGCGTCATCATCAGTATCTGCACGTGCACCAGCCCCATGCTCTGTGTGAGAGATCCATTATCATCAGTATCTGCACGTGCACCAGCCCCATGCTCTGTGTGAGAGATCCATTATCATCAGTATCTGCACGTGCACCGGCCCCATGCTCTGTGTGAGAGATCCATTATCATCAGTATCTGCACGTGCACCAGCCCCATGCTCGGTGTGAGAGATCCATTATCATCAGTATCTGCACGTGCCCCAGCCCCATGCTTGGTGTGAGAGATGCGTCATCATCAGTATCTGCACGTGCACCAGCCCCATACTCGGTGGGAGAGATCCATTATCATCAGTATCTGCACGTGCACCAGCCCCATACTCGGTGTGAGAGATGCGTCATCATCAGTATCTGCACGTGCACCAGCCCCATGCTCGGTGTGGGAGATCCATTATCATCAGTATCTGCACATGCACCGGCCCCATGCTCTGTGTGAGAGATCCATTATCATCAGTATCTGCACGTGCACCAGCCCCATACTCGGTGGGAGAGATCCATTATCATCAGTATCTGCACGTGCACCAACCCCATGCTCGGTGTGAGAGATCCATTATCATCAGTATCTGCACGTGCACCGGCCCCATGCTCTGTGAGAGAGATCCATTATCATCAGTATCTGCACGTGCCCCAGCCCCATGCTTGGTGTGAGAGATCCATTATCATCAGTATGTGCACGTGCACTGGCCACATGCTCGGTGTGAGAGATCCATTATCATCAGTATCTGCACGTGCACCGGCCCCATGCTCGGTGTGAGAGATCAGTCATCATCAGTTTCTGCATGTGCACCGGCCCCATGCTCGGTGTGAGAGATCAGTCATCATCATTATCTGCATGTGCACCAGCCCCATACTCGGTGAGAGAGATCCATTATCATCAGTATCTGCACGTGCACCAGCCCCATACTCGGTGTGAGAGATCCATTATCATCAGTATGTGCACGTGCACCAGCCCCATGCTGTGTGTGAGAGATCCATCATCAGTATCTGCACGTGCACCGGCCCCATGCTCTGTGTGAGAGATGCGTCATCATCAATATCTGCACGTGCACCGGCCACATGCTCTGTGTGAGAGATGCATTATGCACGTGCACCAGCCCCATGCTGTGTGTGAGAGATCCATTATCATCAGTATCTGCACGTGCATCGGCCCCATGCTCGGTGTGAGAGATCAGTCATCATCAGTTTCTGCACGTGCACCGGCCCCATGCTCTGTGTGAGAAATGCGTCATCATCAGTATCTGCACGTGTACCAGCCCCATGCTCTGTGTGAGAGATGCGTCATCTTCAGTATCTGCACGTGTACCAGCCCCATGCTCTGTGTGAGAGATGCGTCATCATCAGTATCTGCACGTGCACCAGCCCCATGCTCTGTGTGAGAAATGCGTCATCATCAGTATCTGCACGTGTACCAGCCCCATGCTCTGTGTGAGAGATGCATCATCATCAGTATCTGCACGTGCACCAGCCCCATGCTCTGTGTGAGAGATCCATTATCATCAGTATCTGCACGTGCACCAGCCCCATGCTCGGTGTGAGAGATCCATTATCATCAGTATCTGCACGTGCCCCAGCCCCATGCTTGGTGTGAGAGATGCGTCATCATCAGTATCTGCACGTGCACCAGCCCCATACTCGGTGGGAGAGATCCATTATCATCAGTATCTGCACGTGCACCAGCCCCATACTCGGTGTGAGAGATGCGTCATCATCAGTATCTGCACGTGCACCAGCCCCATGCTCGGTGTGGGAGATCCATTATCATCAGTATCTGCACATGCACCGGCCCCATGCTCTGTGTGAGAGATCCATTATCATCAGTATCTGCACGTGCACCAGCCCCATACTCGGTGGGAGAGATCCATTATCATCAGTATCTGCACGTGCACCAACCCCATGCTCGGTGTGAGAGATCCATTATCATCAGTATCTGCACGTGCACCGGCCCCATGCTCTGTGAGAGAGATCCATTATCATCAGTATCTGCACGTGCCCCAGCCCCATGCTTGGTGTGAGAGATCCATTATCATCAGTATGTGCACGTGCACCAGCCCCATACTCGGTGAGAGAGATCCATTATCATCAGTATCTGCACGTGCACCAGCCCCATACTTGGTGTGAGAGATCCATTATCATCAGTATGTGCACGTGCACTGGCCACATGCTCGGTGTGAGAGATCCATTATCATCAGTATCTGCACGTGCACCGGCCCCATGCTCGGTGTGAGAGATCAGTCATCATCAGTTTCTGCATGTGCACCGGCCCCATGCTCGGTGTGAGAGATCAGTCATCATCATTATCTGCATGTGCACCAGCCCCATACTCGGTGAGAGAGATCCATTATCATCAGTATCTGCACGTGCACCAGCCCCATACTCGGTGTGAGAGATCCATTATCATCAGTATGTGCACGTGCACCAGCCCCATGCTGTGTGTGAGAGATCCATCATCAGTATCTGCACGTGCACCGGCCCCATGCTCTGTGTGAGAGATGCGTCATCATCAATATCTGCACGTGCACCGGCCCCATGCTCTGTGTGAGAGATGCATTATCATCAGTATCTGCACGTGCACCAGCCCCATGCTGTGTGTGAGAGATCCATTATCATCAGTATCTGCACGTGCATCGGCCCCATGCTCGGTGTGAGAGATCAGTCATCATCAGTTTCTGCACGTGCACCGGCCCCATGCTCTGTGTGAGAAATGCGTCATCATCAGTATCTGCACGTGTACCAGCCCCATGCTCTGTGTGAGAGATGCGTCATCTTCAGTATCTGCACGTGTACCAGCCCCATGCTCTGTGTGAGAGATGCGTCATCATCAGTATCTGCACGTGCACCAGCCCCATGCTCTGTGTGAGAAATGCGTCATCATCAGTATCTGCACGTGTACCAGCCCCATGCTCTGTGTGAGAGATGCATCATCATCAGTATCTGCACGTGCACCAGCCCCATGCTCTGTGTGAGAGATGCATCATCATCAGTATCTGCACGTGCACCAGCCCTATGCTCTGTGTGAGAGATCCATTATCATCAGTTTCTGCACGTGCACCAGCCCCATGCTCTGTGTGAGAGATGCGTCTTCATCAGTAGCTGCACGTGCACCAGCCCCATGCTCTGTGTGAGAGATGCGTCATCATCAGTATCTGCACGTGCACCAGACCCATGCTCGGTGGGAGAGATCCATTATCATCATTATCTGCACGTGCACCAGCCCCATACTCGGTGAGAGAGATCCATTATCATCAGTATCTGCACGTGCACCAGCCCCATACTCGGTGGGAGAGATCCATTATCATCAGTATCTGCACGTGCACAAGCCCCATGCTCGGTGTGAGAGATCCATTATCATCAGTATCTGCACGTGCACCAGCCCCATGCTCGGTGTGAGAGATCCATTATCATCAGTATGTGCACGTGCACCAGCCCCATGCTGTGTGTGAGAGATCCATCATCAGTATCTGCACGTGCACCGGCCCCATGCTCTGTGTGAGAGATGCATTATCATCAGTATCTGCACGTGCACCAGCCCCATGCTGTGTGTGAGAGATGCATCATCATCAGTATCTGCACGTGCACCAGCCCTTTGCTCTGTGTGAGAGATCCATTATCATCAGTTTCTGCACGTGCACCGGCCCCATGCTCTGTGTGAGAAATGCGTCATCATCAGTATCTGCACGTGTACCAGCCCCATGCTCTGTGTGAGAGATGCGTCATCATCAGTATCTGCACGTGCACCAGCCCCATGCTCTGTGTGAGAGATGCGTCATCATCAGTATCTGCACGTGCACCAGCCCCATGCTCTGTGTGATCGATCCATTATCATCAGTATGTGCACGTGCACCGGCCACATGCTCGGTGTGAGAGATCCATTATCATCAGTATCTGCACGTGCATCGGCCCCATGCTCGGTGTGAGAGATCAGTCATCATCAGTTTCTGCATGTGCACCGGCCCTCGGTGTGAGAGATCAGTCATCATCATTATCTGCACGTGCACCAGCCCCATGCTCGGTGTGAGAGATGCGTCATCATCAGTATCTGCACGTGCACCAGCCCCATGCTCTGTGTGAGAGATCCATTATCATCAGTATCTGCACGTGCACCGGCCCCATGCTCTGTGTGAGAGATCCATTATCATCAGTATCTGCACGTGCACCAGCCCCATGCTCGGTGTGAGAGATCCATTATCATCAGTATCTGCACGTGCCCCAGCCCCATGCTTGGTGTGAGAGATGCGTCATCATCAGTATCTGCACGTGCACCAGCCCCATACTCGGTGGGAGAGATCCATTATCATCAGTATCTGCACGTGCACCAGCCCCATACTCGGTGTGAGAGATGCGTCATCATCAGTATCTGCACGTGCACCAGCCCCATGCTCGGTGTGGGAGATCCATTATCATCAGTATCTGCACATGCACCGGCCCCATGCTCTGTGTGAGAGATCCATTATCATCAGTATCTGCACGTGCACCAGCCCCATACTCGGTGGGAGAGATCCATTATCATCAGTATCTGCACGTGCACCAACCCCATGCTCGGTGTGAGAGATCCATTATCATCAGTATCTGCACGTGCACCGGCCCCATGCTCTGTGAGAGAGATCCATTATCATCAGTATCTGCACGTGCCCCAGCCCCATGCTTGGTGTGAGAGATCCATTATCATCAGTATGTGCACGTGCACTGGCCACATGCTCGGTGTGAGAGATCCATTATCATCAGTATCTGCACGTGCACCGGCCCCATGCTCGGTGTGAGAGATCAGTCATCATCAGTTTCTGCATGTGCACCGGCCCCATGCTCGGTGTGAGAGATCAGTCATCATCATTATCTGCATGTGCACCAGCCCCATACTCGGTGAGAGAGATCCATTATCATCAGTATCTGCACGTGCACCAGCCCCATACTCGGTGTGAGAGATCCATTATCATCAGTATGTGCACGTGCACCAGCCCCATGCTGTGTGTGAGAGATCCATCATCAGTATCTGCACGTGCACCGGCCCCATGCTCTGTGTGAGAGATGCGTCATCATCAATATCTGCACGTGCACCGGCCCCATGCTCTGTGTGAGAGATGCATTATCATCAGTATCTGCACGTGCACCAGCCCCATGCTGTGTCTGAGAGATCCATTATCATCAGTATCTGCACGTGCATCGGCCCCATGCTCGGTGTGAGAGATCAGTCATCATCAGTTTCTGCACGTGCACCGGCCCCATGCTCTGTGTGAGAAATGCGTCATCATCAGTATCTGCACGTGTACCAGCCCCATGCACTGTGTGAGAGATGCGTCATCTTCAGTATCTGCACGTGTACCAGCCCCATGCTCTGTGTGAGAGATGCGTCATCATCAATATCTGCACGTGCACCAGCCCCATGCTCTGTGTGAGAAATGCGTCATCATCAGTATCTGCACGTGTACCAGCCCCATGCTCTGTGTGAGAGATGCATCATCATCAGTATCTGCACGTGCACCAGCCCCATGCTCTGTGTGAGAGATGCATCATCATCAGTATCTGCACGTGCACCAGCCCTATGCTCTGTGTGAGAGATCCATTATCATCAGTTTCTGCACGTGCACCAGCCCCATGCTCTGTGTGAGAGATCCGTCTTCATCAGTAGCTGCACGTGCACCAGCCCCATGCTCTGTGTGAGAGATGCGTCATCATCAGTATCTGCACGTGCACCAGACCCATGCTCGGTGGGAGAGATCCATTATCATCATTATCTGCACGTGCACCAGCCCCATACTCGGTGAGAGAGATCCATTATCATCAGTATCTGCACGTGCACCAGCCCCATACTCGGTGGGAGAGATCCATTATCATCAGTATCTGCACGTGCACAAGCCCCATGCTCGGTGTGAGAGATCCATTATCATCAGTATCTGCACGTGCACCGGCCCCATGCTCGGTGTGAGAGATCCATTATCATCAGTATCTGCACGTGCATCGGCCCCATGATTGGTGTGAGAGATCCATTATCATCAGTATCCTGCACGTGCACCAGCCCCATGCTCGGTGTGAGAGATCCATTATCATCAGTATGTGCACGTGCACCGGCCCCATGCTCGGTGTGAGATATCCATTATCATCAGTATCTGCACGTGCAACGGCCCCATGCTTGGTGTGAGAGATCCATTATCATCAGTATGTGCACGTGTACCAGCCCCATGCTCGGTGTGAGAGATCCATTATCATCAGTATCTGCACGTGCACCGGCCCCATGCTATGTGTGAGAGATGTGTCATCATCAGTATCTGCACGTGCACCAGCCCCATGCTCAGTGTGAGAGATCCATTATCATCAGTATCTGCACGTGCACCGGCCCCATGCTCGGTGTGGGAGATCCATTATCATCAGTATCTGGACGTGCACCGGCCTCATGCTCGGTGTGAGAGATCCATTATCATCAGTATCTGCATGTGCACCAGCCCCATGCTCGGTGTGAGAGATCCATTATCATCAGTATCTGCACGTGCATCGGCCCCATGCTCGGTGTGAGAGATCCATTATCATCAGTATCTGCACGTGCATCGGCCCCATGCTCGGTGTGAGAGATCAGTCATCATCAGTTTCTGCATGTGCACCGGCCCCATGCTTGGTGTGAGAGATCCATTATCATCAGTATCCTGCACGTGCACCAGCCCCATGCTCTGTGTGAGAGATCCATTATCATCAGTATCTGCAAATGCACCGGCCCCATGCTCCGTGTGAGAGATGCGTCATCATCAGTATCTGCACGTGTACCAGCCCCATGCTCTGTGTGAGAGATGCGTCATCATTAGTATCTGCACGTGCACCAGACCCATGCTCGGTGGGAGAAATCCATTATCATCATTATCTGCATGTGCACCAGCCCCATACTCGGTGGGAGAGATCCATTATCATCAGTATCTGCACGTGCACAAGCCCCATGCTCGGTGTGAGAGATCCATTATCATCAGTATCTGCACGTGCACCGGCCCCATGCTCGGTGTGAGAGATCCATTATCATCAGTATTTGCACGTGCACCGGCCCCATGATTGGTGTGAGAGATCCATTATCATCAGTATCTGCACGTGCACCAGCCCCATGCTCTGTGTGAGAGATCCATTATCATCAGTATCTGCACATGCACCGGCCCCATGCTCCGTGTGAGAGATGCGTCACCATCAGTATCTGCACGTGTACCAGCCCCATGCTCTGTGTGAGAGATGCGTCATTAGTTTCTGCAAGTGCATCGGCCCCATGCTCGGTGTGAGAGATCAGTCATCATCAGTATCTGCACGTGCACCGGCCCCATGCTCTGTGTGAGAGATGCATTATCATCAGTATCTGCACGTGCACCAGCCCCATGCTCGGTGTGAGAGATCCATTATCATCAGTATCTGCACGTGCAACGGCCCCATGCTTGGTGTGAGAGATCCATTATCATCAGTATGTGCACGTGTACCAGCCCCATGCTCGGTGTGAGAGATCCATTATCATCAGTATCTGCACGTGCACCGGCCCCATGCTATGTGTGAGAGATGCGTCATCATCAGTATCTGCACGTGCACCAGCCCCATGCTCTGTGTGAGAGATCCATTATCATCAGTATCTGCACGTGCACCGGCCCCATGCTCAGTGTGAGAGATCCATTATCATCAGTATCTGGACGTGCACCAGCCCCATGCTCGGTGTGAGAGATCCATTATCATCAGTATCTGCACGTGCATCGGCCCCATGCTCGGTGTGAGAGATCCATTATCATCAGTATCTGCACGTGCATCGGCCCCATGCTCGGTGTGAGAGATCAGTCATCATCAGTTTCTGCATGTGCACCGGCCCCATGCTTGGTGTGAGAGATCCATTATCATCAGTATCCTGCACGTGCACCAGCCCCATGCTCTGTGTGAGAGATCCATTATCATCAGTATCTGCAAATGCATCGACCCATGCTCCGTGTGAGAGATGCATCATCATCAGTATCTGCACGTGTACCAGCCCCATGCTCTGTGTGAGAGATGCGTCATCATCAGTATCTGCACGTGCACCAGCCCCATGCTCTGTGTGAGAGATCCATTATCATCAGTATCTGCACGTACACCGGCCCCATGCTCTGTGTGAGAGATGCGTCATTAGTTTCTGCAAGTGCACCGGCCCCATGCTCGGTGTGAGAGATCAGTCATCATCAGTATCTGCACGTGCACCGGCCCCATGCTCTGTGTTAGAGATGCATTATCATCAGTATCTGCACGTGCACCAGCCCCATGCTCGGTGTGAGAGATCCATTATCATCAGTATCTGCACGTGCAACGGCCCCATGCTTGGTGTGAGAGATCCATTAGCATCAGTATGTGCACGTGTACCAGCCCCATGCTCGGTGTGAGAGATGCGTCATCATCAGTATCTGCACGTGCACCAGCCCCATGCTGTGCGTGAGAGATGCGTCATCATCAGTATCTGCACGTGCACCAGCCCCATTTTCTGTGTGAGAGATCCATTATCATCAGTATCTGCACGTGCACCAGCCCCATGCTGTGTGTGAGAGATCCATCATCAGTATCTGCACGTGCACCGGCCCCGTGCTCTGTGTGAGAGATGCGTCATTAGTTTCTGCACGTGCACCGGCCCCATGCTTGGTGTGAGAGATCAGTCATCATCAGTATCTACGCGTGCACCGGCCACATGCTCGGTGTGAGAGATCCATTATCATCAGTATCTGCACGTGCATCGGCCCCATGCTCGGTGTGAGAGATCCATTATCATCAGTATCTGCACGTGCATCGGCCCCATGCTCGGTGTGAGAGATGCGTCATCATCAGTATCTGCATGTGCAACGGCCCCATGCTCGTTGTGAGAGATCAGTCATCATCATTTTCTGCACGTGCATCGGCCCCATGCTTGGTGTGAGAGATCCATTATCATCAGTATCTGCACGTGCACCAGCCCCATGCTCTGTGTGAGAGATCCATTATCATCAGTATCTGCACATGCACCGGCCCCATGCTCCGTGTGAGAGATGCGTCATCATCAGTATCTGCACGTGTACCAGCCCCATGCTCTGTGTGAGAGATGCGTCATCATCAGTATCTGCACGTGCACCAGCCCCATGCTCTGTGTGAGAGATGCGTCATCATCAGTATCTGCACGTTCACCAGCCCCATGCTCTGTGTGAGAGATCCATTATCATCAGTATCTGCACGTGCACCAGCCCCATGCTCTGTGTGAGAGATCCATTATCATCAGTATCTGCACGTACACCGGCCCCATGCTCTGTGTGAGAGATGCGTCATTAGTTTCTGCAAGTGCACCGGCCCCATGCTCGGTGTGAGAGATCCATTATCATCAGTATCTGCACGTGCACCGGCCCCATGCTCGGTGTGAGAGATCCATTATCATCAGTATCTGCACATGCATCGGCCCCAAGCTCAGTGTGAGAGATCAGTCATCATCAGTATCTGCACGTGCACCAGCCCCATGCTCTGTGTGAGAGATCCATTATCATCAGTTTCTGCACGTGCACCGGCCCCATGCTCTGTGTGAGAGATGCGTCATTAGTTTCTGCACGTGCACCAGCCCCATGCTGTGTGTGTGAGAGATATGTCATCATCAGTATGTGCACGTGCACCGGCCCCATGCTGTGTGTGAGAGATCCATCATCAGTATCTGCACGTGCACCGGCCCCATGCTCTGTGTGAGAGATGCGTCATCATCAGTATCTGCACGTGCTCCAGCCCTATGCTCTGTGTGAGAGATCCATTATCATCAGTTTCTGCACGTGCACCAGCCCCATGCTCTGTGTGAGAGATGCGTCATCATCAGTATCTGCATGTGCACCAGCCCCATGCTCTGTGTGAGAGATGCGTCATCATCAGTATCTGCACGTGCACCAGCCCCATGCTCAGTGGGAGAGATCCATTATCATCAGTATCTGCACGTGCACCAGCCCCATACTCGGTGGGAGAGATCCATTATCATCAGTATCTGCACGTGCACCAGCCCCATACTCGGTGGGAGAGATCCATTATCATCAGTATCTGCACGTGCACCAGCCCCAGGCTCAGTGAGAGAGATCCATTATCATCAGTATCTGCACTTGCACCGGCCCCATGCTCTGTGTGAGAGATCCATTATCATCAGTATCTGCACGTGCACCAGCCCCATGCTTGGTGTGAGAGATCCATTATCATCAGTATGTGCACGTGCACCGGCCCCATGCTCGGTGTGAGAGATCAGTCATCATCAGTTTCTGCATGTGCACCGGCCCCATGCTCGGTGTGAGAGATCAGTCATCATCATTATCTGCACGTGCATCGGCCCCATGCTCGGTGTGAGAGATCCATTATCATCAGTATCTGCACGTGCACCAGCCCCATGCTCGGTGTGAGAGATCCATTATCATCAGTATCTGCACGTGCACCGGCCCCATGCTCTGTGTGAGAGATCCATTATCATCAGTATCTGCACGTGCACCAGCCCCATGCTCTGTGTGAGAGATCCATTATCATCAGTATGTGCACGTGCACCAGCCCCTTGCTCGGTGTGAGCGATCCATTATCATCAGTGTCTGCACATGTACCGGCCCCATGCTCTGTGTGAGAGATGCGTCATCATCAGTATCTGCACGTGTACCAGCCCCATGCTCTGTGTGAGAGATGCGTCATCATCAGTATCTGCACGTGCACCAGCCCTATGCTCTGTGTGAGAGATCCATTATCATCAGTTTCTGCACGTGCACCAGCCCCATGCTTTGTGTGAGAGATGCGTCATCATCAGTATCTGCACGTGCACCAGCCCCATGCTCGGTGGGAGAGATCCATTATCATCAGTATCTGCACGTGCACCAGCCCCATACTCGGTGGGAGAGATCCATTATCATCGCTATCTGCACGTGCACCGGCCCCATGATCGGTGTGAGAGATCCATTATCATCAGTATCTGCACGTGCAACGGCCCCATGCTTGGTGTGAGAGATCCATTATCATCAGTATGTGCACGTGTACCAGCCCCATGCTCGGTGTGAGAGATCCATTATCATCAGTATCTGCACGTGCACCGGCCCCATGCTATGTGTGAGAGATGTGTCATCATCAGTATCTGCACGTGCACCAGCCCCATGCTCGGTGTGAGAGATCCATTATCATCAGTATCTGCACGTGCACCGGCCCCATGCTCGGTGTGAGAGATCCATTATCATCAGTATCTGGACGTGCACCGGCCCCATGCTCGGTGTGAGAGATCCATTATCATCAGTATCTGCACGTGCACCAGCCCCATGCTCGGTGTGAGAGATCCATTATCATCAGTATGTGCACGTGCACCGGCCACATGCTCGGTGTGAGAGATCCATTATCATCAGTATCTGCACGTGCATCGGCCCCATGCTCGGTGTGAGAGATCCATTATCATCAGTATCTGCACGTGCATCGGCCCCATGCTCGGTGTGAGAGATCAGTCATCATCAGTTTCTGCATGTGCACCGGCCCCATGCTTGGTGTGAGAGATCCATTATCATCAGTATCTGCACGTGCACCAGCCCCATGCTCTGTGTGAGAGATCCATTATCATCAGTATCTGCAAATGCACCGGCCCCATGCTCCGTGTGAGAGATGCGTCATCATCAGTATCTGCACGTGCACCAGCCCCATGCTCTGTGTGAGAGATTCGTCATCATCAGTATCTGCACGTGCATCAGCCTCATGCTCTGTGTGAGAGATCAGTCATCATCAGTATCTGCACGTGCACCGGCCCCATGCTCTGTGTGAGAGATCCATTATCATCGATATCTGCACGTGCACCGGCCCCATGATTGGTGTGAGAGATCAGTCATCATCAGTATCTGCACGTGCACCGGCCCCATGCTCTGTGTGAGAGATCAGTCATCATCAGTATCTGCACGTGCATCAGCCTCATGCTCTGTGTGAGAGATCAGTCATCATCAGTATCTGCACGTGCACCGGCCCCATGCTCTGTGTGAGAGATCCATTATCATCGATATCTGCACGTGCACCGGCCCCATGATTGGTGTGAGAGATCCATTATCATCAGTATCTGCACGTGCATCGGCCCCATGCTCAGTGTGAGAGATCAGTCATCATCAGTATCTGCACGTGCACCGGCCCCATGCTCTGTGTGAGAGATCCATTATCATCAGTTTCTGCACGTGCACCGGCCCCATGCTCTGTGTGAGAGATGCGTCATTAGTTTCTGCACGTGCACCAGCCCCATGCTCAGTGTGAGAGATCCATTATCATCGCTATCTGCACGTGCATCGGCCCCATGCTCAGTGTGAGAGATCAGTCATCATCTGTATCTGCACGTGCACCAGCCCCATAGCAGGTTTGCCAAAAGTTCTCCCTGGACGGTGAAAAGCTCACCTAATCTATAAATAAATAGCAGAAGGACGACTTTTATGAATAAAATATTTCTATGATGCCGTTATGGGTTTGTAGGGGAGAGCGTACATGAGATTGGAGCACACACACTTCAGGCCACCTCCCAATTTTTCATAAGATGAAAAACACACTTCAGGCCACCTCCAAGTAATGCCCAAGAGATAGGGTGGACACAATTCAGGCCACCTCCCAGTAACACCAATTAGATGGAGCACTCAGACTTCAGGCCACCTCCAAGTAATGCCCAAGAGATTCTGCAAACACACTTCAGGCCACCTCCCAGTAACACCAATTAGTTGGAGCACACAGACTTCAGGCCACCTCCCAGTAACACCAATTAGATGGAGCACTCAGACTTCAGGCCACCTCCCAGTATCACCAATTAGATGGAGCACTCAGACTTCAGGCCACCTCCCAGTAACACCAATTAGATGGAGCACTCAGACTTCAGGCCACCTCCCAGTAACACCAATTAGATGGAGCACACAGACTTCAAGCCACCTCCCAGTAACACCAATTAGATGGAGCACTCAGACTTCAGGCCACCTCCCAGTAACACCAATTAGATGGAGCACTCAGACTTCAGGCCACCTCCCAGTATCACCAATTAGATGGAGCACTCAGACTTCAGGCCACCTCCCAGTAACACCAATTAGATGGAGCACTCAGACTTCAGGCCACCTCCCAGTAACACCAATTAGATGGAGCACTCAGACTTCAGGCCACCTCCCAGTAACACCAATTAGATGGAGCACACAGACTTCAGGCCACCTCCCAGTAACACCAATTAGATGGAGCACTCAGACTTCAGGCCACCTCCCAATTTTGCATGAGATGAAAAACACAATTCAGGCCACCTCCCAGTGTTGCATGAGATGGCGCAAACACACTTCAGGCCACCTCCTAGTATTTCTCATGAGATGGCGTGCACACACAATTCAGGCCATCTCCCAGTAAAGCCCATGAGTTGGTGCACACAAACTTCAGGCCACCTCCCAGTAATGCCCATGAGATGGTGAACACACACTTCAAGCCACCTCCCAGTAATGCCCATGAGATGATGCAAACAAACTTCAGGCCACCTCCCAGTAACACACATCAGATGGTGCACACACTTCAGGCCACCTCCCAGTAACACCCATGAGATGGCGAACACACACTTCAAGCCACCTCCCAGTAATACACATGAGATGGCGCAAACAAATCTCAGGCTACCTCCCAGTAATACCCTTGAGATGGAGCACACACACTTCAGGCAACCTTACAGTAACAACCATGAGATGCCACAAACACACTTCAGGCCACCTCCCAGTAATGCCATTGATGGTAAGTGGGAATCCCTGATACTACAAAACCCAGTGGGGATCAAAACCCAATCTGTGACCGTGAGTGGAGGCTGAGGCCATCCGGTCACAACGATCATAAGATCTCCTGTACCTTAAGACTGCCCAGTGTCTCACACCCAGACAAGAAGGGTGGGCATTGTTTTTTTCACAGCTTGACTTTAAAATTTCTTTCCGTCCTGGATCTCATAATTGCAAGGCTGACACCTTATCTCATCCCATGAATCCAGAGGACAAATCTTATGTGTCTGAGCTAGGGATGTGTGCCGACCCCCGTGTTTTGGTTTTGGATCTGTATCTCCTTCATGTTTTGGATCTGAATTTGGTTTTGGCAAAACTGCCCTTGCGTGTTTTGCTTTTGGATCTGTATTTTTTTTCTAAACAATCATAAAAACAGCTAAAATCACATAATTTTGGCCTGTTTTTGTTCCTACAGTATTGTTAACCACAATAACATTAAGTTCCACTTGTTTCCAGTCAATTTTGACTGCCTCACAGCTCACAATATTGATTTCATCCAGTTTAGGCCAAAAGGTTCAATCCAACTAGCTGGCTGAGTAAGCTAAATGACAGCAACGGGCGGCACTAAAATGGGGCAGTTCATCTTCCAACATGGCACAGAGTGGTAATGCAGTGGTAGATAGGATGGCAGTTTTATAAACTATATGACCCCATAGGAAGTTTAAAACCAAGAATGTTTTCATTAATCAAGAACTAGGTCAGAGGCCTGAGGTAGTTGGAATATGTTTAAGGACTAAAGTCACGGAAAGGACGGAAGGAATGATTAGTTTTTAATTTATTTATTTACATTTTTTGATTCTTAAAAAAATTATGAGGGAAGATCAATGTAGGAACAAGTTCTTAAGTTCATGAAAGACATCTTTGATCTGGAGGCGGTTTTTTATACAACTAATCAAAATGCGGTGGCCTTACTTGTGGAGGTGCTACTAGTACACACTGTAAACAGACGTTTACTTTGTGCTCAGGGCGGTTGTTAAGGATTATAGGACCAAGACTTGCTGTTTACATCAGAGGAAAGCAGCCTGTAGCTCTCCAGCTGAACTAGAACTCCCAGCATCTGTGATGTTTGCTGGGCCTACTGGAAGTTATTTGTCAACAACAGGTGGTGTGCTTCAGTTTACCTCGGCCTGCTTTACACACTGTATGTAGTTTCTGGACATATTTGCCATTCAGCAACCGCATGTAGAAGATTTCAGCGGCAGGTGGCAGTTCAACTTCCAACATGGCACATGGAAACAAATGTTTTTATTATTCAAGAGGCCTGAGGGAGTTGGAGTATATAGTTAAAGGCAGGGAAAGGAAGGGTTGATTAGTAGTAAATTTAATTAAAAAATGTATTTTATTCTGAAGCAAATTTCTGAGGGTGAAAGGGAGGGGAGGAGGCATTTACAAAAATATTAAATCATTCACATCAGTCCTTGCCGCAGAAGAATCCTTGAGTGCTATGACTACTGCTGCTGCTCCTGGGAGTGGAACTTCATCCCAGTAGTAGTTAAAAAAGACAATTGACTGTTAAACAATCCTTTGCAAAGGGGAGCAAGCATGACAGCAGTCACCTAGTTGCACAGCGGATCACTGAAGCCATAACATCTACTGTATTGCTTGTATTAGATGTGCATCCAATATCCACCAAAAATGCTGTGGGTTTTAGTTTTAGACAGTTAATTGAGGTCCTGTGTCCCTGCTACCAAATCCCATCTAGATTCCACTTCACTAGAAAAGAAATTCCCAGCCTGTACAGGGACGTTAAAAAAATAAATAACATTATGCTCTTTCCTTCCCATCTTCCCCTTCTGTGTCACGCCTGTCTGTCTGCCCCTCCCCTTAGAATGTAAGCTCTCACGAGCAGGGACCTCTTCCTTCATGTGCTTCTCTTTACATTTTCTTCTACTCTCTACTCCCCATTAGGGCACCTAACACGGGACCACCAATTCCCAGCAGCTTATTGTGAGTGCTTTAATCACTATTTCAGCAATGTATATAAGTTGTGTCCTTGTCCTGTACTGTAATGTACTGTATGTTACTTGTTTCTTGTTCACCCATTAGTTGTATGTACTATGTAAGGCGCTGCGGAACACTTGTGGCGCCATATAAATAAAGGATAATAATAATAATAATAATAATAATAATTAGTGTCCTCCAAAATGCCGTTGTACCCACTGTCTACTTAACCACAGATATGTGGACAAGCGGAACAGAGCAAACATAAGATTACAGGCTACTCTGTGTATACTGGTTTCACTAAGAGGCATACCGCTAACAACCTTTTAGAAAATCTCAGGAAAGTAATTGCAAAACGGCTTACTCCCTTGGACTTTCTTCAGGATTCGTAATTTCTGACAATGCCACCAATATGGTGAGCGCATTACAGCTGGGTGAATTCCAACATGTCCTCTTTTTTTCTCATGCAACCAACGTGGTGGTGCAAATTATTGTTCAAAAATGACAGGGCCGTGCAGGAGATGCTCTCTCTGGCCTGAAAAATTTCTGGATATTTTCACCATCCAGCAGCTGCATGTAGAAGATTGCAGCACCTGCAAGAAATGTTGAATTTGCCCTGCCACCAGCTGAAGCAAGAGGTAGTTACAAGGTGGAACTCCACCCTTTACATGCTTCAGTGGATGGAGGAACAGCAAAAATCCATCCAAAGCTACACAACGAACTATGACATAGGAAGAGGAGGGGGAATGCACATTACTCAAGCTCAGCGGAAAATACTTTGTGTTGTGAAAAGTGCTAAAAACTTTCGAAGTAGTCACCTGTGAAGTGAGTTCAGATACTGCCAGCATGAGTCAGGTAATTGCCCTAATTAGACTGTTGGAAAAGCAATTTGAGAAACTGAAGTAGCTGAAATGAAGCTATTCTGCAACGTACATTGGACTTGTAGATCAAGTCCTTTATTTGCTTCACCAGGAACCAAGGATTAGAAGGACCTTCCAATTGGATCAGTACATTTTGGCGACCTTGCTCGATCCTAGGTTTAAGTCATATGTCATGTCTTTCTTCCCAACAGACACAGATCTGAAGAGATGCAAAGACCTGTTGGTAAGCAAACTGTCAGCTCAAGTGGCACGTGATGCAGCGATGGCTCCTCTTTCAGTTTTTCCAGCAAGTGCAGCTACTGTACCAAGGAAAAACTAAACATTCCCAAAAGACCCACTGGTTGTCACAACTCTAGGAAAGTTGGCCTCCTGTGATGAATCAGACTCTGCGGGCTGAGACCGTGGTAGCAAGAACAGGGGAGGTTTCAGATAGCTTTTCCTTAGGAAAATTATGACTCCAATTCTGTGATGGGAATGTAGCAGTGTAGTAGGAGTGAGATGACTTAGTGCATGAACTCCACAACAAGCAGGACACTGGTCAGAAGATGCTGAGATATCCTCATTAGATGGATGCAGGAATCCTGAGTCCTAGTCACCGGGGTTCACCCAGTAAGATGAGATGGGGATCCTAGGTCAAAGGTATAGAGGTATACCCAGCTAGACTGGTGACGTCTTTGGCTTGCGAGGGAATGTGGGTCTTGAGTACACAATGATGCATTGAACTCCAGATGTAGTACACTGAGGTGTATCACGGAGATATGGTCAGGATGCGCAGGAGTGCATCTACAGGTGCTCCGGGTTTTGTACCCCGAGTAGCGTCTTTAGATGCTTTGGGTTTTGTACCCAAAGTAGCCTTTTTAGTGCTTCGAGTTTTGTACCCAGAGTAGCATCTTTAGACAAAGGGCAGAACACGAAGATATACTGGAAGTCAGAGACTTGACAATATCAGGATGTCCATGAATGATTTATGTAGGCAGTGCCTGTTGCTGATTGGCGTCAGATTCCAAGTAGACCTGAGGGCTAGATCTGATTGGTTGATCCGACATCACATAGCAGAAGCAAGATGGCCACACCCATGAACCGGTGTCTTTGCTGTTGGTATTGGGGGATGACGCATCACTGTGGGAGAAGTATCAATCAGTCCTGGAGTGAGAGTTAGAGAATGATAGGACCTACGCTCAGCGCCAGAGGCTGGAGGTATGTAATGCTGCTGAGTGGGCCTTGCATCGGGGCCTGGTGATCACATTCCTGACAGTACCCTCCCTTTTATGGGTGGACTTCGATTGCCCTTTAGGTTTCTCTGGAAATCTTGAATCAAAATTGTGCACCAACTTAGGAGTGTGTACATCTGCAGCCTTGATCCAGGACCTTTCTGCAGGACCATACCCTTTCCAATCCACCAGATATTGTAATCTTCCCTGGTGGAGTCGTGGGAATCTTGGTATGGAAACAGTTAAGTACTAATGGCTTAAGTAAGGAAACATGAAAAGTGTTTGGAATCCAAAGATTAGGAGGAAGGTGAAGTTTACACGCCACAGGAGTAATGACCCGCTCATGACGAATGGTCCAGTGATTCGAGGGGCGAATTTCATGGTGGGCACCCTGAATCTCAAATATTTAGTCGAGAGCCACATGCAATCACCAGGGGAGAACTTGGGCACAGCGGACCGTTTTCTGTCTGCAAACACCTTGTACTTATGAGACTCCCTTCTAAGGGATGACTGGACTGGATTTCAGGGATGCGTGGGTGTAACCCATAGTTGGCAAAGAAAGGACTTACTCCAGTAGACGAATGGTAATGGAAGTTGTGGGCAAACTCCGCTCAAGGTATCAAGTCTGCCCAGTTGTCTTGAGAAGACAAATATATCCTAAGGAAGGTTTCCAGGTCCTGATTTACCATTTCTGTTTGGCCATTCGACTGCGGGTGGTAGGCTAAAGAAAACTGTAATTTGATTTGCATAGCCGCACACACAAAGCTCTCCAGAAACGGGCCTCGAAATTGAACTCCATGATCCGAGACTATCACGTGAGGTAGTCCGTGCAGACTAAAGATCTCCTGGATGAATAGTCATGCCAATGTGGCAGCAGTAGGAAGACGTGGTAGAGGGACAAAGTGAGCCATCTTAGTGAAACGGTCCACTACAACCCATATGATGGTAAACCCCTTGGATTCTGGTAAATCGGCGATAGTCCATTGATAAATGTGACCATGGTTTGACTGGAATTGAGAGGGGGTGCAGTAACCCTGCTGGAGGTCATCGTGAGTTCTTATGCTGAATGCATTTGGTACAGGACCATATGAACTCTTGTACCTCAGTTTTCATTGAGGGCCACCAATACTTTCATTGAAGGAAGCAATAGGTCTTATGAACACCAGAGTGACCAGAAAAGATTGAGTCATGAGCCCAGGGTAGTAACTTGTTCCGTAGTTCTGGAGTCACAAATGTTTTTCCTGAGGAGTAGGGGAGACTTCAGTGGCCACAAAGGCAAGTGGGTTGACAATAGGATACTCTTGCATGGAGGTTTGCTCCTTTTCTGCCAACATAGACTTGGAAAGGGCATCAGCTTTGTGTTTAAAGATCCTGGACGATATCTTAACAAAGTCAAAACGGGAGAAAAATAGCACCCGGCTCCTCCATTCCTCTAGAGCCAACTTAATGGCCAAGAGTTTCTGATCCCCAATGGAATAGTTAATTTCGACAGGAGAGAATTTCCGAGAGAAGAAACCACAAGATACAAGCTTCCCATCTGCAAATGTCTGAGACAAGACTGCTCCCACTCCGTAGACTGATGCATCCATCTCTAGGACAAAGGGTTTCTCTGTATCAGGTTGTGAAAGAATAGGTGCAGAGGAGAAGGTTAGCTTGAGAGCATGAAACGCGGAAAGGGCTTCTGGGGACCAATTAGCCGGATTAATTCCCTTTCGAGTCATAGCTGTGATGGGTGCTACAATGGTCGAAAAAGATTAGATAAACTTCCTGTAATAATTTACAAAGCCTAAGAAACTCTGACCTTCAACAAAGTGGGAAATACCAAGTCCTGGATAGCCTTAAGCTTCTCGGTATCCATCCGCAGTTCCGAACTGGAGATCACATATCCAAATTTGCTATGGTAGGGACTTCAAAGACACACTTGGACAATTTCCCAAAGAGATGGTTAGTACGTAACTGGAGCAAAACTTCTTTGATGTGTTGTCGGTGGGTATTGAGATCACTTGAAAAAATGAGAATGTCATCCAAGTAGACAATGACAAACTGATATGAAACATCCCGGAATATCTCGTTGACAAATTCTTGAAATACCGCAGGAGCATTGCAGAGGCCGAAGGGCATCACTAGGTATCCGTAATGCAAATCCCTGGTGTTGAACTTGGTTTTCCACTCATCACCTTCTCGAATTCTTACAAGATTATAGGCTCCTCTAAGACCTAATTTGGAGAAGATTCGGTCGCCCTTAACCCAGTCGAAGAGTTTGGTGATGAGGGGCAAGGGATATATATTCTTGACAGTGATGTTGTGGAGACCTCGATAGTCGATGCATGGCTGTAACCCTCCATCTTTTTTTTTTACAAAAAAAACCCCAGCATCGGCAGGAGATCAGGATGGCCAGATAAAACCCTTCTTAGACGTATTTGGACATGGATTGGTTCTCTGGAATTGACAGGGGGTAGGTACGACCCCAGGGAGATATCTTTCCGGCATCAGGACAATGGGGCAATCCCAAGGCTGATGAGGTGGCAGTTCATCCGCTGCTTGCTCCGAAAATACAATGGCAAAGTCTAGATACTGACAAGGAATAGCGTCATAAGGATGAACCTTGGTGTCCGCTTCTTGAACCACTCAATCTAGGCAGTGCTGATGATAATAGGGGCTCCAGGAAAGAATCTGAGTGATAGACCAGTTGACATGTGGCTTGTGCCGAAGGAGCCATGGCAGTCCAAGGACTACTTCATGGGTCATAGCTGGGATAACCAGAAACTCTATTTGTTTCATATGTAAAACTCCGACTTTCATTCTGAGGATTTTGGTGATATGAGGATATGAGTGATAACCTCATTATCAATCTGTGTCCCATTGACAGCAGTGAGGGTAAAAGTGTGGGGTAGAAGACAGACTGGAACTGCTAGCTGCTGTACTAAGGACAAGGAAATGAAGTGACCGGCAGCACCGGAATCAATCAAGGCGGAGAACTCTAAGAATTGGGATTTGACGTCTTCGATAAGGACAGGAATGGAGCAATCTTGATTAGGGAAGGATGGAGCAAGAACCCCTAGTCTGACTCCCTCCTCACAGACTTGGTAATCCATTTCCCGGTCTCAACGGGCATTTATTCAGAAAGTGTTCTGAGGACGCACAATAGTGACATAGATTCTTTCGCCGCCTACGCTGCTTTTCCTCTTTGGTTAGCTTGGCACGATTTACCTGCATCAGCTCTTCGTTAGTAGAGGAGCGAGGCTGAGGTTGTGGACGAGCCCTGAAACGGTCACTTTGGCTTTTTTCGACACCACGTTCACGTATACGCAGATCGATCTTGACACTCAGGGATATCAGGTCTTCTAGATTGTCCGGTATGTCCCATGTGACTAATTCATCCTTGAGTCTGTCTGAGAGACCGTTCTAGTAGGCAGCATTCAGAGCTTCCTTATTCCACTGTAGTTTGGCTGCTACAGTCTGGAACTGGATGACATATTGCCTCACAAGACGGGACCCTTGCTTTAATCGAAGAATGTCGACAGAGGCTGCGACTGACCTGCCTGGTTAATCAAATATCCTCTTGAAGGCGTGAATGAATTCTTGGTAATTCAAAACTAGTGGGTCACTCCTCTCCCACAATGGGGATACCCAATCCAACACTGTCTCAGTCAAGAGAGATAATATACACTACCTTAGCTTGGGAAAAAGGGACTATCTGTGGGAAGAGCTGAAAGTGCACTTTGCACTGGTTAAGAAACCCCCGGGCAATTCTTGGGGTTACCATCAAAGCGATTGGGAGTTGGGAGGCATAACTGAGATTCAGAGGCTCTGGTAGCACCTGCTGGGGTAACTGATGAAACTGAGGCCATAGAAGGTGGACTGATCTGAAGCTGATCCAAGCAAAGTTCCTGTAAGCATTGGAGTACTCACGCTTGTGTATTCTCCTGTGGCTCCAGTCGAGCAGCAAGATTGTGCAGGCTTGAGTCCCAGAAGCCTGATCCTGTTCGGGATTGGCTTCAGATTCCAAGTAGACCTGAGGGCTAGATCTGATTGGTTGATCCGACATCGCATAGCAGAAGCAAGATGGCCACGCCCATTAACCGGCGTCACCGCTGTTGGTATTGGAGGATAATGCATCACTGCGGGACAAGTATCAATCAGTCCTGGAGCGAGAACGATAGGACCTACGCTCAGCACCAGGGAATCAAAGGCCAGAGGTACATAATGTCGCTGAGTGGGCCTTGCGTTGGGGCCTGGCAATCACATTCCTGACACTGGTGATGCAGTCAACACAACCAAGTAATTTGGAGGCCCTTGCACAAACTGGCTTTGCTTTACTAGAGCTGCCCACTCTCCAGTGTATACTCCAAAAGAGTTTTCAGCACAGCCGGGAACCTTGTCAGCAATCAGCATAGGAGGCTACTTCCTCAAAATGTGGAAAAGATGATGTTTATCTAAATGAACTACAAATTCCATGAGGAAGACCTGTACCGCCAATTACGTCCAAAAATTACAGAGGCACCTGTAATGGTGGATTCCAGCAGGGACAAATTAATATTGTGTGAAGAAAGATGATGTAGACACTGATGAGGGTGATGAATCAGATGATGATGGTGACAACATCTTACCTCTGTAAAACCAGTTTATGCATGTAGAGATCATTGCCAGCAGTATGCAGTCGGGAAGCCGGTGGACCTAATGCTGACAGCCGGCTTCCCGACTGCTTAATCCCGGTGAGGGTTAAATGACAGGCATCTAAATCTAAACGCCTGTCATTTTACTGATGCCGGGAGACCGGTGCCCGGCATCATGATCGAAGGAATGCCAGGTGGCGAGCGCAGATAGCCTTGGTGGGGGGGGAGGGTTAGGTTTAGGGTTCCTGGGGGGGATTTAAGGTTAGGATCCCCGGGAGGTTAGGGTTCGGCTAGGGGGAGTGGGGGTTAGAGTCCCCCGGGGGGTCTTAAGGTTAGGCACCCCCCGGGGGACTTAGGGTTAGGCACCCCCCGGGGGACTTAGGGTTAGGCGGCGGGGAAGGGGGGGTTAGGTTTAGGCACTGGGGGGGAAGGTTAGGGTTAGGCACCCCTAAGGGAGGGTTAGAAATAGGTTAGAGAATACTTACCTTTGATGATCGGGACTTCCTCCTCTGCCGGGATGCCACTGTTGGGATTCCAACCGCCGGGCAGGAGTCCAGTGGTAAATCATACCGATTCCTTGCCAGCATTGTCAGCTGCACATAGGTAACTTCTGGGGGCCCAAACAAACCAATTGCTTCATGATTGAGGATATTGTTGATGAAGGTTGTTGGTTGTGAATATGGCAGGATCTAGCAGAGAGAAGGGAGCTAGCTGATGCTGGACTGCTTTTTGGTACTTTTTTAGTGGAAGTTTCTGAATTTTGAAAAAACTTTTTGGATGGATGCGCTGCAGATGACGTAACGGAGGAGGTTCATAGATGGTTAGGTTTATACCTCTACTTATTCTGGCTTTACAAAGAGAACAGATGGCTAGACAATTGGTGTCCAGATTTAGGTAGAAATAATTCCACACAGAAGTAGTTAATTTTTTTGTCTTATGCCCAGACATGACAATGGGCTTTTCCTTATCATGGGCAATAACTGTTTCTTCCACTGGTGCCTGATTTATACAAACAACATCAACATCCTTATTAGCGTCAGCTACACAAATATCCTGCTCATCCTGGTGCACTTCCATAGAAGCATCCTCAATTTCTATGTCAGCATGTCCACTTGTGCTTACTTCATCATAAGAGGCAGAACCACCAGTCATAAGTCACTAGTCTTTCCTTGCCATTTTGTGTGGTGAAAGGCATATTGCCAATTTTATGTCTTTCTGCAGCTAACTTTCCCTTTGATTTTTTTTCTATTTACCACTGTAAGAGATTGGTTCTTTTATTTTAAATGCCCTGACTTAAGCCCTATATGCCCTTGAGGATTGGAGTTAGTAGGTGACGTAGATGGAATAGTATTGTCAATGACTGCTGGCACTGGCAGCAGCTCCAGCACTAGTATGTGGTTCCTGCTCTCCACTCAACTGATCATTCTCCATATCAACAAACATGAATGAAGTGGGGTACAGCACACATGTTAATTTGTATCAATTTTAAATATTACACTGTGATATGAATGACCTACAGTGTCACAAGATTTTTTATGAATAAGAAAAGAACACACTGCGCTACCACTTACAGTGTTGCAATATTTTTTATAAAAAGAACAACACACTGCGCTACAACTTATAGTGTCACAATACTTGGATGATAATCTGCAGTCTGGCCGACAGTGTCACCGAACAATAATAGCATATCTAACACACCCACAAAAAATAAAAAAAATTATCATTACAATAAAAACTGAAAAAAAGATAATTTTTTTTAAGTGTGTTTTTTTTACACTGGAGAAGAGCACCCCTTTATGGACAACAAAGCACCCCTGCGGAGTGCAGACGGACCACCTGCAGATTCACATATACATGGAGGATAAACTGTGGCCGGGACGACAGTGTCACCGAACAATAAAAAAAAAATGACGCTGGGGAAGAGCACCCCTGGACGAGGCAAAAGCCCACTGATGAACACCACAGCACCCCTTTATGGACAACAAAGCACCCCTGTGGAGTGCGGACGGACCACCTGCAGAGTTGCAATTATGTGGATGATAAACTGCAGTCTGACCGGCAGTGTCACAACAATAATAGCGCAGCTAGTGCGCACACAAAAAATGAAAATTTTTTTTTTATCTTTTGTGGAATGACAATTATTAATTTTAACTTTTTTTTTACACTGGGGAAGATCACCCCTGAATTGATAGAGTACCCCTGGACGACACAACACCCCTTTATGAGCTGCAAACTTTGCCCCTTGATTGACAGGACAACAGTGACACAGCAGCACCCCCCACTTTATATACTGCAGCCCCAGCCTGTCAACACTGCACCCCCCACTTTATGTACTGCAGTCCCAGCCTGACAACACTGCACCCCCCACTTTATGTACTGCAGCCCCCACATTATATACTGCACCCCCCACTTTATGTACTGCAGTCCCAGCCTGACAACACTGCACCCCCCACTTTATATACTGCAGTCCCAGCCTGACAACACTGCACCCCCCACTTTATGTACTGCAGTCCCAGCCTGACAACACTGCACCCCCCACTTTATATACTGCAGTCCCAGCCTGACAACACTGTACCCCTCACTTTATATACTGCAGCCCCAGCCTGACACCACTGCACCCCCCTCTTTATATACTGCAGTCCCAGCCTGACAACACTGCACCCCCCACTTTATGTACTGCAGCCCCAGCCTGACAACACTGCACCCCCCACTTTATGTACTGCAGTCCCAGCCTGACAACACTGCACCCTTGAACAATACAGAAGAACAGAGCTCGTCTATGCTGTACACTCGCCATAGCCGGAGTGAAATGGCGCCGATCCCCGGGACCTTTATAGAATCCAAAACCCGTGAGAATCCGACAGCGGGATGATGACGTTTTGCCTCGTTTTGGATTCCGAGCCGGACTCTGTTCCCACTCAGAATTGCAATGTTCAAGTGGGTCCGGTTCTCAGAGATTTGGACCCGCTCATCTCTAGTCTGATCAGTACCCACTGTTGAATCCGATGGTATTTGCTGGTACAGATGTGATGACCCCTCCTACAGGGAAAACATTTGTGACTCCAGAACTTCACAAGCAATTAATGTCATGGGCCCATGATTCCAAATTCTCCAGTCATACAGGAATTAAAAAAACTTTAGAATTTATTAATAGATCCTATTGGTGGCCTTCTCTATGTTCAGATGTAGAGGAATTTGTGTCTTCATGTCCTCAGTGTGCCCAGCATAAGATCTCTCACCAGTCTCCAGTAGGTCCATTACAACCATTGTCTATTCCATTTCAACCCTGGACCCATATATCAATGGACCATCACTGATCTCCCAGCCTCCAAAGGTTTTACCACCATCTGGGTGATAGTCGATCGGTTCTTAGAGATGGCACACTTTGTACCCCTGACCGGCCTGCCTTCCGCTCCCTGTCTCTCAGCTCTTTATTTCTGCCTGCACAGATGGCTCATGGTGATTGTATCAGACAGAGGGTCACAGTTTGTCACTCGTTTCTGGCTCATCTTTGGGCTATTAAAAACAATGTTCAGGTATATTGAAAAATCATAAATCGGGAGGCATATTATTATATCATACGGTAAAGTGTCAGATATTGTACTTTGCTGCTGTTTATTGCATAATCTCGCATTAAATCAGCCACTCCCCCCACATTATGTAATAGAGCGCGAGCAGCCCGAGGTTTGTTACCAACAAGTGACTGTGAACACAGAAAGTGGAAATCAGATTAGGGCTACACTTATTGCCAACTATTTCAGCTGTAAGAACAGATGTGTCCTCGTACATCCAGCCCCCTTACATGCTGAACAGCCCTTTTTAGTCGCGCCATGCCGTGACTCAGTAGCGCCGAGCATGTTTTCATGCACATTTTTACCTTCCATGTGAGTAGTTACCACAAGCAGCTTCTGCTGATTAAAATGAGAGGCAGCATGCTTGTGTTCTGTGTGCGACTTCCGGTGTATCTGCGCGGGAAATGCTACGTTACAGTGTCAACGGCTATAACACACTAACGTAGCATGTAACTGAGGTAGATAGATATATCTATATCTCATAACTACCTATCTCTCATAGATAGATATATCTATCTATCTCTCATATCTATCGCTTATAAGAGATAGATATGAGATAGATATAAGAGATAGGGGCCTATTCATCAACACTAAAATAACGTTTTTAAGGACATTTTCCTTAAATAACGTTATTTTGGTATTCATGAACAGACTTAACACAGGAGATATCACAGATATCTCCTTGCTAAGTTCCCCAGCGTTAGTTTCCACACTCCCCATACATTAGTACATTAGTATTAGTACATTAGTATGGGGATATTAGTACATTAGTACATTAGTATGGGTATATTAGTACATTAGTATGGGGATGTGGAAATTGTGGTATTCATCAAATTCCGAAAATTAGGAATTTTGGGAATTTGATGCAGTTACTATTCGCCTCTGTGAGGTGGCGAATAGCAGAATCCACTTACCTGTATCAGCGTGTGCAGGTCCCCCGACGAGTCCCTCCGGCGCTCTGCTCCGTCCTCAGGCTCCGGAGGCTGCGCTGTCATGTGTGCTCCCCAGCAGAGCACAAGAAAGTTTAGAAAAAGAAAAAAAAAGTTTTATTTTCTTTTTCTAATCTATCATGTGGTCTGCTGGGAAACCACATGACAGACCAGCAGGACGGAGCCGAAGGCTGCTGGGTGGACAGGTAAGTCGGGGGGGGGTGGTCGGGGGGGGGAGGTGAGCGGAGGGGGGAGGGGGAGGGGGGATTACGAAACTTAACGCATCTGTAGGCAGTGCTGCGCATGCGCTGGTATTACAGATGTAACAGCGCATGCGCAGCACTGTTTCCAGATGCGATAAGGTAGTGTACGCAGGGAAAAGTATCTATTTCCCGAAACGCTGTCATCGCAAAAATGACAGGTACCGGAATAGATACTTATGGAGAGGAGAAATGATGAATCCCACCTATAATTAGCTAGAACTCCATGAGAGTTCTAAAGCTAATTATCTCCAGAGAATTTTTACGTTTAATGAATAGGCCCCATAGATAGATATTTGATACAGTAGATATGAGATAGATATGAGAGATAGGGGCCTATTCATTAAACCTAAAAATTCTCTGTAAAACCAGTGCATGCGCAGCACTGCCTACAGATGCGGTAAGTTTGTGTACCCCCCCCCCCGACTTACCTGTCCGCGCAGCAGCCTCAGGCTCCGTCCTGCTGGTCTGTCATGTGTGCTTCCCAGCAGACCACATGATAGATTAGAAAAAGAAAAAATTTATTTTTTTTCTAAACTTTCTTGTGCTCTGCTGGGGAGCACACATGACAGACCAGCAGGACGGAGCCTGAGGACGGAGCAGAGCGCCGGTGGGCCTCGTAGGGGGACCTGCACACGCTGATACAGGTAAGTGGATTCTGCTATTCGCCACCTCACAGTGGCGAATAGTAACTGCATCAAATTCCAAAAATTGTGGTATTCATCAAATTCCAAAAATTATCAATTTCCACATCCCCATACTAATGTACTAATATACCTGTACTAATGTACTAATGTCCCCATACTAATGTACTAATATCCCCATACTAATGTACTAATATACCTGTACTAATAATAATGTACTAATATCCCCATACTAATGTACTAATGTCCCCATACTAATGTACTAATATCCCCGTACTAATGTCCCCATACTAATGTACTAATATACTAATACTAATGTACTAATACTAATGTATGGGGAGTGTGGAAATTAACGCAGGGGAACTTAGCGAGGAGATATCTGTGATATCTCCTGTGCTAAGTCTGTTCATGAATACCAAAATAACATTATTTAAGGAAAATGTCCTTAAAAACGTTATTTTAGTGTTGATGAATAGGCCCCTATCTCTTATATCTATCTCATATCTATCTACTGTATCAAATATCTATCTCATTTCTATCTATCTCATATCTATCTCTTATAAGAGATTGATAGATATGAGTGAGATATGAGAGATAGATATGAGATAGATAGAAGATACAGTTGATAGATATGGGATATAGTTATGAGATAGATATGAAAGATAGATGATAGATATTATCCTTTATTTCTATGGAGCCACAAGGGTTCCGCAGCACCTTACAAAGTGCAGAAACAAATGAGCACACAAGAAAAACATTTATCAAAAGTATAAACAATGCAGGACAAATACAGGATTTATAAAAATGGCTGCATAACAGTGCTACAAGCAGAGTGTTAACAACCAAGTGTTAGGTGCTGTTGTAAATTAAAATATAAGTAAGGGAAGAAGCAGCACGTGAGGGAAGAGGGCCCTGCTCGTGAGAGCTTACATTCTAAAGGGGAGGGGCAAACAAACGGGTGACACAAATGGGCTGGATTGTGAGGAAGGAACATGGAGTAGTGGATTAGGATGAGCGCTGGAAAGTTTTGAGGAAGAAAGGGGTCTCCAGAGCCCATTTGAAGATTAGGAGCCAGGGAACAAAGTTATCATGGAATTTTGAACTAAGGCCAAGGGGACGAAAAAAGGCAGCTACTCAAAGAAGTTGGAAAAGGCAAATATCATGAGCATTGAATGGATAGAATGAAATGGAGAGTTTAGTATGTAAGAGGTGGTGGGAGTGACCAGACGATAGAAGTACCCCAACACTGTGGCAATCTCCAGGCCAGAGTGTGTGAGAATGTGTGGCCCCCAAAGGCGATAGTTGCAGGAGAAGGGGTGTCAGATGGGCAAATCCAAGATTTGGTGATGGCTAGGAGATGCAAGGAGTTGGTGATGAAGCTGTCATGGATGCGGACCAGTTGATTATAGACAGAACTGGGTTTCCAGAGGGCACAGGAGAGAGGGACAGAGTTAAGAGAAGAGGGAGATTGTCAGGGTTACTGTAGTGAATTAGAGCAGGGGGATAAGGATAGTGATCATATGTGGTGGGCTTCAAAATGAGGAAGGGTGACAGCAGGTGGTGGACAAGGTGGAGGTTTAGTGTGGTGTGGGTGGAGAAGAGAGGTAACTTGGAGAAAAGGGAGGGTGCAGGACTTAGTAGTGGTGTAGTAGGACCATGGTGGAATAGGAGTAAATAATGGAGTAGTGGGAGATATGGTGGAGAGTACTAGATGGGATGAAGGGAGAAAGAGGAGAGGAAGGAGGGAGAGGGGACTATGGAGGGAGGAAAAAGATGGGAACTGGTGGTAGAGGAGAGAGTTATGTAGCTGCTGAGTGATGGGCGGAACAGAAGAATAGACATAGTGTAGATGACGGAATAGGGGGGAGAAGCTGTAGTAGTGATGAGAGTGAGATACAGGAATAGTACAGTTAAAATGTCTAAAAATCAGATAAAAGGAAGAATAGTGCTGGTAGATGTAAAGGCACAACTACAGTAGCATCTAATAAACAAAATGAGTTTGGAATTGTTAAAGTTTTAAATTTAGGATAACGTATTCTTAAAGATGTATAGGTGTTAAACAATGGTAGATACTACAGTGGTGTAAAGATACATTGACAGTGGTACAGGAATGATTTAAACATGCATCCAAAAATTTAAAGTGCAGCAAACTAACTGGTAGTTGCTTTTAATGCTGAAGCAGGGTGTTTTATTAAGGTGTGTCCAGGTTATAATGAAAGCTGGTGGCTGAGTTACAGGCTATCCAGAAGCTCAGAAGATCATTTTAAATAGTTTCCAGGTTGTAAAGAGTTCTATTTTATCTGTTGTCCTCCTGTGTTCCTCCTGTAAAACTCCAGTCGAACTCTTTAAATTATGCTGTGCATGTAATACTACTTAAAAAAACACACTTTGAAATAAAAACCTATGCAGCCTTGTAACATGTCTGCAGCCTGTACCCTACTAAATATATAGATAGATAGATAGATAGATAGATAGATAGATAGATAGATAGATAGATAGAGATATGAGATAGAAATTGTAGATAGACATGAGATAGATATGAGATGGATAGATACAAGATAAATACTGTAGATATATAGATAGATATGAGATAGATAGATACAGTAGGTAGATATATATGAGATAGATAGTTTTTAGACAGATAGAAATTAGATAGACATATAGATATGAAGTAGATATTGTAGATAGAGACACATAGCTAGATATACTGTAGATAGATGAGATAGGTACAGTAGATAGATAGATATGAGAGATAGTTTTGAGATAGATAGAAATTAGATAGAAATATAGATATCAGGTAGATATTGTAGATAGATTGATATAGATACTGTATATGATATATATATGAGCTAGATGGATATGATGTAGATAGATGTGAGATACTGTAGATAGATATGAGATAGATGATAGAGATATGAGATAGATACTGTAGACAGATATGAGATAGATAGGAGATGGATAGATACAAGATAAATACTATATATATATATATATATATATGATAGATACAGTAGGTAGATATATGAGATAGAAATTAGATAGTTTTTAGACAGATAGAAATATATCTATCTACAACATCTACCTCATATCTATGAGATACATAGCTAGATATAGATACTGGAGATAGATCAGATACATACAGTAGATAGATATGAGATAGATAGTTTTGAGATAGAAATTATATAGAAATATAGATATGAGGTAGATAGATGTAGATACTGTATATGATATAGATAGACAGATATGAGCTAGATAGATGAGAGATAGATATGAGATAGATAGACATGAGATATATAGATAGATATGAGATAGATATGATGTAGATAGATAGATGTGAGATACTGTAGATAGATATGAGATACAAGAGATATGGTAAGAACTTACCTTTGTTATCTCTGTTTCTATAAAGTCCTTAGGTCCACAGGGATACCTTGGGGTATAGGCATGGCTTCGTCCATCGGGCACCACACAGTTAAAGTTTTCAATCCCTGGATGCACCGGAGCCCCCTCTCCTATACCCCACCCCCAGGCCAAGGCACCTTCCATTTTAGTAGCTAGCCATAGGCCGGAGGAAGAGAAAAAGAGAGAAGAAAGTCTGGAACACATAAGAATCACATTCTCACACAAAGGAGACAGAAGACTGGTGACCAGAACAACTCCCTACTGAAGCACAGTGTGTCAGGGCTGGCGCCCTATGGACCCTAAGGACTTCATAGAAACAGAGATAACAAAGGTGAGTTCTTACCATATCTCTTGTTTTCTACTTCAGGGTCCTTAGAGATCCACAGGGATACCTTGGGGATGTCCCAAAGCAGTATCCTTCAAGGGAGGGGACACTCCTGTGCGGAAAAGAGAATCCACCGCCCAAGGAAAGCATCCTGAGAAGCAAAGGTATCAAAAGCGTAATACCTGACAAAGGTACGGACAGAAGACCATGTGGCTGGCTTACAAAGCTGAATAGCCAAGGTGCCACAGTGAGCTGTCCACGAAGGACCCAAAGACCTCGTAGAATGAGCTGAGGGCAGCACTGGAAAACCCTCATAAGCATAAGCCTTAGAGATCGCCATGTGAATCCACCGTGCCAAGGTCTGCTTATTGGCAGGCCAACCCTTCTTGTGAAATCCATACAGCATAAACAAGGAGTCTGATTTTCAAAGAGAACAGGTACAGTCCACATAAATCCATACCATACCACATCCAATGAGGTCTCACCAGCTGAGAGATCCGAAGAGTTAAAAGCCGTTACTATCATTTCCTCATTAATGTGGAAACTAGACAACACCTTGGAAAGGAAACCAGGGCGGGTCCGAAGTACCGCCCTGTCCGGATGAAAAATCAGAAAGGGGGGGTGACAGGAGAGAGCCCCCAAGTCTGACACCCTTCTGGTGGAAGCAATAGCCAGAAGAAACACAGTATTAGCTGTAAGCCATTTCAAATCCACTGAGCCCAGGGGTTCAAATGGAGGTCCTTGTAGAGCCCTTAGGACTACAGCCAACTCCCAAGGAGCCACCGGAGGGACAAAGGGAGGCTGAATAAAAGGAGACCCTGCATAAAGGTGCGGATATCAGGAAGTGGAGCTATCCTATGCTGAAACCACACCGACAGAGCAGAGAAATGCACCTTTAAGGAGGCGAGGCGGAGACCTAGATCTAAGCCCACCTGTAGGAAAGCCAGCACTTTGGATATCTGAAACACCTGGGGATCATACCCTCTAGGGCGACACCACTCAAAATAGGTATGCCACACCCTGTGGTAAATTCTGGCCGAAGAAGGTTTCTGAGCACTGAGCATGGTATTCACCACAGATCTGGGGAAACCCTTTGACCTTTGATGGCATGGCTGTTGAGACATCCCTCCTAAGACAGACAAGCCAGGTCTGGGTACAAGGACCCTGAGACAACAGGTCCGGACATTGAGGCAACAGCAACAGAGTGTCAATGGAGAGACACTGAAGATCCGAGTACCAATGACGTCTCAGCCATGCAGGAGCCACCAGCAGGATCTTGCCACCTTCTTGCTTGAACTTTCAAAGTACTCAAGGAAGAAGGGAGAATGGAGGAAACAGCTACACAAACTGGAAGGTCCAACGTACCGACAGTATCTACCAGGAGAGCCTCTGTGTCTCTTGTTCGGGAGGCCATGTATATCTCTAATATAAATGTATGTAACTCCTCTACCGGCTGTATATCTCTAATATAAATGTATGTGACTCCTCTACCGGCAGTATATCTCTAATATATATGTATGTAACTCCTCTACCGGCTGTGTATCTCTAATATAAATGTATGTGACTCCTCTACCGGCTGTATATCTCTAATATAAATGTATGTAACTCCTCTACCGGCTGTATATCTCTAATATAAATGTATGTAACTCCTCTACCGGCTGTGTATCTCGCATATAAATGTATGTAACTCCTCTACCGGCTGTGTATCTCTAATATAAATGTATGTAACTCCTCTACCGGCTGTGTATCTCTAATATAAATGTATGTAACTCCTCTACCGGCTGTGTATCTCTAATATAAATGTATGTAACTCCTCTACAGGCTGTGTATCTCTAATATAAATGTATGTAACTCATCTACAGGCTGTATATCTCTAATATAAATGTATGTAACTCATCTACAGGCTGTATATCTCTAATATAATGTATGTAACTCCTCTACCGGCTGTGTATCTCTAATATAAATGTATGTAACTCCTCTACCGGCTGTATACCTCTAATATAATGTATGTAACTCCTCTACCAGCTGTGTATCTCTAATATAATGTATGTAACTCCTCTACCGGTTGTGTATCTCTAATATATATGTATGTAACTACTCTACCGGCTGTGTATCTCTAATATATAAACCTTCTATCGGATGAGGTGTTGTCATGTGTGCAAACCACTTATCATACTAACATAAAATAAAGACACTGAGATGTGGATTTAGCAGATAACTTGATGGAGATTTATTGGAGCAATAATAATTATTATTTATTTAAGGATGTATGGTGGCAAAGAAAGGACGGCCAGAAATCAGCCAGATCTGCTATGCCCACACACAAACAACAAAAGGCATAGCAGGCGTAGATCGCCCAGAGTGCATACACATAACCATGTAACTCATATCATCAACAAAAGGTAACGCTCACCCCCATCTTGACTTCCCACCCGTTTAGGTGGTGATACTGCCCCCCCGTTAGGTTGGTACAGCCAACTACCCTTCAATGAAGGGAGCGCCCTTAAATCATAAATGCACCCGGACTGGCGACCTGCCGTTCTTTCCCGCCACCCAAAACCAAACCCACAACATACCAAAATTTATAGGGGAGGGAGGGTGGGGAATCTGGAACAAAGAGGCTTTGGCCCACACTTTTATCCCACTATATAATGTTCCTGTTACACACCCACCCCTGCTTGCCATAGGCTAACTCCCACAAGTAATTTGCATACATGCCTGCCCCCATCCTAGAGGTTTAAAACACCTCTTTTCTTAAGCAATCTTTTGGTTTCTCAATGTATGTAACTCCTCTACCGGCTGTGTATCTCTAATATAATGTATGTAACTCCTCTACCGGCTGTATATCTCTAATATAATGTATGTAACTCCTCTACAGGCTATATATTAGAGACACACAGCCGGTAGAGGAGTTACATACATTTATATTAGAGATATACTCAGCCGGTAGAGGAGTTACATACATTATATATTAGAGATACACAGCCGGTAGAGGAGTTACATACCTTATATTAGAGATATACAGCCGGTAGAGGAGTTACATACATTATATTAGAGATACACAGCCGGTAGAGGAGTCACATACATTTATATTAGAGATATACAGCCGGTAGAGGAGTTACATACATTTATATCTCTAATATAAATGTATGTAATATGAGGATACCGGGTGACCTGGGTATCCTGGGGTTCAGGGATAACACAGTGGAGCGGGTTATGATGAAGGAATGATTAACTTTATTCATGGAGACACAGAAATCCAGCACAGTAAGCAGGGTTATATCATTATAGTCCACTCATATTTCAGCAAAGTCTTTTCCAGCAGCTCTATATCTCCTCCCTACCTGGCCAGCAATGACAGCTGTAGCAGGGCACATAAAGCTGCTATATAGCTTAAGACACTGAGAGGGGACAACACCCCAACCTTCAGAGTCACACACTTCCCACAATTCCCCTTGCTGCACCACCCTACTTCCCTCTCTCTCTCTCATTGGTGGGCTCAGGTGTCTGTCTTTGCAGAGAGGAAGGAGGAGGGCTTTGTAACAGGAACACACCTTTGCTGTCTGCTGCTGGCAAACTTCCTGTATGAGACATGCAGACTGAGGGCTTCAATTAAGAACACAGAAATGGGTCATGGGGTTAACTCTTTTCAACATGCAGTCAAGTCCTAGAAGTCCTTTTCCCTTGTCTCCTCACATACCTCCCCCTTCTTAAATCAAGGAGACAGACATGGTCCAAATGTTGGAGTCCTGACTGTCGACTCGGCCCGAGGGTCTGCGAAGCTTGATATTTGTTTCCTCACATCTGAATAGCCCATCAGCATTGTGATGTTCTCATCCCTTTTTGTGAGAAATGGAAAAGTTGAAACTTTGTAACGCCAGACTCCACCTCGACAACCTCCCATTTTCCCCCGAGGTTCTGTTTAGCCAATACAATGGGTTATGGTCAGTGACAACAGTAAATTCTTTCCAATAAAGATATGGTTGTAGCTTCTTTAAGGCCCAGACTATGGCTAGACATTCTTTTTCGATAGTGGCATAGGCTATCTCTCGGTCAGCTAGTTTATGGGATAGATACACAATTGGATGTTCCCTACAGTCTTCTCCCACTTGACTCAACACTGCCCCAAGTCCACACCCTGATGCATCAGTCTACACAATAACCTTTCTGTTGTAGTCAGGGGCAGCCAACACTGGGGCTCGAGTCAGCAAGTCTTTTAAGGTGTTGAAAGCTTGCTCACACTCAACAGTCCATTCAATATTTTGAGCATATCTCTTTTTGGTCAAGTCAGTCAGAGCCTTGGCCACGGTGCTGTAATGTGGTATACATTTCCTGTAATAGCCAGCGACTCCAAGGAATGCACGCACTTGTTTCTGGTTGACAGGTTGGGGCCAATTGGCAATAGCCTCCACCTTTGCCAGATCAGGCCTGATAGCACCTCCTCTGACCCGATGTCCTAGGTACTGAACCTCAGCCATCCCCATCTGACACTTATCTGGGCGTATGGTGAGTCCAGCCTGTCTAATCCTCTTGAGCACTTCTGTCACCAAATTAAATGCTCCTCCCAGGTATGGCTGAAGATGGCAATGTCGTCTAGGTAGGCTTGGGAAATGTCTTGACACCCCTCCAGGAGGTCATTAACCATTCACTGGAATATGGCAGGGGTGTTCTTCATCCTGAAAGGTATCGTAGTCCACTGAAAGAGTCCTTCCGGTGTGATGAAGGCAGTACGCTCCTGTGCCTCTTTGGTAAGTGGGATTTGCCAGTAGCCTTTACTCAAGTCCAGTGTTGAGACAAACTCAGCCCCTCCAATCTGATCCAGTAGCTCATCAACACGGGGCATAGGGTAAGCATCAGTGGTGGTGACTGTGTTTAATTTGGGATAGTCCACACAAAACCGTGTGGTTCCATCTTTCTTGGGAACCAACACAACCCCAGCAGCCCATGGGCTTTTAGATGGCAGTATGACCCCCAAAGCTAGCATCTCCTCGATCTCAGCCTTTACCTGCCTCATAACACCTGGAGTAATCCGGTAGGTGACTTGTCGGATGGGCCTAGCACTTCCAGTGTCCACATGGTGGGCAGTCAGATGAGTTCGACCAGGTAGACAAGAAAACTGGGCCTGTTCAGCCTCTAAGATCATCCACATCTCCTGCTGCTGGGCTACATTCAACTGTTGTCCCACCTGGACTGATTCCACTCCTTTCTTCTCTTTAGCAGCTCCCAAAAGGTCAAGCATGGATCAGTTTCTGGTGTCTCCATCGGAGGACAACATACCACCATTGTTACTGCTTGACAATCACAATAGGCCTTAATTTGATTTATATGGGATGTGTGTAGGTACTTCCCTCCCTTATCCAGGGCAATCACGTAATTGACTGGTCCGGTGCACCTTACCACGGTATATGGTCCTTCCCATGTGGCCTGCAGTTTTTCTTCGCACTGGGATAAACACCATTACTTTTTGCCCTGGATGCAACTCTCAGTCTTGAGCGTGGGCACCATACCATTCCTTTTGTCTCTCTTGTGATTCCCTGAGATGCTCTTGGGTAAACTGTAGCAATCTTCTCATGCGGTTCCGCATATTCTCTACATATTGTAAAATTGGCTGCTGGTGTTCTTGGAAAGTTCCCTCCCAGCTCTCTTTGACCAGGTCTATAGGCCCCACACTTTCTGGCTGTACAAAAGTTCAAATGGGGAATATCCAGTAGACGCCTGTGGGACTTCCCGATAAGCGAATAGAAGCTGTTGCAGGGCTCTCTCCCAGTCACTCCTTTCTGACTGAACGTAAGCTTGTAGAAGTCTTTTTAGCGTTCCATTAAAATGTTCACAGAGTCCATTCGTCTGCGGATGATAAGAGGTGGTCCGAAGAGGTCGAACCCCCCACTTTTCCCACAGGGTTTGCAATAGTTCACCTTGGAACTGGGGTCCTTGATCTGTGATGACTTCCTGCGGGTATCCAAGCTGACTGAGTATGTCAGTCAATGCTTGCGCAACATGTTCTGTCTCAATAGATGATAGGGCCACAGCCTCAGGATAGCATGTAGCAAAGTCCACCAGCGTTAGAATGTACTTTTTTCCCATATGACTGGGAATAGCTAATGGTCCGACTAGGTCTATGGCAACATGGGCAAAGGGCTCCCCTATAATAGGTAATGGGTGCTGAGGAGATTTTTGCTGGGGATTCCCCAGTCTCTGGCAGGTATCGCAGGTGTCTCGATACTGCTTAACGTCTCTAGAGATCCGTGGCCAGAAGAAATTCCGCAACAGTCGGGCCAGTGTTTTACGCATGCCAAAATGCCCGACCGCTGGAATGTCTTGAGCAAGGGCTAGTAATTGTGCTCTGTATGATGTAGGTACCACCAACTGTTTAGTGGGCATGACTGTTTCCTGTCCAGACTGAGGAACGACAACTTGGTACAGCAATTCCTCTTCCCTAACTATCTTGTTCCCATCGGCTGTTTCCAATTACAGGTCAGCTGTGCTCCTTAATTTACTTAGGGAAGGGTCTGTCCATTGGGCCTGTCGAAACTCACTCCGGTCCACCTCCCCCAAGTCTATCTCTGAAGTACTGGACAAGGGACTGGAATCACTCACCATTGTGACCGGGGTAGGTTGGTTCTGTTCTGAATCTGTCATCTGGGTCACTGCTCTTTGGGTTTGGCTTCGGGTCACCACTTGCACGAAGCGTGTCACCAGTCCCTGTCCCAGATCATTCCCGAGGATGACCTTGGCTGGTAGCCCCTTGAGTACTCTGATCTCCACGATTCCTTGATCAGCTCCCCAGTTGAGATGTATCTTGGTGACAGGGATATCGGTCTGTTATCCACCAGCAGTGGCAATTCGTGCATACTGTCCAGGAATCACCCGGGAGGTGGGAATCAGGTCTGGCTCAATCAATGTGAGTGAGGCCCCAGAATCTCAAAGACCCTGTACCCACTGGTCCTCTACCAACACAGGCTGTAAGTACCACTGCATATTCTGAGGAGTTTCCTGCTCCTTCCCCAGAACCAGGTCTACATCCATAATCTCAACCGCATCTGACTGGATGACTGCCTTGCAATAATCCTCCATGAGGTAACATACCACAGAGACTGGGGCCGGTCTAGCCCCAGGGAATGGCCCTCGCATGCGTGGACAGTCCCTCAACAAGTTTCCTGGTTGATTGCAGCTGTAACACTTCCGAGGTTCTGGGTTAGCCACTTTGAATCTGGCTGGTTGATAGGAGAGGTTTTTGATAGGGCCTCCTTTACTACTATCATTGATGCACGGTTCTCTGTCAGGGAGCTTCTCCACTTGTGGGGTTCTTGTACCACCTGTTGAACTGAAGACTCTCCATTGGGGCGGTTAGCTATATATTCATCAGCCCATTCTGCAGCTTGTTCAGGTGTGCTGGGCTTCCGGTCTGCGACCCACTCCCGTACCTCTGGTGTCATCTTAATCATTAGTTGTTCTACCACGATTAGGTTGACGATCTGCTCCATAGTAAAGGCCTGTCTACCCTCGAGCCATTTTCCACAAGCTTGCCATAGCTGACTGGCAAACTCTTGGTAGGAAACAGACCCACTTTTGCTCAGTGTCCTGAATTTGAGACGATAAGATTCTGCAGTGATCTAAATCTTAGCCAGCAATGCCTTCTTTATACAGGTGTAGACTCCATATTCCTGGGGAGTTAGAGCCCTGTAGGCTTCCAGAGCCCTACTGGTGAGACTTGGCCCCAAGTACTTGGGCAATTCAGCTGGCTCTTTCCCATGCACTCTCATGAGATTCTCAAAGATCTGGAGGTGAGTGTCAATGTCTGTTTCATTCTCTCGAAATGTGGGAAGATCCTTAAATCTCAAGCGCCGCTTCTCTTGTTCAGCCCCTCTGGGCGACAGCACAGTTCCGCTGCTAGTAGAGATTTGTACCCCTAATATGGCTTGGATCACTTCAGCTCTCTCTTGTGTAGTTGCACTTTCACCTAGCACTCCCAGCCAGCTCTGTAGCAGGACGGGAGTAGTGGTGGTTGACTCAGGTAACCAACTGGAAGAAGTGCTTTCACTGCCTGTCAGTCCTTCTTCAACATCACTTAGGTGGTCAGGATCCTCTGGGTGTGCACGATCCCACTCCAACAACCGCAGTACCAGAATCTTCCGGGTGTCAGACCCATTATACGCATCCTGCAAAATCCTTGCAGGTGCTGTTTCCGGGCTGTCCAGTCAAACTTCTCCTGCTCTCTCATGACGTTTTCAATTTGGCCACCGGTTGCAACTCCTGACTGACTCTCCCTGCTGATATTCTCTGGTGTTAGCGTTGCTTCTACTCACTCCCCTGGAATTACTACAGGAACTGCGTGACGTCCCACCGCTGCTGCCAAATGTGAGGATACCAGGTGACCTGGATATCCTGGGGTTCAGAGATCACACAGTGGAGCGGGTTATAATGAAGGAATGATGAACTTTATTCATGGAGACACAGAAATCCAGCAAACAGTAAGCAGGGTTATATCATTAGAGTCCGCTAAGAGTTCAGCAAAGTCTTTTCCAGCTGCTCTATATCTCCTCCCTGCCTGGTCAGCAATGGCAGCTGTAGCAGGGCACACAGAACTGCTATATATCTAAAGACACTGAGAGAAGACAACATCCCAACCTCTAGTCACACTGTACTTACACACTATCCCACAATTCCGCTTGCTGCACCACCCTCTCTCTCTTTCATTGGTGGGCCCTGGTGTCAGTCTTTCCAGAGAGGAAGGAGGAGGGCTTTGTAAAAGGAACAGTCCCTTGCTGTCTGCTGCTGACAAACTTCCTGTATGAGACATGCAGACTGAGGGCTTCAATTTAAGAACAGAAATGGGTCATGGGGTTAACTCTTTTCAACATGCAGGCAAGTCCTAGAAGTCCTTTTGCCTTGCCTCCTCACATGTAACCCCTCTACCGGCTGTATATCTCTAATATAATGTATGTAACTCCTCTACCAGCTGTATATCTCTAATATAATGAATGTAACCCCTCTACCGGCTGTATATCTCTAATATATATGTACGTAACTCCTCTACCAGCTGTATATCTCTAATATAAATGTATGTAACTCCTCTACCAGCTGTATATCTCTAATATAATGTATGTAACTCCTCTACCGGCTGTGTATCTCTAATATAAATGTATGTAACTCCTCTACAGGCTGTGTATCTCTAATATATATGTATGTAACTCCTTTACCGGCTGAGTATATCTCTAATATAAATGTATGTAACTCCTCTACCGGCTGTGTATCTCTAATATAATGTATGTAACTCCTTTACTGGCAGAGTATATCTCTAATATAAATGTATGTAACTCCTCTACCGGCTGTGTATCTCTAATATAATGTATGTAACTCCTCTACCGGCTGAGTATCTCTAATATATATGTATGTAACTCCTCTACCGGCTGTATATCTCTAATATAAATGTATGTAACTCCTCTACCGGCTGAGTATCTCTCTAATATAATGTATGTAACTCCTCTACCGGCTGAGTATCTCTCTAATATAATGTATGTAACTCCTCTACCGGCTGAGTATATCTCTAATATAATGTATGTAACTCCTCTACCGGCTGAGTATATCTCTAATATAATGTATGTAACTCCTCTACCGGCTGAGTATATCTCTAATATAATGTATGTAACTCCTCTACCGGCTGTGTATCTCTAATATAATGTATGTGACTCCTCTACCGGCTGTGTATCTCTAATATATAATGTATGTAACTCCTCTACCGGCTGTATATCTCTAATATAATGTATGCAACTCCTCTACCGGCTGTATATCTCTAATATAAATGTATGTAACTCCTCTACCGGCTGCATATCTCTAATATAAATGTATGTAACTCCTCTAAAGGCTGTGTATCTCTAATATAAATGTATGTAACTCCTCTACCGGCTGTATATCTCTAATATAATGTATGTAACTCCTCTACCGGCTGTATATCTCTAATATAATGTATGTAACTCCTCTACCGGCTGTATATCTCTAATATAATGTATGCAACTCCTCTACAGGCTGTGTATCTCTAATATAAATGTATGTAACTGCCCTACCGGCTGTATATCTCTAATATAAATGTATGTAACTCCCCTACCGGCTGTGTATCTCTAATATAAATGTATGTAACTCCTCTACCGGCTGTATATCTCAAATATAATGTATGTAACTCCTCTACCGGCTGTATATCTCTAATATAATGTATGCAACTCCTCTACAGGCTGTGTATCTCTAATATAAATGTATGCAACTCCTCTACCGGCTGTATATCTCTAATATAAATGTATGTAACTCCTCTACAGGCTGTGTGTCTCTAATATAATGTATGTAACTCCTCTACCGGCTGAGTATATCTCTAATATAAATGTATGTAACTCCTCTACCGGCTGTATATCTCTAATATAATGTATGCAACTCCTCTACCGGCTGTGTATCTCTAATATAAATGTATGTAACTCCTCTACCGGCTGTATATCTCTAATATAATGTATATGAATCCTCTACCAGCTGTGTATCTCTAATATAAATGTATGTAACTCCTCTACCGGCTGTATATCTCTAATATAAATGTATGTAACTCCTCTACCGGCTGTGTATCTCTAATATAAATGTATGTGACTCCTCTACCGGCTGTGTATCTCTAATATATATGTATGTAACTCCTCTACCGGCTGTGTATCTCTAATATAAATGTATGCGACTCCTCTACCGGCTGTGTATCTCTAATATATATGTATGCAACTCCTCTACCGGCTGTATATCTCTAATATAAATGTATGTAACTCCTCTACCGGCTGCATATTTCTAATATAAATGTATGTAACTCCTCTACAGGCTGTGTATCTCTAATATAAATGTATGTAACTCCTCTACCGGCTGTATATCTCTAATATAATGTATGTAACTCCTCTACCGGCTGTATATCTCTAATATAATGTATGCAACTCCTCTACCGGCTGTGTATCTCTAATATAAATGTATGCAACTCCTCTACCGGCTGTATATCTCTAATATAAATGTATGTAACTCCCCTACCGGCTGTATATCTCTAATATAAATGTATGTAACTCCTCTACCGGCTGTGTATCTCTAATATAAATGTATGTAACTCCTCTACCGGCTGTGTATCTCTAATATAATGTATGTAACTCCTCTACCGGCTGTATATCTCTAATATAATGTATATGAATCCTCTACCAGCTGTGTATCTCTAATATAAATGTATGTGACTCCTCTACCGGCTGTGTATCTCTAATATATAATGTATGTAACTCCTCTACCGGCTGAGTATATCTCTAATATAAATGTATGTGACTCCTCTACCGGCTGTGTATCTCTAATATATAATGTATGTGACTCCTCTATCTGCTGTGTATCTCTAATATAATGTATGTGAATCCTCTACCGGCTGTTTATCTCTAATATGTATGTATGTAACTCCTCTACCGGCTGTGTATATCTCTAATATAATGTATGTAACTCCTCTACCGGCTGTATACCTTTAATATAATGTATGTGACTCCTCTACAGGCTCATATCTATCTCTCGCCCCCACAGGAAAATAAATAAACATAGGAGCCCGGGCAGCCACTCAATAGGGGATATGGAAAATGTGGTAAAACCCAGAAAACATTTTTTTTTATCGCATTTTCCATTTAGTGCATCCCGGCCAAAGGCTTCACATGCAAAAAAAAAACACATAATTGCCCAGAAAATACTTAAAAAAAAAAAAATAAACTAAATGGCCCCCACAGGAAAGAATAAAAAGGCTACATATGAAAGGAAAACATTACTTTAAAATAACTGCATGGCATCCAGGTGGCTAATGCAGTCAGTCTCAGAGTACATTGGGGAGTGAGAGGCACTTTCAAAACAGGGACTTCGAAGAGAGGAGCAAGCTGCTAGGCAGTGCAGGCACACACAGGGGGTGAGAAGCACGAAGAGGACAGGACTGTGCGGAGGAGGGGAGACAGCTGCCGGGCTGAGCTGGGAGACATGGGGGGAGGGACTGTGCGGAGGAGGGGAGGCAGCTGCCGGGCTGAGCTGGGAGACACGGGGGAAGGACTGTGCGGAGGAGGGGAGGCAGCTGCCGGGCTGAGCTGGGAGACACGGGGGGAAGGACTGTGCGGAGGAGGGGAGGCAGCTGCCAGGCTGAGCTGGGAGACACGGGGGGAAGGACTGTGCGGAGGAGGGGAGGCAGCTGCCGGGCTGAGCTGGGAGACACGGGGGGAGGGACTGTGCGGAGGAGGGGAGACAGCTGCCGGGCTGAGCTGGGAGACACGGGGGGAGGGACTGTGCGGAGGAGGGGAGGCAGCTGCCAGGCTGAGCTGGGAGACACGGGGGAAGGACTGTGCGGAGGAGGGGAGGCAGCTGCCGGGCTGAGCTGGGAGACACGGGGGGAAGGACTGTGCGGAGGAGGGGAGGCAGCTGCCGGGCTGAGCTGGGAGACACGGGGGGAAGGACTGTGCGGAGGAGGGGAGGCAGCTGCCGGGCTGAGCTGGGAGACACGGGGGGAGGGACTGTGCGGAGGAGGGGAGACAGCTGCCGGGCTGAGCTGGGAGACACGGGGGGAGGGACTGTGCGGAGGAGGGGAGACAGCTGCCGGGCTGAGCTGGGAGACACGGGTGAACACAAGAGGAAACTGACTACTCGGAGGAGAGGCAGCTTCCCGGCAGAGTAGGGTGACATAGGCGGTGAGGGACTAAAGGACAGGGACTATGCAGAGGGGAGGCACCAGCCGGGCAGTGCAGGGAGACATGGGGCCGCGTATGTGGCACTGTTGAATAGAGACTACACGGAGATATGTACAGAGAGGAGACACAGTAGGCACTCTAGCAAAAAATGGCTCCTCTGAGTCCTTGAGCGAGAGCCTCTGCCTTCGGGAGACGGAGCAGTGACAAGCCTTCTTTGCTCTTAACAGCGGCGCTGTCAGAGTGAGGAATCAGTGTCCAAGGTCAGTGTTGTATGTCGGGCTGAGACTATACTGTACACTGCTGTGCAGTCTGCTTCTAAATTTCTGCCAAAGTGCCAGTATGTCATACCACCGTATACCGTCACACCTCCAGCACTTATCTATCTCATATCTATCTCATATTTATCTATCTCATATCTATCTATCTACATCATGTCTATCTTTCTACTTCAGGGTCCTTAGGGATCCACAGGGATACCTTGGGGTATAGGCATGGCTTTATCCATCAGGCACCACACAGTTAAAGTTTTCCACCCCATGATGCACCAGGGCCCCCTCTCCTATACCCCGCCCCCAGGCCAAGGCACCTTCAGTTTCAGTAGATGCCCGGCCGGTGTCGGGTCACTGCACTGTGACAGCCTCTGAAGATCTTCAAGAGTGGTCAGCACGGATAGTCCAGTGGATGTCCATGCCGCCACTCCGACCACCGGTACTTATCCGGGGAACTCGGCGGGCTCTTGGGCGTTCCAGCTAGCGGGAACCCCCAGGGGCTTTTTGGACTGTGGCTGGATCGTACGGGGGGCAGCAAGGTAAGCAGCGGGCGTCTGCGGTAGGCGCCCGCTGATACAGTCCATGGTCCCCAGGGCTGGGGGCTCCCTGGGGACGGCAGTATAGTGGAGCCAGGCACTGAGCCTGTGCTGCCATTAGAACACCAGGGACAAGTTCCAGCATCCCTGGGGTTAATCATCTGCCAGCGAGGGCACCATCCCTGTTGAATACAGGAGGCCCCTCCTCCGCTGCTCAGTGCATTTCCACTGCAGCCTGCCAGGCTGAGGCAGCGATCCTCCCACCAGGCCCGCCTCCTCTGCATTTCTCGGAGCCCATCTTTGTTTGTGCAACACACGCTGGTAGCGGAGTGCAGAGCCTGGGTCCCCCCTTGCATACCTCTCCTCCAGAAGGTGCAGGTTGGTGTATGCAGGCGCTATTCCTACCAGCCTGTAGGTGTGGATAGTTGAGGCTAGCACAATTGTGCAGGTAATTCTCTGCATTGGTGTGTGACTTTATACTAGCGCTGTTTGCCTGATGTTTCTTCTGTCAGCCATTTTGCTATCACTGTATATTTCACCCTTTCTCTGCCCTCATGGTGCCAGTACTGTTAGGGTGTGAACCGGTCTCATAGTCTACATTGTTACTGTGTGGTGGGTCACATACCATGATGTCAGGGAGTGAGGATTCTGTGTCTATGGGTGCACCTCTCCTGTTCTCCTGCTCCAGGTGTAAAGCAGGTGTGGGGGAGGGGGATGTACTTCAGGATGGTTTATGTAGTGCGTGCTTAGCCATTCCTGGTACTTCTGCTGTACCCAGCACTAACTAAGAACCTCCATTGGCTTGTTTCGAACAAGCTTTAACTGTCCTAGCGGATAGGCTGTCTGCCCCCCCTGCGTTCCCTCAGTTGGGGTTCATGCAGCAGGCGGTAGTCCTGTCCCCAGTACTAGGGGTTCCAGGACAGCTGAGGGTAATGCAGTGTCCCCCTCAACAGAGTTCTTCCCAATGGGAGCCTGTCTGGGTAAATTCTCTGTCTGCCACAATGCAGAACCTAACGGATCGGTTACAAGAACCGCCACTTAGGCCTGCTAAGAGACCATTGTTGTGACCCCTGACTACACAGTATGGGGAGGATGACATGTCATCATATGAGGGAGAACTTCAAGATTTATCTGACTCTGACACTCCGCAGTACGGGGCGGAGGTTAAGTCTAAGATATATATTCCAGGTCTCATACGGGCAGTCTGTACGGCCATGGTAATTACAGATGACCACCTTACTGCGTCTACACCCATGTATGCTTATTTTAAAGAAGTTAAGGGTGCTGCTGCAGTTTTTCCCCTATCTGGTCAGTTAGTGGATCACGTAGAGGAGGTGTGGAAGTCTCTGGGGAAACGGTTTCAACCTCAAAAGCGTCTGGTCCATGCATACCCCTTTGCGGAGATTATTTCACTAAATGGGAGTCTCCTCCCCAGGTCTCAGGTGGATTCTCATGTGACATGCTTAGTGAAGAGTGCGACATTACCTATGCCATCCATGTCCTCTCTGACTGACGCTACAGACCGTAAGGTGGAGGTATGTCTTAAGTCTATCTATTCCCTCGCTGGAGGGGTCTCCCAACCAGCTATGGCAGTCTGCTGGGTGGCCCAGGCTATGGAAAGATGGGCGGACGCCCTGGAAGCATCCTTTGCTTCAGAGGTTACCAGTGAGCAAGTTGTGTTAGTGGGTAATCTCCGGGATTCCGCTGCGTACATTACTGAAGAAGCTTTGGAAGTGAGCCTACTTACTTCTAGGATTTCCGTGGCGGTGGTGTCTGCTCACTGCTCCTTGTTGTTGCGCTCTTGGAGGGCAGATGCTGAATCCAAAAAGGGCTTAGAATGCTTACCTTATAATGGGCAGGTCCTGTTTGGCCCCACTTTGGACAAGATTGTCAACACGCTGGTGGCAGCAAAATCTGCATATCTACCTTCAGCCCCGGCCACATCTGGGTCTAGAACTCAGTTCTTTCGATGCTATCGCCCACAGGGTAAGCCTAAGGTGCAGTCCTTTCCGAGACCATCAGGGTCCAAAAAGGCCACCAAGCCCAAGAAACAGGCTTGGAGCACCATATGCCCGGCCGCCAAGCAGGATAACAAACCCTCAGCCTGACGGGTCTGGCCTCCCCTTGGGGGACCCCAAGGTGGGAGGCCGGGTTCTGCAATACATCCAGTGCTGGTGCCAGACCACCACAGACACTTGGGTAAGGGAAGTGTTAACTAAGTGGTATGTCCTCTCCTTCCGCAGAATGCCTCCTCATCAGTTCTTCAGAGCAGGCCTGCCTTCAGATCTAGAAAAGGCTCTGGCAATCCAGGTGCACTCTATGCTCCATATGGGGGTCATAGTGCGTGTTCCGTTACCCCTCGGGGGACAGGGTATTACCGCCCTATCCTCAACCTCAAGTCAACCTCAAGTCCCTGAACAAGATTCTAAGGGTCCCTCGGTTCTGAAAGGAGACCCTGCATTCCATTATATTAGCTATGGAACCTCAGGATTTTATGGTGTCTCTGGATATTCAGGATGCCTACTTGCATATTCCCAATGCCAGGGCTCATCAACGTTACCTCAGATTTGTGATACTAAATCACCAGTACCAGTTTCGGGCTGTGCCGTTTGGCCTCTCCACAGTGCCTCGGGTGTTTACAAAGGTAATGGCGGACATGGCGGCCCACCTGTGGTTGCAGGGAGTTCACCTGTTACCCTACTTGGACGACCTTCTGTTTTTGGCGGGGTCTCCAGAAGCACTTCACAACCATCTGCAACTGACAATATCAGTGTTGCAGACTCACAGCTTGCTGGTAAACTGGAAGAAGTCCTCTCTAACTCCTTCGCAGAGGATGGTCCACCTGGGGGCATTGTTGGAATTTCAGCAGCCAAGGATCTTCTTGATGGAAGAAAAAATCTCCGTGTTGCGGTCCAGGATACGCAATCACCTACAGAGTTGACGAGTGTCTCTTCACTAGGCAATGAGGTTACTGGTTCCATGGTGTTGACGTTCGACATGTTGGAGTATGCTCAGTTTCACTCCAGGCCTCTGCAGTTGTTGATTCTCACCAGATGCAATGGATTACCCGTCGAATAAGGACTCAAATGATCGTGTTTTCTCCGGAGGTGCGCCTGTCTCTGACTGTTTTGGGTCTCGGACTAGGTCCTTCTAACGACGGATGCCTGCCTTCGGGGCTGGGGTGCTGTGATGGGTCCACATGTCTTCCAGGGGCAGTGGACGTCAGTGGAATCTGCCCTGCCGATCAATATATTGGAACTTCTGGCAGTATTCAGAGGGCTGCAACAAGCAAGACTCATTCTGCATGGAAAACCCATACAAATTCAGTCAGACAACGCCACCACGGTGGCTTACATAAACCGTCAAGGAGGAACTAGAAGTAAGGCAGCCCTAAAAGAGGTATCCCGCATTCTGACTTGGGCGGAAGACAATCGCAGCAGTGTTCATTCTGGGAGTAATCAACTGGGAAGCGGACTTCCTCATCCGTCACGATGTGCATCCAGGGGAATGGTCTCTAGTGTGTGTGTATGGGTACAGTGTACATGTGATAGGGAATATAGGGCCTCATTCAGAGGCGGTTGTTGGATGCAAGTGTTCGTTCTGAAACAGGGAGGTCGCTTGCATCCTGAACGGCCGCCTCTATGTCGGTCGTTAGGCTGTGGGTTAACACCCACAGCTCTAATGACCGCTAAGGTTGATGGTCAAGATGATCGCGACCATCGGGGCTTACGACAAGACCCTAAGGTAGGGTCTCGTCAACCTTAAGCCCCAGAAGGCTTCCTGCTCTGTTTGAGCAGGAGGTTCCCCACTGACATCACTGATGATGTCAGTGGGGCCTCCCCCAAATGGAAAACATTCCGATAAGAACGCCTCCGTTTGGCCGGGCACGCCCCCGGCCCGCCCAGCAAACGGAGCGAGCTGTCACTCAACATCGACAGCTCGCCCAGTCTTCGCACATTCGCACGACGGAGCCGGCTCCGTTGTGCGCATGCGCACTGGAGCAACATCGACCAGCTTGTGAGCTCGTAGAGCTAATGACCAGGTCTGAATAAGCTCCATAAAGTGTAAGTGATAAGGGGACAGGACTGAGGTGACCCCCTAGTGTGTGTGTGTGTGTGTGTGTGTATGAATACAGTGTACATGTGATAGGGAATACAGAGTGTAAGTGACACTGGGACAGGACTGAGGTGACCCATGTGTGTGTGTGTGTGTGTGTGTGTGTGTGTGTGTGTGTGTGTGTGTGTGTGTGTGTGTGTGTGTGTGTGTGTGTATACAGTGTACATGTGATAGGGAATATAGAGTGTAAGTGACACTGGGACAGGACTGAGGTATCCTCTGTGCAGCGCTGCAGAATACGTGCGCCCTATATAAAAGTTACCAGTAATAAATAATATATACCCTGTCCCTGCCACACACAGTATATAGAGCAAACAGTATAGACAGCTCAGGAAGAGGATCACACAGACCTATGAGCACAGAAGAGGACTCCTATGTCCTGATCTCAGGCATAGTGACATGTGCCCTGTATGTTTCCTTTCTATGAAATCATGCTTAATAATGGGTTTAATCTGACTGACATGCTCAGCACTGATCTTGGCTGGCACTGCCAGCTCTATAACCACTGATCCTTAATTAATGTTATTAGGAGCTTATTGATCAACAGGGAGCTAACGAGGGTGGGAGGGGGCATTCCAGGGACTGGCCCCAACATGCCCAACTCATCCTGATCCTCACTCTATGAGCCCCTAATGAGGAAGGGGATGTGAGAACATAGAGAGGGCAGAGAGAGATAATCCCCATACAATGAGCTGGGACAGGGGAACGCTACTCTGTCTGTGACTCTGCTTCCACACATTAATCACACGTCACACGGGACCTATATGTAACAAGGCCTCTGTACATATCAGCATCTACCTACTCCCCAAATAACTAGCTATGAGATTGGACACTGAGGAGTCATTGAAGGACTCGTCCACCAAATTAAATCTTTGAGTCATCATTATGGGCGATTCAAAGAAGGGTGCAGCAGCGATATCGGATGCTATATAGAGCATTATTTTTGAATGCACGTGCAAATAAGTCACACTCAGCCAGTCCTGTGTATACATCTGTATCATCAGCCACAGCTCAGCCAGCATAGAGACGCCCACTACTGCTATCTCACATCTGTAATACCTCACAGTCCTGTGTATACATCTGTAACATCAGCCACAGCTCAGCCAGCATAGACACCCACTACTGCTATCTCACATCTGTAATACCTCACAGTCCTGTGTATACATCTGTAACATCAGCCACAGCTCAGCCAGCATAGAGACACCCACTACTGCTATCTCACATCTGTAATACCTCACAGTCCTGTGTATACATCTGTAACATCAGCCACAGCACAGCCAGCATAGAGACACCCACTACTGCTATCTCACATCTGTAATACCACACAGTCCTGTGTATACATCTGTAACATCATCCACAGCACAGCCAGCATAGAGACACCCACTACTGCTATCTCACATCTGTAATACCTCACAGTCCTGTGTATACATCTGTAACATCAGCCACAGCACAGCGAGCATAGACACCCACTACTGCTATCTCACATCTGTAATACCTCACAGTCCTGTGTATACATCTGTAACATCAGCCACAGCACAGCCAGCATAGAGACACCACTACTGCTATCTCACATCTGTAATACCTCACAGTCCTGTGTGTACATCTGTAACATCAGCCACAGCTCAGCCAGCATAGAGACACACACTACTGCTATCCCACATCTGTAATACCTCACAGTCCTGTGTGTACATCTGTAACATCAGCCACAGCTCAGCCAGCATAGAGACGACCACTACTGCTATCTCACATCTGTAATACCTCACAGTCCTGTGTATACATCTGTAACATCAGCCACAGCTCAGCCAGCATAGACACCCACTACTGCTATCTCACATCTGTAATACCTCACAGTCCTGTGTATACATCTGTAACATCAGCCACAGCTCAGCCAGCATAGAGACACCACTACTGCTATCTCACATCTGTAATACCTCACAGTCCTGTGTATACATCTGTAACATCAGCCACAGCTCAGCCAGCATAGAGACACCCACTACTGCTATCTCACATCTGTAATACCTCACAGTCCTGTGTATACATCTGTAACATCAGCCACAGCTCAGCCAGCATAGAAACCCACTACTGCTATCTCACATCTGTAATACCTCACAGTCCTGTGTATACATCTGTAACATCAGCCACAGCTCAACCAGCATACACCCCCTCTACTGCTATCTCACATCTGTAATACCTCACAGTCCTGTGTATACATCTATAACATCAGCCACAGCACAGCCAGCATAGAAACCCACTACTGATATCTCACATCTGCAATACCTCACAGTCCTGTGTATACATCTGTAACATCAGCCACAGCTCAGCCATCATAGAGACACCCACTACTGCTATCTCACATCTGTAATACCTCAGTCCTGTGTATACATCTGTAACATCAGCCACAGCTCAACCAGCATAGACACCCCCACTACTGCTATCTCACATCTGTAATACCTCAGTCCTGTGTATACATCTGTAACATCAGCCACAGCACAGCCAGCATAGACGCCCACTACTGCTATCTCACATCTGTAATACCTCACAGTCCTGTGTATACATCTGTAACATCAGCCACAGCACAGCCAGCATAGAGACACCCACTACTGCTATCTCACATCTGTAATACCTCACAGTCCTGTGTATACATCTGTAACATCAGCCACAGCTCAGCCAGCATAGAGACACCCACTACTGCTATCTCACATCTGTAATACCTCACAGTCCTGTGTGTACATCTGTAACATCAGCCACTGCTCAGCCAGCATAGAGACACCACTACTGCTATATCACATCTGTAATACCTCACAGTCCTGTGTATACATCTGTAACATCAGCCACAGCTCAGCCAGCATAGAGACGCCCACTACTGCTATCTCACACCTGTAATACTTCACAGTCCTGTGTATACATCTGTAACATCAGCCACAGCACAGCCAGCATAGAGACACCACTACTGCTATCTCACATCTGTAATACCTCACAGTCCTGTGTATACATCTGTAACATCAGCCACAGCTCAGCCAGCATAGAGACACCCACTACTGCTATCTCACATCTGTAATACTTCACAGTCCTGTGTATACATCTGTAACATCAGCCACAGCTCAGCCAGCATAGAAACCCACTACTGCTATCTCACATCTGTAATACCTCACAGTCCTGTGTATACATCTGTAACATCAGCCACAGCTCAACCAGCATAGACACCCCCTCTACTGCTATCTCACATCTGTAATACCTCACAGTCCTGTGTATACATCTATAACATCAGCCACAGCACAGCCAGCATAGAAACCCACTACTGATATCTCACATCTGCAATACCTCACAGTCCTGTGTATACATCTGTAACATCAGCCACAGCACAGCCAGCATAGAGACACCCACTACTGCTATCTCACATCTGTAATACCTCAGTCCTGTGTATACATCTGTAACATCAGCCACAGCACAGCCAGCATAGACGCCCACTACTGCTATCTCACATCTGTAATACCTCACAGTCCTGTGTATACATCTGTAACATCAGCCACAGCACAGCCAGCATAGAGACACCCACTACTGCTATCTCACATCTGTAATACCTCACAGTCCTGTGTATACATCTGTAACATCAGCCACAGCTCAGCCAGCATAGAGACACCCACTACTGCTATCTCACATCTGTAATACCTCACAGTCCTGTGTGTACATCTGTAACATCAGCCACTGCTCAGCCAGCATAGAGACACCCACTACTACTATCTCACATCTGTAATACCTCACAGTCCTGTGTATACATCTGTAACATCAGCCACAGCACAGCCAGCATAGAGACACCACTACTGCTATCTCACATCTGTAATACCTCACAGTCCTGTGTATACATCTGTAACATCAGCCACAGCTCAGCCAGCATAGACACCCACTACTACTATCTCACATCTGTAATACCTCACAGCCCTGTGTATACATCTGTAACATCAGCCACAGCTCAGCCAGCATAGAGACACCTACTACTGCTATCTCACATCTGTAATACCTCACAGTCCTGTGTATATATCTGTAACATCATCCACAGCTCATCCAGCATAGACAACCACTACTGCTATCTCACATCTGTAATACCTCACAGTCCTGTGTATACATCTGTAACATCAGCCACAGCACAGCCAGCATAGACACCCACTACTGCTATCTCACACCTGTAATACTTCACAGTCCTGTGTATACATCTGTAACATCAGCCACAGCACAGCCAGCATAGAGACACCACTACTGCTATCTCACATCTGTAATACCTCACAGTCCTGTGTATACATCTGTAACATCAGCCACAGCACAGCCAGCATAGAGACACGCACTACTGCTCTCACATCTGTAATACCTCACAGTCCTTTGTATACATCTGTAACATCAGCCACAGCTCAGCCAGCATAGAGACACCACTACTGCTATCTCACATCTGTAATACCTCACAGTCCTGTGTATACATCTGTAACATCAGCCACAGCACAGCCAGCATAGAGACACCACTACTGCTATCTCACATCTGTAATACCTCACAGTCCTGTGTATACATCTGTAACATCAGCCACAGCACAGCCAGCATAGAGACACCCACTACTGCTATCTCACATCTGTAATACCTCACAGTCCAAAGGTGTGTGTGTTCCATTTCATTGCCTTTACTGGGAGGTGGACTAAAGTGTCTCTTGAACTGTCTCTTGGTGCTGCATGCCAATATGTATACAGTATATGTTAAAGATTAATTCAATTGCGGACACCTGGGTACTACTTAGTCCTGATGAAAGGCGCTATTTAAAGGCTGATTTACAAACATACAATTTGAAACAGCTGCTCTCAGGCATTGAAATGCATTGGAAAGATTATTTGACCCGAGATATTGGCACCTGTCACTTTGGAAGCATACACCTTACTATTCTGTGGATCATTGTTTGGATCCGGGACGATGTGCAATATTTCCAGTTACAGGTTATCGTGAGGCTTCATGACGTGCCTCGGATCATCGTTGGTTGTGAGACCATCGCTAATCAAGGATTCCTCTAAGCCCTCATCACAGGCCGGTAAATCTAACATCATTGTGACTGGACTATTTGCAACCCTTAAAGACTGTTTCGCTGGGCTTTTATTCATTGCTTCCAGTTTGTTATTCTAAGTGCCTACAGGGTTTATACCTAATGCCTTTGATCGAGCAATTACTGTACATCATTTTATCTCTATATATTTACTCAGGAATCCATTTTTTATATTTAATTATACTAAATATTGGGTATTATATGTTTTCTATTTAATTAAATTGTTATTGTATTATTCAGCACTATGCACAGGCAAGTGCCGCCCGGGTCTAAGTGCTCCTGGCTGCAGTCCGAATCCTCGCCAACGGTCTAAGCACTGATTGGTCCATTCAAAAACAGCGCAGAAGCATGACGGTTAACCCCTTCACTGCTGTGGTGGCCATTTTAACCACGTATGTCAGGTCTCTGGCCACAGTATCCATCTCTTATCTATCTCGTGTCTATCTATCTCACATCTATCTATATCTCATATCTGATGTCTATCTAATGTCTCATATCTTTTTATCTATCTCACATCTATCCATCTCACGTCTACCTCATGTCTATATCTCACGTCTATCTATCTCATGTCTATATCTCACGTCTATCTATCTCATGTCTATCTATTTATCTATCTCACGTCTATCCATCGCACGTCTATCCATCGCACGTCTATCCATCGCACGTCTATCCATCGCACGTCTATCCATCGCACGTCTATCCATCGCACGTCTATCCATCGCACGTCTGTCTATCTATCTAATGCAGTGTTGGCTAACCTTGACACTCCAGCTGTTATGGAACTACATAACCCAGCATGCACTGCTACAGTTTTGCTATTAGGGCATGCTAAAACTGTGGCAGGGCATGCTGGGATATATAGTTCCACAACAGCTGGAGTGTCAAGGTTAGCCAACACTGATCTAATGTCTCATATCTTTTTATCTATCTCATATCTATCTCATGTCTATATCTCATGTCTATCTATTATTATTATTATTATTATTATTAGCATTTATTTATATGGCGCCACAAGTGTTCCGCAGCGCCTTACAAAGTACAAAAACAAATTGTATACAAGTGACTTACAGAACAATACAATACAGGACATGGATAATATATATTGCTACATTAGTGACCATATCACCCAGATAAGCAACAGAGCATAAGCAACCAAGTGTTAGGTGCCCTAGTGGTAAGAAGTAAATGACACTATAGTAAGGAGAAGCACAAGAGGGTAGATGGCCCTGCTCGTGAGAGCTTACATTCTAAAAGTATCTATCTCACATCTATCTATCTCATGTCTATCTATTTATCTATCTCACATCTATCTATCTCATGTCTATCTATTTATCTATCTCACATCTATCTATCGTCTATATCTCATGTCTATTTATCTATCTATCTCACGTCTATATCTCACGTCTATATCTCACGTCTATCTATCTCATATCTGTCTAACTATTTCCTGTCTGTCTATCTCCTGTCTGTCTATCTCTCTCACATCTATCTCACATCTATCTATCTCACGTCTATCTATCTCATATCTATATCTCATATCTGATGTCTGTCTATCTATCTAATGTCTCATATCTTTTTATCTATCTCATATCTATCTATCTCATGTCTATATCTCATGTCTATCTATTTATCTATCTCACGTCTGTCTATCTCACGTCTGTCTATCTATCTCATATCTATATCTCATATCTGATGTCTATCTATCTATCTAATGTCTCATATCTTTTTATCTATCTCACATCTATCACATGTCTATATCTCATGTCTATCTATTTATCTATCTCACATCTATCTATCTCATGTCTATCTATCTATCTCATGTCTGTCTAACTATTTCCTGTCTGTCTATCTCTCTCATATCTATCTATCTCATGTCTATCATCTACTTATATATCTCTCATATCTATCTATCTCATACCTATTTATCTCTCTATTATCTATCTCATATCTATCTAAAGTGCATCCAGAAAGTATCGGACATGATTTTGAAAGGCATACACTTGTCTATATAAGGTTCCACACTTGACAGTGCATGTCAGAGCACAAACCAAGCATGCAGTCAAAGGAATTGTCTGTAGACCTCCGAGACAGGATTGTCTTGAGGCACAAATTTCAGGAAGGGTACAGAAACATATCTGCTGCTTTGAAGGTCCCAATGAGCACAGTGGCCTCCATCATGCGTAAATGGAAGAAGTTCGGAACTACCAGGACTCTTCCTAGAGTTGGCCGGCCATCTAAACTGAGCAATCGGGGGAGAAGGGCCCTAGTCAGGGAGGTGACCAAGAACCCGATGGTCACTCTGTCAGAGCTACAGCATTCCTCTGTGGAGAGAGGAGACCCTTCCAGATGGACAACCATCTCTGCAGTAATCCACCAATCAGGCCTGTATGGTAGAGTGGCCAGATGGAAGCCACTCCTTAGTAAAAAGCACATGGCAGCCCGCCTGGAGTTTGCCATAATGCACCTGAAGGACTCTCAGATCATGAGAAACAAAATTCTCTGGTCTGATGAGACAAAGATTAAACTCTTTGGCGTGAATGTCAGGCGTTATGTTTGTAGGAATCCAGGCACCACTCATCACCAGGCCAATACCATCCCTACAGTGAAGCATGGTGGTGGCAGCATCATGCTGTGGGGATGTTTTTCAGCGGCAGGAACGGGTAGACTAGTCAGGATAGAGGGAATGATGAATTCAGGAATGTACAGAGACATCCTGTATGAAAACCTGCTCCAGAGCGCTTTTGACCTCAGACTGGGGCGACGGTTCATCTTTTAGCAGGACAATGACCCTAAGCACACAGCCAAGATATCAAAGGAGTGGCATCAGGACAACTCTGTGAATGTCCTTGAGTGGCCCAGCCAGAGCGCAGACTTAAATCCGATTGAACATCTCTGGAGAGATCTGAAAATGTCTGTGCACCGACACTTCCCATCCTACTTGATGGAGCTTGAGAGGTGCTGCAAAGAGGAATGGGCGAAACTGCCCAAAGATAGATGTGCCAAGCTTGTGGCATCATATTCAAAAAGACTTGAGGCTGTAAGGTGCATCAACAAAGTATTGCTCAATGGCTGTGAATACTTGTGTACTGTACATGTGATTTCTTTGTTTTTGTTTATTTAACTAAATTTGCAAAAGTCTCAAAAAAACTTTTTACACGTTGTCATTTTGGGGTATTGTGTGTAGAATTTTGAGGACAAAAATGAATGTTTTCCATTTTGGAATAAGGCTGTAACATAACAAAATGTGAAAAAAGTGAAGCGCTGTGAATACTTTCAGGATGCACTGTATCTATCTATCTAATTTCTATCTCATATCTATCTATCCCATATCTATCTATCTATCTCATATATATCTCATATCTATCTATCCCATATCTATCTATCTCATATATATTTATCCATCTATCTCATTTCTATCTATCTATCTATCCCATATCTATCTATCCCATATCTATCTATCTATCTAATTTCTATCTATCTATCTCATATCTATCTATCTCTCATATATATCTCATATCTATCTATATATCCCATATCTATCTCCTATCTATCTATCTCTCATATCTATCTATCTCATATCTATCTATCTCATATATATTTATCCATCTATCTCATTTCTATCTATCTATCCCATATCTCATATATCTCTCATATCTATCTTTCTGTCTATCTATCTCATTTCTATCTATCTCATATCTATCTAATTTCTATCTTTATCATATCTATCTGTCTCATATATATCTCATATCTATCCCATATCTATCTATCCCATATCTATCCCATATCTATCTATCTCACATCTATATATCTCACATCTATCTCATCTCATATCTATCTATCTCACGAACTTCTGAGGAAGCCGCTGAGTGCATATGAAGGTGGACAAACGCGTAAAGGATTGTGCCCCCTCTATTTAAACCAGCTGGTATATTCCTTCTTTTTAACTCCCGGGAGAATTATACATACAAAGCCTTTTCTTACTGCGAGCAGAATACCGTGAGACTGCGCTACGCTGTATAGAGGCTTCAGAATGAATATGGGGAACAAATAAGCATTTTTATACACCTGGATGCGTTCTTGGACTACTGTTACTACTAACCCTCTATTCTGCAAATATAAAAGCCTTCAGCAAACTAATCACCGCTTTCTGCATGAACATTAGCGTGGCTTATCATCTATCCCAAGCTGACTGACATAATAACTATATACTTAGCAATTTGCCATTTCTTTGAGACTGAAGCTATAAAATGATTTTTTCTCCCACCTGGAGGTTTTATAAGGGATTTTTTTGAAGTGATAAAGGCTGTTTTGTGCTGTCACACCCTTGTCACATTATTTTAGTATCACCTGTAGTTATTACAGGGCAATTGGAGTAGAATTCATAAAATTCTACTCCAACCCCTAATTATCACTTATTGTTAGTAAAGCAGATCGCATTTCCCATAACTGTAATGGGAAATGTGATCTAACCATAGTTACTAAGAATAAATTGTAAAAAAAATACTGGGGGAAGCCCTGTGATAATAACGTCACCTGGAGGTGGCGTTATCCAGGGTCTCCCCCGGTTACCGGCTCCTGCTCTGCTCTAACGGGGATAGGAGCGCCGGGAGTCGGTCCCAGTAATCAGCTGTGTGGTCTAACAGATCTGGTCTCTGCAAAAAAAAATGCACTCACCTGACTCCAGGGACCGGTGATCAGGGCTCCAGTGATGTTCTCCCTCCGGTCAGCTGGTCTCCCATGGTGCATTGCTGCCCGGTCATCAGGTGATCAGGTCCCAGTGCAGTATGGGATATCAGCTGACCGGAGGCATGGAAGACATAACCGGAGCACCGGTGACTGCAGGTAAGTGCTATTAAGGAGGGGGGGTTGCAGGGGGTGGGGCTTAATGACGGGGATGGGGCTTAGCGCCAGGGGTTCAACACATGCGCGGGCACTTTGTCACGGCATTTTTTGCGAAAATACCGTGACTAGTGTGCGGAGGGGATTCGCAGGGACAGAGCTTTATCGCAAAGCTCTGTCCCTGCAAGGGATTTGTAGTAAATCCCTGTGATATTGCCTGAATTCACACTACAATCTGCATTACAAATAGAGCCCTTAGGGTTGGATAAAATTGTATGCAAGTTTTACCGGCCGGTAATTACCAATGTTGTGCTAACTGTTTTACAGGTATATTGATACTTATTCTGAATTCTAATATTTCTTTGCATTTATTAATTTTCATTTTTCTATCTACTGCAATATTGTCCTTTTTTTACCAGTGCTGTCTATACTTTTGCTTGTTTGGTTTTCTATATAGGGTGTAGCATACACCTATCTTGGTACTTCTATTAATTACCCTTAACGAGGGACTATAGAGGAGACCTAATTAGAGCGCCTGGTCTTTCTTTTCTCTTTGTTGATTACTATCTCATATCTATCTATGTTATCTACATATCTAATATCTATCTAATTTATATCTATCAGTCTATCGATCTATATATTTATCTCATATCTATCTCACATCTTTCTATCTCACATCTATCTCATATCTTTCTATCTCATATCTATCTCATATCTATCTCCAGTATCTCATATCTATCTCATATCTATCTATCTCTCATATCTATCTATCTCTCATATCTATCTATCTCATATCTATCTATCTCATATCTATCTATCTCTCATATCTATCTATCTCATATCTATCTATCTCATATCTATCTATCTTATATCTATCTTATATCTATCTATCTCTCATATCTATCTCACATCTATCTATCTCTCATATCTATCTCACATCTATCTATCTCTCATATCTATCTCACATCTATCTCACATCTATCTATCTCATATCTATCTATCATCTTTCTATCTCATCTTTCTATCTCATCTTTCTATCTATCATCTTTCTATCTCATCTTTCTATCTCATCTTTCTATCTCATCTTTCTATCTCATCTTTCTATCTCATCTTTCTATCTCATCTTTCTATCTCATCTTTCTATCTCATCTTTCTATCTCATCTTTCTATCTCATCTTTCTATCTCATCTTTCTATCTCATCTTTCTATCTCATCTTTCTATCTCACATCTATCTCACATCTATCTCACATCTATCTCACATCTATCTCCAGTATCTCATATCTATCTATCTCATGTTTATCTAATATCTATCTATGGGGCCTATTCATCAACACTAAAATAACTTTTTTAAGGACATTTTCCTTAAATAACGTTATTTTGGTATTCATGAACAGACTTAGCACAGGAGATATCACAGATATCTCATTGCTAAGTTCCCCTACGTTAATTTCCACACTCCCCATACATTAGTACATTAGTACATTAGTATGGGGACATTAGTACATTAGTATTAGTACATTAGTATGGGGACATTAGTACATTAGTATTAGTACATTAGTATGGGGACATTAGTATAGGTACATTAGTACATTAGTATGGGTACATTAGTACATTAGTACATTAGTATGGGGAAATTAGTACATTAGTATGGGGACATTAGTACATTAGTATGGGGACATTAGTACATTAGTATTAGTACATTAGTATGGGGACATTAGTACATTAGTATTAGTACATTAGTACATTAGTATGGGGACATTAGTATAGGTACATTAGTACATTAGTATGGGTACATTAGTACATTAGTACATTAGTATGGGTACATTAGTACATTAGTATGGGGACATTAGTACATTAGTATGGGGACATTAGTATAGGTACATTAGTACATTAGTATGGGGACATTAGTACATTAGTATGGGGACATTAGTACATTAGTATGGGGACATTAGTACATTAGTACATTAGTATGGGGACATTAGTACATTAGTATGGGTACATTAGTACATTAGTATGGGGACATTAGTATGGGGACATTAGTATGGGGACATTAGTACATTAGTATGGGGACATTAGTACATTAGTACATTAGTATGGGGACATTAGTACATTAGTATTAGTACATTAGTATGGGTACATTAGTACATTAGTATTAGTACATTAGTATGGGTACATTAGTACATTAGTATTAGTATTAGTACATTAGTATGGGTACATTAGTATTAGTATTAGTACATTAGTATGGGTACATTAGTACATTAGTATTAGTATTAGTACATTAGTATGGGTACATTAGTATTAGTATTAGTACATTAGTATGGGTACATTAGTATTAGTATTAGTACATTAGTATTAGTACATTAGTATGGGGATGTGGAAATTGTGGTATTCATCAAATTCCGAAAATTATCAATTTTCGGAATTTGATGCAGTTACTATTCGCCACTGTGAGGTGGCAAATAGCAGAACCCACTTACCTGTATCAGCGTGTGCAGGTCCCCCGACGAGTCCCTCTGGCGCTCTGCTCCGTCCTCAGGCTCCGGAGGCTGGTCGGACATGTGTGCTCCCCAGCAGAGCACAAGAAAGTTTAGAAAAAGAAAAAAAATTTTTTTCTTTTTCTAATCTGTCATGTGGTCTGCTGGGAAACCACATGACAGCGCAGCAGGACGGAGCCGGAGGCTGCTGCGCGGACAGGTAAGTCGGGGGGGGTACGAAATTTAACGCATCTGTAGGCAGTGCTGCGCATGCGCTGGTTTTACAGATGTAACAGCGCATGCGCAGCACTGTTTCCAGATGGGATAAGGTAGTGTACGCAGGGAAAAGTATCTATTTCCCGAAAAGCTGTCATCGCAAAAATGACAGGTACCGGAATAGATACTTATGGAGAGGTGGAATGATGAATCCCACCTATAATTAGCTAGAACTCCATGAGAGTTCTAAAGCTAATTATCTCCAGAGAATTTTTACATTTAATGAATAGGCCCCTCAATCTCATATCTATCTATCTCATATCTCTCTATCTATCTCATATATTTCTATCTCATATCTATCTCATATCTATCTATCTCATGTTTATCTAATATCTATCTATATCTCTATCATCTATCTATCTCACATCTATCTATCATCTATCTTTCATCCGCTAGGGGACACTGGAGGTGCTTACGCTGGTGTATAGAGGCGTGGATAACTGGAGCCGGCACTTTAAATAATTCAGAAGTGTGAAGCTCCTCCCCCTCTATGCCCCACCAGCCCTCAGTTTAGAAAATGTGCCTCTAGGAGCTGGTCACATTATGCTGTGCTCTTTTTTTTATTTATAAGCATCTTTTACACTCCTATAGGTACCCTTCGCCACCTATCTAAAAGGTGGGATCCGGGTACCTGGCGCCCTGATGTTTTAGCAAACACCAGGAAGGAGTGCGCAGGGCTCATTACAAGGGCTCCTGACAGCTCCTTATCGCCACAGCAAAGTCTTCACACAAGAAGAAGAGAAGACTCTGCTGACTGCCGAGAGAGAGAGACCTCCGGGGACACGCAGTGAGTAACAAGCTGCGCATCCCCTGGCTCCTGCCCCCAGCTCCTGCCCCCGCTGACACAGCATGCTGCGCTGTTAGGTGTGCATAGCGCTGTTAGACAGCGCTACAAGGTCCCGCTGTCAGTGCTGCCCTGCGCTGTTAGGGAATACACAGCTACACGCAGCTGCTTGTTTCTTCCCTCTCCCCGTTGATACATGCGGGTAGCGCGGAGGGGGGAATGGACTTAGCAGCCATATTGGACCCTTAGGGCATGAAGAAGGGGGCGGGGCCTAATTAGCGTGGGCTCTCTCTCTCTATATGCGGCAAGCGGCTGTAAAAAACAGCGTGGCTGCCATTTATTAACTGTTAAATGCCTGCATCTCTCCCTTATACAGGAGAAGTGCAGCAGAACTGAAGGCTGGATTCTTTGGCTCCCCCATTACTGGCTACAGCAGCTACAAGTTAAGCGGAGGCTGTGTATAATACACTGGGGGTGCAGGGAATCTGATCTGTGGGAAGGGGGTGGGGTGTATCTCCTCCTCTGTGTGCCAAGCCAGCCTTCTGTTTTTCTTTACTTCTGCATATACTCTGTCCCTCTGCGTATACTCTGTCCCTCTGCGTATACTCTGTCCCTCTGCGTATACTCTGTCCCTCTGCGTATACTCTGTCCCTCTGCGTATACTCTGTCCCTCTGCGTATACTCTGTCCCTCTGCGTATACTCTGTCCCTCTGCGTATACTCTGTCCCTCTGCGTATACTCTGTCCCTCTGCGTATACTCTGTCCCTCTGCGTATACTCTGTCCCTCTGCGTATACTCTGTCCCTCTGAGTATACTCTGTCCCTCTGTGTGTGGTGACAGTGTGTATCCATGTCTAACAGAACAAAAGCATCTCAAAAGATGTTTGTCTGTTCTAGGTGTAACAACAAACTATCCAGGCCGCATGCCACTGGGTCCACGTTATGTGATGCTTGTATAGCAATTGATCCACCTGTGGCTAATACTGCCTCACCTGCGCCTACATGGGCCGCTGACATGGTAGGAGTAATGACGGATTTAAGTTAGCTGAGGCACGGAAGTCTCAGCCTCCCTGGGTTGCTGGGCTAACCAAGTCTCTAGACACCCTGGTACAGGTAATGGGTACAGCTGTGTCCGCACCCTCCACCTCCTACCAAAGACCGACACAAAAGCGTCCTTTATCGGCTATTCTCCAGTCAGAAGAGTCTGACAAGGAATTCCTCGCTGCGGAGGATACTGAGGAAGGGAAATTGGAGGACGCATTACAGGACGATACCCCTCTAGAGTTAGAGTCCACCTCTCCCGGGGTGGAATCTTTAATTTTGGCGGTCAGAAAAACCCTTAACTTACCTGAGGATATTATTCCTGCATCCCAGGAGTGTGAATTATTACATGAACAACCAAAGAGTTCGGCAGTTTTTCCGTTCTCACTGCATCTTCAACAGCAGCTCTCAGTGGCCTGGAAGCAACCGGATAAACTGTTCCAAATTCCGCGCTGGTTTCCTTCTAGCTACCCTTTTCCATCATCCATGATGGAGAAGTGGGAAACACCCCTTCCAGTAGATGCATCCGTCTCCCGTCTTTCTAAAAAAACAGCACTCCCAGTACCGGGAGCTACAGTACTAAAAGATCCTTCGGATCGTAAATTGGAGACAATGCTAAGATCTATTAATACCGCAGCGGGTGCTCAACTTAGGCCCACCCTTGTTACTGCTTGGGTTAACAAGGCAGTGGTTTGCTGGGCTGACCAGTTGATTACAGGTTTGGACTCGGGTACTTCTAGAGCAGAGTTACGCTTACTAGCAGAACACATCCGCGAGTCTGCAGTTTTCCTGGGAGAAGCGTCAAAAGATATCAGTCAGATTAGTGCTCGCATATCTGCTTCTGCTGTTTCGGGCCGCAGAGCCCTCTGGTTGCGCGCCTGGCATACGGACGCAGAATCCAAGCGTATGGTGGAGGGTTTACCATTCAATAGGACATGCTGTTTGGCCTGGAATTAGACAAATGGATATCCCAGGCCACGGGGCGTAAGTCTTTCTTCCTCCCGTCAACTGCACCGGCTCCCAGAAGATCTTACACTGGACCTTCCTTTCATTCCTTTCGTGCACCACATTCCTTTCGTGGTAGAGCCAGAGGTGCTCCCTCCCAAACAAGAGGCGGCAGAGGTAGAGGTCGCCCACACTCGGTTGCACGTAGACAGGAGCCTAAGCCAGCTGAGAAACAGGCGGCATGACGGTCTTCCGTCCCACCTGGGACCACCTACAGTGGGAGGCCGCCTGCAAAGATTTCAACAAGTTTGGAACCAGACATCTCCAGAGCCGTGGATCCACAGACTAATTTCCCTGGGGTACCGAATAGAGTTCGAGGTCCCCCTCCACCTCGGTTCTTCACTACAAGTCTGCCAATACCTGCAGACAAGGCCAGGGTTCTACAGGAGGCTATCCAGTCTCTAGTAGTATCATCTGTGCTAGTCCCAGTTCCAGAACATCAACGAGGTATGGGGTTTTACTCAAACCTGTTTGTAGTACCCAAACCGGATGGATCAGTCAGGCCCATCTTGAACCTCAAGTCATTGAACCTGTATCTGAATATGTATCGGTTCAAAATGGAGTCTCTGCAGTCTGTTGTTGCGAGCTTGGAACCAGGAGAGTTCCTATTATCCATGGATATCAAGGATGCTTATCTCCACGTTCCCATTTGGGAACCACACCAAGCCTTTCTGCATTTCACCATATTGAAGGATCATTATCAGTTTCGGGCATTGCTGTTCGGGTTATCCTCGGCTCCCCGCATCTTCACCAAACTCATGTCAGTCATGATTGCTCTCCTTTGGTCATTGGGAGTGAACATAATCTCTTATTTGGACGACCTGTTACTCAAGGCGCAGTCGGTATCTCTTCTTACAAGTCATGCCTTACTGACATATCAGACTCTAATCCAACATGGTTGGATAATAAACTTCAAGAAATCAAATCTCAATCCGTCCCAGAAGCTCCTGTTTCTGGGCATGATCTTAGATACGGCATCACAGAGGATCTTTCTTCCAGTAGACAAGGCCCGGGATATCCGGTTGTTAGTTCAGCTGGTCCTCAGACCAAAAAGGGTGTCCCTCCTTCTTTGTCTGCATCTCCTGGGGAAGATGGTAGCGGCCTTCGAGGCAATACAGTTCGGGCGGTTCCACTCCAGGGTGTTTCAGCTGGACCTACTAACACAGGGGTCAGGGTCTCATCTGCTCCTACATCGACAGATCTGTCTGAGCCCAGCTACCACAGTGGCCCTTCTCTGGTGGACACAATCCAACAATCTTCTAGTGGGCCGGAGATTCGGAGTGTGGGACTGGATCATCGTAACATTGGATGCCAGCCTTCGAGTATGGGGAGCTGTAGTCCTCGATTATAATTTTCAGGGTCGATGGTCCCCTCTAGAACAAAAGTGGCCCATAAATGTGTTGGAACTCAGAGCGATCTACAATGCTCTGATAGAAGCAACAGAGTTTCTAAGAACTCGTCCAGTAAGAGTTCAGTCCGACAACGCGATAGCCGTCGCGTACATCAACTGCCAAGGAGGGACTCTGAGTCACATGGCCATTCGAGAAGTAACTCAGATTCTCAGGTGGGCCGAGAGCCAGTCAGTAATCCTATCGGCGGTATTCATCCCGGGTGTGGACAACTGGGAAGCAGATTACCTAAGCCGACAGGATATCCACCCCGGGGAATGGAAGCTTCATCCAGACGTGTTCAACGCGCTGATACGTCGATGGGGATGTCCTCAGGTGGACCTCATGGCATCACGATTGAATCATCAGCTCTCGGTATAAGTGTCAAGAACTCGAGATCCGCAGGCAGTGGCAGTAGATGCTCTGACAGTTCCGTGGAACTACGACTTGGTTTACCTCTTTCCTCCAATTCCAATTCTTCCTCGACTGCTAAAAAGGATAAAACACGAGTCAGCCTCTGTCATTGTCGTGGCTCCGAACTGGCCTCAGAGGAGTTGGTTCGCAGACCTTCGGTCCCTATTGTCAGATGATCCGTGGCCCCTTCCTCTGCGCCCAGATCTGCTACAGCAAGGTCCTTTAGTACACCCCAACCTAGCGCAACTGCGTTTAACGGGGTGGCTCTTGAAACAGATATCCTAAGATGCAGAGGAATCCCAGACTCTGGTTTCCTGGCGCGTAGCATGGTGGGAATGACAATTTCTGCTGCGCATTATCACCGCATCTGGCATTCTTATATCTCGTGGTGTTCCAGTCGGGATCTTCCATCTAGGTCTTTTCGGTTGTCCCGGTTTCTGCTTTTTCTTCAGACGGGTCTGCATTCTGGCCTTTGTCTTGGAACTTTAAAGGTGCAGGTTTCTGCCCTTTCCATTTTCTTTCAACGGAAATTGGCCCTCATTCCTGAGGTGCAGACGTTTCTTAAGGGGGTCTTGCGGGTGCAGCCTCCTTTTGTACCTCCGATTGCTCCCTGGGACTTGAACTTAGTGCTTTTGTTTCTTCAGTCGTCCATGTTTGAACCTTTGGAAGAGGTTGATATTAAGTACTTGTCTTGGAAGACTGTCCTCCTCTTGGCTCTTGCTTCGGCTCGTAGAGTTTCGGAATTGGGTGCTCTGTCCTATAAGCCACCTTACCTTGTGTTTCATGCTGATAGGGCGGAAATCCGGATGGGAGCCACCTTCCTTCCCAAGGTAGTGTCGGCTTTTCATATTAATCAGCCTATTGTGGTACCGTCTTTGGTGGAGGACTCTGGTGGTTCTTCTACCTTGGATGTGGTTAGAGCTCTCCACATCTATGTTGACAGGACTGCTTCCCTCCGTAAGTCTGAGTCACTTTTTGTCCTCTATGATGCAGTTCGGAGGGGTTGGCCAGCATCTAAGCAGACTTTGGCACGGTGGATCCAACTGACTATTCATCAGGCTTATGTTGGTGCCGAACGCCGGCCTCCTTCGTCCATTTCAGCTCATTCCACATGTTCTGTGGGTGCGTCCTGGGTGGCTGGTAGGGGAGCCTCCATGTCACAATTGTGCCGTGCGGCAACTTGGTCTTCTGTGCACACGTTTGTCAAGTTTTACAAATTTGATACGTTCGCGGTTTCGGCATCCCGTTTTGGCCGTCTTGCTCAGCAGGTCCCGCAGAGTGCTCCCACCCGTGGGGAAAACTTTGGGACGTCCCCAGCGTAAGCACCTCCAGTGTCCCCTAGTGGATGAAAGAGAAAATGGGATTTTGGTACCTACCGGTAAATCCTTTTCTCTGATTCCACAGGGGACAGTGGACGCCCACCTCTGCGCTCTTAGCCTACCTGTTCGGTTTGTTCCATATATTGTATGTTTTGATTATTGTGTGTTCTCTCCCTTTTTTACTCCGCTTGTTTTCCATCTCCTCTCGGTCTTCATTTTCTAAACTGAGGGCTGATGGGGCATAGAGGGGGAGGAGCTTCACACTTCTAAATTATTTAAATTGCCGGCTCCAGTTATCCACGCCTCTATACACCCAGCGTAAGCACCTCCAGTGTCCCCTGTGGAATCAGAGAAAAGGATTTACCGGTAGGCACCAAAATCCCATTATCTCATATCTATCTATATCATATATATCTATCTCACATCTCTCACATCTCTCTCTCTCACATCTCTCTCTCTCACATCTCTCTCTCACATCTCTCTCTCACATCTCTCTCTCTCATGTTGATCTAATATCTATCTAGCTCTCTCTCTCTCTATCATCTATCTATCTCACATCTATCTATCTCATATCTATCCAGTGGCGCGGAGGGTGTGGGCCGCACTAGGTGTCACCCTCCAAGGGGGTGACACCAAAGACCACACACTCTCCCACCATTACACTTACCGCAGAACCTCGGAGGTGGAGCACACCAGCCGCTAGCCACTTCATGGTCTCTGGAAGGGGATCTGCCCACCCATTTCCCACCTTCTTCCACGGCCGCTGCACATCCCGGCCGCCGTTAAGGCACGCAGCGCGTGACATCATGGCGTCAACCTGCACCTCCGCTGCTGGATGAGAGGAGCCCGTCTGCCTGCCGCTGCTGGAGAAGAGCCTCCCGTCCCGCCCGACGCTGCTAGTGGAGTGGAGCTTGCTGCTTGCCCACCGCTGCTGCAAGAGAGGAGCCATCAATGTAAGGGAAGCCAGAGTGCTGCTGGGGACAGAAGAGGAAGTGGCTGGCTGGGGACAGCAGTGGGCAGTGGGGGTGGGCTGGCTGGGGACAGAAGAGGAAGTGGCTGGCTGGGGACAACAGTGGGCTGAGGGGGTGGCTGGCTGGGGACAGAAGTGGGGCTGACTGGCTGGGGACAGAAGAGGCAGTGGCTGGCTGGGGACAGAAGAGGGGGTGACTGGCTGGGGACAACAGTGTGGGTGGCTGGCTGGGGACAGAAGTGGGCATGGCTGGCTGGGGACAGAAGAGGGGGTGACTGGCTGGGAACAACAGTGGGGGTGGCTGGCTGGGGACAGAAGAGGCAGTGGCTGGCTGGGGACAGAAGAGGCAGTGGCTGGCTGGGGACAGAAGAGGGAGTGACTGGCTGGGGACAACAGTGGGGGTGGCTGGCTGGGGACAGAAGAGGCAGTGGGGGTGGCTGGCTGGGGACAGAAGTGGGGCTGACTGGCTGGGGACAGAAGAGGGGGTGACTGGCTGGGGACAGAAGAGGGGGTGACTGGCTGGGGACAACAGTGGGGGTGGCTGGCTGGGGACAGAAGAGGCAGTGGCTGGCTGGGGACAGAAGAGGGAGTGACTGGCTGGGGACAACAGTGGGGGTGGCTGGCTGGGGACAGAAGTGGGCATGGCTGGCTGGGGACAGAAGAGGGGGTGGCTAACTGGGGACAGAAGAGGGGGTGGCTAACTGGGATCAACAGTGGGCAGTGGGGGTGGCCGGCTGGGATCAACAGTGGGCAGAGGGGGTGGCTGGCTGGGGACAACAGTGGGCAGAGGGGGTGGCTGGCTGGGGACAACAGTGGCCAGAGGGGGTGGCTGGCTGGGTACAGAAGTGGGGCTGACTGGTTGGGGACAGAAGATGGAGTGGCTGGCTGGGGACAGAAGTGGGGCTGACTGGTTGGGGACAGAAGAGGGAGTGGCTGGCTGGGGACAACAGTGGGCAGAGGGGGTGGCTGGTTGGGGACAGAAGAAGGAGTGACTGGCTGGGGACAACAGTGGGGGTGGCTGGCTGGGGACAGAAGAGGGAGTGGCTGGCTTGGGACAACAGTGGGCAGAGGGGCTTACTGGTTGGGGACAGAAGAGGGAGTGGCTGGCTGGGGACAACAGTGGGCAGAGGGGGTGGCTGGCTGGGGACACAAGAGGGAGTGGCTGGCTGGGGACAGAAGTGGGGGTGGCTGGCTGGGGACAGAAGTGGGGGTGGCTGGCTGGGGACAGAAGTGGGGGTGGCTGGCTGGGGACAGAAGAGGGAGTGGCTGGCTGGGGACAGAAGAGGGAGTGGCTGGCTGGGGACAGAAGAGGGAGTGGCTGGCTGGGGACAACAGTGGGCAGAGGGGGTGGCTGGCTGGGGACAGAAGAGGGAGTGGCTGGCTGAGGACAGAAGTGGGGCTGACTGGCTGGGGACAGAAGAGGGAGTGGCTGGTTGGGGACAGAAGAGGGAGTGGCTGGCTGGGGACAGAAGAGGGAGTGGCTGGCTGGGGACAGAAGTGGGGCTGACTGGCTGGGGACAGAAGAGGAAGTGGCTGGCTGGATACAACAGTGGGCAAAGGGAGTGGCTGGCTGGGGACAGAAGAGGGAGTGGCTGGCTGGGGACAACAGTGGGCAGAGGGGGTGGCTGGCTGAGGACAGAAGAGGGAGTGGCTGGCTGGGGACAGAAGAGGGAGTGGCTGGCTGGGGACAGAAGAGGGAGTGGCTGGCTGGGGACAACAGTGGGCAGAGGGGGTGGCTGGCTTGGGACAGAAGAGGGAGTGGCTGGCTGGGGACAGAAGTGGGGCTGACTGGCTGGCGACAGAAGAGGGAGTGGCTGGCTGGGGATAGGTGGGGCTGGCTGGGGACAGAAGAGGAAGTGGCTGGCTGGGGACAACAGTGGGCAGAGGGGGTGGCTGGTTGGGGACAGAAGAGGGAATGGCTGGCTGGGGACAACAGTGGGCAGAGGGGGTGGCTGGTTGGAGACAGAAGAGGGAGTGGCTGGCTGTGGACAGAAGAGGGGCTGACTGGCTGGAGACAGAAGAGGGAGTGGCTGGCTGGGGACAGAAGAGGGAGTGGCTGGCTGGGGACAGAAGAGGGAGTGGCTGGCTGGGCACAGAAGAGGGAGTGGCTGGCTGGGGACAGAAGAGGGAGTGGCTGGCTGGGGACAGAAGGGGTGCTGACTAGCTGGAGACAGAAGAGGGAGGGGCTGGCTGGGGACAGAAGAGGGAGGGGCTGGCTGGGGACAGAAGTGGGGCTGGCTGGTTGGGGACAGTAGAGGGAGTGGCTGGCTGGGGACAGAAGTGGGGCTGACTGGCTGGGGACAGAAGAAGGGGTAGCTTGCTGGGGACAGAGATGGAGAGACAGGCTGTCTGGGATCACAAAAGGAGGTAGGCTGTCTGAAAACACAGAAGGGGGGATAGTCTGTCTGGAAACACAAAAGGGGGCAGGCTGCCTGAGGTCACAGAAGGAGCTAGCTGGCTGTGGACACAATAGGGGGGTAGCTATCTGGAGGCACAGAAGGGGGCCTGGCGGTCTGGCGACACAGAAGGAGTGCTGGCTGGGGACACAGAAGGGGGGAGCAGGCTGGCTGTGGACATAAAAGGGGTGGCTGGTTGGCCGGGACGTGTGCTATTTTCTGTGGGGGACCAATGTTATTTATCTCTATGGGGAGCATTGTTATTTTTTGTATTGGGGAGCAAAGTGTTTTTTTCCCTGTGGGGGGGGGGGATGACTGATGGTACCATGGAAATTTTAACAGGTATTGCTGTCCCTAATCCTATGGTTATGTTAACGTCATTTATTCAAAAGGTAGTCTTTTAACACGCCTCTTATTGTGAGACCACTTTTACTATATTAAGCTTTTTTGTGGGGGGGGCATATTTTATAGGTTCGCACTGGGAGCTCCAGCCCGTTGAAATGGCCCTGCTCTCCGGGCCAGCCTAATGTTCAGTCTGGACTGGTACTGTTGTGTTATGTGTCTATCATAGTTACTGCCCACTGTATCTCGCCGAAACGGAGCTACAGGTCCCGTGAGATGATGTGCCATCATCTCGTGAGTCCCTCTCTCTCTGCTTATGCCCGCCGGCATTCTGGGTGGAGCACTGCAGTGTGAGTACTGGACTGCGTGACTGGTAAGGGGGAGAGAGTGTGGAGCTGCGCATCTTGGTCCTGATTTTTTTTTTTTGGGTGGAGAGGGAGCTGTCACCATGAGATATAGCACTGGGTGACACCATCCCTAGCGACGCCTCTGTACATATCTATCGCACATCTATCTCACATCTGTCTCATAACTATCTATATATCATATCTATCTCACATCCATCTATCTCACATCCATCTATCTCACATTTATCTACAGTATCTCATATCTATCTCACATCTATATATCTATCTATCTCACATCTATCCACCTCACATCTCTCTATCTCACATCTCTCTATCTCACATCTCTCTATCTCAAATCTCTCTATCTATCTATCTCACATCTATCTATCTCACGTCTATCTCATGTTGATCTAATATCTATCTCTCTCACATCTCTCACATCCATCTCTCTCTCTCACATCCATCTATCTCTATCACATCCATCTCTCTCTCTCACATCATATCTATCTCAGATCATATCTATCTCACATCTTATCTATCTCACATCTTATCTATCTCACATCCATCTATCTCACATCCATCTATCTCACATCCATCTATCTCACATCCATCTATCTCACATCCATCTACAGTATCTCACATCCATCTATCTCACATCCATCTATCTCACATCCATCTACAGTATCTCATATCTATCTCACATCCATCTATCTATCTCACATCCATCTATCTATCTATCTCACATCTATCTTTCTCATATCTATCTACAGTATCTCATATCTATCTCACAACTATCTATCTCACATCTATCTCACATCTCTCTATCTCACATCTCTCTATCTCACATCTCTCTATCTATCTATCTCACATCTATCTATCTCACGTCTATCTCATGTTGATCTAATATCTATCTCTCTCACATCTCTCACATCCATCTCTCTCTCTCACATCCATCTATCTCTCTCACATCCATCTCTCTCTCTCACATCCTATCTATCTCACATCTTATCTATCTCACATCTTATCTATCTCACATCCTATCTATCTCACATCTTATCTATCTCACATCTTATCTATCTCACATCCTATCTATCTCACATCCATCTATCTCACATCCATCTACAGTATCTCACATCCATCTATCTCACATCCATCTATCTCACATCCATCTATCTCACATCCATCTACAGTATCTCATATCTATCTCACATCCATCTATCTCTCTCACATCTATCTACAGTATCTCATATCTATCTACAGTATCTCATATCTATCTCACAACTATCTATCTCACATCTCTCTATCTCACATCTCTCTATCTCACATCTCTCTATCTCACATCTCTCTATCTCACATCTCTCTATCTCACATCTCTCTATCTCACATCTCTCTATCTCACATCTCTCTATCTCACATCTCTCTATCTCACATCTCTCTATCTCACATCTCTCTATCTCACATCTCTCTATCTCACATCTCCCTATCTCACATCTCCCTATCTCACATCTCCCTATCTCACATCTCCCTATCTCACATCTCCCTATCTCACATCTCACATCTTATCTATCTCACATCTTATCTATCTCACATCCTATCTATCTCACATCCATCTATCTCACATCCATCTATCTCACATCCTATCTATCTCACATCCATCTATCTCACATCCATCTATCTATCTCACATCTATCTCACATCTATCTATCTCACATCTATCTTTCTCATATCTACAGTATCTCATATCTATCTCACATCTATCTCACATCTATCTTTCTCATATCTACAGTATCTCATATCTATCTCACATCTATCAATCTCACATCTATCCATCTATCTATCTCACATCTCTCTCTCATATCTATCTACAGTATCTCATATCTATCTCACATCTATCCATCTCACATCTATCCATCTCACATCTATCCATCTCACATCTATCCATCTCACATCTATCCATCTCACATCTATCCATCTCACATCTATCCATCTCACATCTATCCATCTCACATCTATCCATCTCACATCTATCCATCTCACATCTATCCATCTCACATCTATCCATCTCACATCTATCCATCTCACATCTATCCATCTCACATCTATCCATCTCACATCTATCCATCTCACATCTATCCATCTCACATCTATCCATCTCACATCTATCCATCTCACATCTATCCATCTCACATCTATCCATCTCACATCTATCCATCTCACATCTATCCATCTCACATCTATCCATCTCACATCTATCCATCTCACATCTATCCATCTCACATCTATCCATCTCACATCTATCCATCTATCTCACATCTATCTTTCTCATATCTACAGTATCTCATATCTATCTCACATCTATCCATCTCTCTATCTCACATCTATCTCTCATATCTATCTACAGTATCTCATATCTATCTCACATCTATCTATCTCACATCCATCCATCTCACATCCATCCATCTCATATCTATCCATCTATCTCACATCTATCTTTCTCATATCTACAGTATCTCATATCTATCTCACATCTATCCATCTCTCTATCTCACATCTATCTCTCATATCTATCTACAGTATCTCATATCTATCTCACATCTATCTATCTCACATCTATCCATCTATCTATCTCACATATCTATCTATCGTATCTCATATCTATCTATCTCATATCTATCTATATATCATATCTATCTATATCACATCTATCTCATATCTATATATCCATCTATCTCACATCCATCTATCTCACATCCATCTATCTCACATCCATCTATCTATCTCACATCTATCCATCAATCTCACATCAATCTCACATCAATCTCACATCAATCTCACATCAATCTCACATCAATCTCACATCTATCTCACATCTATCTCACATCTATCTCACATCTATCTCACATCTATCTCACATCTATCTCACATCTATCTCACATCTATCTCACATCTATCTCACATCTATATATCTTATCTATCTCACATCCATCTGTCTCACATCCATCTGTCTCACATCCATCTGTCTCACATCCATCTGTCTCACATCCATCTGTCTCACATCCATCTGTCTCACATCCATCTGTCTCACATCCATCTGTCTCACATCCATCTGTCTCACATCCATCTGTCTCACATCCATCTGTCTCACATCCATCTGTCTCACATCCATCTGTCTCACATCCATCTGTCTCACATCCATCTGTCTCACATCCATCTGTCTCACATCCATCTGTCTCACATCCATCTGTCTCACATCCATCTGTCTCACATCCATCTGTCTCACATCCATCCGTCTCACATCCATCCGTCTCACATCCATCCGTCTCACATCCATCCGTCTCACATCCATCCGTCTCACATCCATCCGTCTCACATCCATCCATCTCACATCCATCCATCTCACATCCATCCATCTCACATCCATCCATCTCATATCTATCCATCTATCTCACATCTATCTTTCTCATATCTACAGTATCTCATATCTATCTCACATCTATCCATCTCTCTATCTCACATCTATCTCTCATATCTATCTACAGTATCTCATATCTATCTCACATCTATCTATCTCACATCTATCCATCTATCTCACATATCTATCTATCGTATCTCATATCTATCTATCTCATATCTATCTATATATCATATCTATCTATATCACATCTATCTCATATCTATATATCCATCTATCTCACATCCATCTATCTCACATCCATCTATCTATCTCACATCTATCCATCAATCTCACATCAATCTCACATCTATCTCACATCTATCTCACATCTATCTCACATCTATCTCACATCTATCTCACATCTATCTCATATCTATCTCATATCTATCTGTCATATCTATGTCATATCTATCTGTCATATCTACAGTATCTCATATCTAGCTCACATCTATCAACACATATCTCACATCCATCTATCTCACATCCATCTATCTCACATCCATCTATCTCACATCCATCTATCTCACATCCATCTATCTCACATCCATCTATCTCACATCCATCTATCTCACATCCATCTATCTCACATCCATCTACCTCACATCCATTCACCTCATATCTATCTCACATCTATCTATCTCACATCTATCTATCTATCTCACATCTATCTATCTATCTCACATCTATCTCACATCTATCTATCTATCTCACATCTATCTATCTATCTCACATCTATCAATCTATCTCACATCTATCAATCTATCTCACATCTATCAATCTATCTCACATCTATCAATCTATCTCACATCTATCAATCTATCTCACATCTATCAATCTATCTCACATCTATCAATCTATCTCACATCTATCAATCTATCTCACATCTATCAATCTATCTCACATCTATCAATCTATCTCACATCTATCAATCTATCTCACATCTATCAATCTATCTCACATCTATCAATCTATCTCACATCCATCTATCTCACATCCATCTATCTCACATCCATCTATCTCACATCCATCTATCTCACATCCATCTATCTCACATCCATCTATCTCACATCTATCTATCTCACATCCATCTATCTCACATCCATCTATCTCACATCCATCTATCTCACATCCATCTATCTCACATCCATCTATCTCACATCTATCTCACATCCATCTATCTCACATCCATCTCATATCTATCTATCTCATATCTGTCTATCTATCTCATATCTGTCTATCTATCTCATATCTGTCTATCTATCTCATATCTGTCTATCTATCGCATATCTATCTCATATCTATCTATCTCATATCTGTCTCTCTCACATCTATCTCATAACTATATATCTTATCTATCTCACATCCATCTATCTCACATCCATCTATCTCACATCCATCTATCTCACATCCATCTATCTCACATCAATCTATCTCACATCTATCTCACATCCATCTATCTCACATCCATCTCATATCTGTCTATCTATCTCATATCTGTCTATCTATCTCATATCTGTCTATCTATCTCATATCTGTCTATCTATCTCATATCTGTCTATCTATCTCATATCTGTCTATCTATCGCATATCTGTCTATCTATCGCATATCTGTCTATCTATCGCATATCTATCTCATATCTATCTATCTCACATCTATCTCATAACTATATATCTTATCTATCTCACATCCATCTATCTCACATCCATCTATCTCACATCAATCTATCTCACATCTATCTCACATCCATCTATCTCACATCCATCTCATATCTGTCTATCTATCTCATATCTGTCTATCTATCTCATATCTGTCTATCTATCTCATATCTGTCTATCTATCTCATATCTGTCTATCTATCTCATATCTGTCTATCTATCTCATATCTGTCTATCTATCTCATATCTGTCTATCTATCGCATATCTGTCTATCTATCGCATATCTATCTCATATCTATCTATCTCACATCTATCTCATAACTATATATCTTATCTATCTCACATCCATCTGTCTCACATCCATCTGTCTCACATCCATCTGTCTCACATCCATCTGTCTCACATCCATCTGTCTCACATCCATCTGTCTCACATCCATCTGTCTCACATCCATCTGTCTCACATCCATCTGTCTCACATCCATCTGTCTCACATCCATCTGTCTCACATCCATCTGTCTCACATCCATCTGTCTCACATCCATCTGTCTCACATCCATCTGTCTCACATCCATCTGTCTCACATCCATCTGTCTCACATCCATCCGTCTCACATCCATCCATCTCACATCCATCCATCTCACATCCATCTATCTCACATCCATCTCATATCTATCTATCTCATATCTATCTATCTCATAACCATCCATCTATCTCACATCCATCCATCTATCTCACATCCATCCATCTATCTCACATCCATCCATCTATCTCACATCCATCCATCTATCTCACATCCATCTATCTCACATCCATCTATCTCACATCCATCTATCTCACATCCATCCATCTATCTCACATCCATCTATCTCACATCCATCTATCTCACATCTATCTATCTCATATCTGTCTATCTCATATCTGTCTATCTATCGCATATCTATCTATCTCATATCTGTCTCTCTCACATCTATCTCATAACTATATATCTTATCTATCTCATATCTATCTATCTCACATCTATCTACAATATCTCACTTCTATCTATCTCATATATATATCTCATATCTATCACATATCTATCTATCTCATATCTACAGCAGCTCATATCTAGCTCACATCTATCAACACATCTACCTATCTCACATCTCATATCTACCTATCTCACATCTCTCTCATAACTTTGTATATATCATATCCATCTATCTCACGTCCCTCTATCTCACGTCCCTCTATCTCACGTCCCTCTATCTCACGTCCCTCTATCTCACGTCCCTCTATCTCACATCTATTTCAGAGGGCCGTAACTAGGGCAGTCCGACCAGTGCCATGGTACAGGGCACCGCAGGGCAGGGAGCACTGTTCAGGTCTGTCAATTTTCATGCTTATCATTCTCACTTGTCTGCTGAAGGAGTACCCCTATCTCTTCCCTGGCCACCCTTTCCCATGAAACCACGGCTTTTTTCAGGTGCACTATCTTATGTCCCTATTTATAAAATGGGGGGGGAGGGGGGCAATGCGCTCTCTGACAGAGGGCACCAAAAACTCTAGTTATGGCTCTGCTATCTCATATCTATCCCACAGGTTCTCAAACTCGGTTCTCAGGACCCCAAACAGTGCATGTTTTCCAGGTCTCCTCACAAAATCACAAGTGAAATAATTACTCCAACTGTGGATCTTCTAAAATGTGTCAATGAGTAATGAATAAACCTGTACACCTGCTGGGTGACCTGGAAAATGTGACCTGTGTGGGGAACTGAGGACAGAGTTTGAGAACCACTGATCTATCTCATATCTATCTATCTATCTATCTATCTATCTATCTAATATCTATCTCACATCTATCTCATATATATCTATCCATCTCACATCTATCTTTCTAATATATATCTATATATCTCATATCTATGTCATATCTATATATATCTGTTTATCTATCCATATCATATCGCTCTCTATCTCATATATAATTTTATCCATCTATCTAATCTCTATCTATCAACAGTATATCATATCTATCTATCTATCTATCACATATCTACAGTTACACGTCTTCCTATGTTTTAGTATGTGTGTGTACAACGCATGTAGTGTTGCTCAGTGCATGGACCCTCGCTCCCCCCTGCGTGTTAATCAGATTGGGTTTAATCCGCAGGGTGCGTCTGTGCAACCAGATCGTATTATCCGTAACAAACACAACACCTATTGTTCTGCCCTGAAGTCACATTCCCAGGTTCTGATAACACAGCAAGAAGGAATTTATATCCCAAACTGTCCCTGTGAGGCCAAATCCCCTGCTCCCTCTTATCCTCTGTGGAGTCAGCTGTCCCACTGTTCATCTTAGTATTACCCTGTATTAGAGTCTGGGGGCCTGATTCAGCTGTCCCACTATTCATCTTAGTATTACCCTGTATTAGAGTCTGGGGGCCTGATTCAGCTGTCCCACTATTCATCTTAGTATTACCCTGTATTAAGAGTCTTTGGGCCTGATTCAGCTGTCCCACTATTCATCTTAGTATTACCCTGTATTAAGAGTCTGGGGGCCTGATTCAGCTGTCCCACTATTCATCTTAGTATTACCCTGTATTAGAGTCTGGGGGCCTGATTCAGCAGTGGATGGAATAGCAGAGCTGCTTTCCAATCCTGTCCTTGCAATTATTGCAATGCGGCAGGAGGCGTCACGCCTCCTGCTGCATTACTTATCCGAGCTGCTTCCAAGGACGCATCACCGAATAATCTGCGATATCATCGGCCAGCTAAGTGACCCAACGCAAGCCGACCGCCGCAGATACAATAATGAGGGCAGGAAATCTCCATCCACCAGTGTGCGATCATGCAGGAGCCATACTGCACACACATACTGTACGTGCACTGCTGAATCAGTAAGTGTGTATAGTAAGTGTGATACATGCACTGCTGAATCAGTAAGTGTGTATAGTAAGTGTGATACGTGCACTGCTGAATCAGTAAGTGTGTATAGTAAGTGTGATACGTGCACTGCTGAATCAGTAAGTGTGTATAGTAAGTGTGATACGTGCACTGCTGAATCAGTAAGTGTGTATAGTAAGTGTGATACGTGCACTGCTGAATCAGTAAGTGTGTATAGTAAGTGTGATACGTGCACTGCTGAATCAGTAAGTGTGTATAGTAAGTGTGATACGTGCACTGCTGAATCAGTAAGTGTGTATAGTAAGTGTGATACGTGCACTGCTGAATCAGTAAGTGTGTATAGTAAGTGTGATACGTGCACTGCTGAATCAGTAAGTGTGTATAGTAAGTGTGATACGTGCACTGCTGAATCAGTAAGTGTGTATAGTAAGTGTGATACGTGCACTGCTAAATCAGTAAGTGTGTATAGTAAGTGTGATACATGCACTGCTGAATCAGTGTGTATAGTAAGTGTGATACGTGCACTGTTGAATCAGTGTGTATAGTAAGTGTGATACATGCACTGCTGAAACAGTGTGTATAGTAAGTGTGATACGTGCACTGCTGAATCAGTGTGTATAGTAAGTGTGATACGTGCACTGCTGAATCAGTAAGTGTGTATAGTAAGTAATATGTGTATCTGCTGAATCAGTAAGTGTGTATAGTAGGTGTGATACGTGCACTGCTGAATCAGTGTGTATAGTAAGTGTGATATGTGCACTGCTGAATCAGTAAGTGTGTATAGTAAGTGTGATACGTGCACTGCTGAAATAGTAAGTGTGTATAGTAAGTGTGATACGTGTATCTGCTGAATCAGTAAGTGTGTATAGTAAGTGTGATACACGCACTGCTGAAACAGTGTGTATAGTAAGTGTGATACGTGCACTGCTGAATCAGTGTGTATAGTAAGTAATATGTGTATCTGCTGAATCAGTAAGTGTGTATAGTAAGTGTGATACGTGCACTGCTGAATCAGTAAGTGTGTATAGTAAGTGTGATACATGCACTGCTGAATCAGTGTGTATAGTAAGTGTGATATGTGCACTGCTGAATCAGTAAGTGTGTATAGTAAGTGTGATACGTGCACTGCTGAAATAGTAAGTGTGTATAGTAAGTGTGATACGTGTATCTGCTGAATCAGTAAGTGTGTATAGTAAGTGTGATACACGCACTGCTGAAACAGTGTGTATAGTAAGTGTGATACATGCACTGCTGAATCAGTGTGTATAGTAAGTGTGATACGTGCACTGCTGAATCAGTAAGTGTGTATATTGTGATACGTGCACCGCTGAATCAGTAAGTGTGTATAGTAAGTGTGATACGTGGACCGCTGAATCACTGTGTGTATATTAAGTGTGATACGTGCACCGCTGAATCAGTAAGTGTGTATAGTAAGTGTGATACGTGCACTGCTGAATCAGTAAGTGTGTATAGTAAGTGTGATATGTGCACTGCTGAATCAGTAAGTGTGTATAGTAAGTGTGATACGTGCACTGCTGAATCAGTAAGTGTGTATAGTAAGTGTGATATGTGCACTGCTGAATCAGTAAGTGTGTATAGTAAGTGTGATACGTGCACCGTTGAATCTGTAAGTGTGTATAGTAAGTGTGATACATGCACTGCTGAATCAGTGTGTATAGTAAGTGTGATATGTGCACTGCTGAATCAGTAAGTGTGTATAGTAAGTGTGATACGTGCACTGCTGAAATAGTAAGTGTGTATAGTAAGTGTGATACGTGTATCTGCTGAATCAGTAAGTGTGTATAGTAAGTGTGATACACGCACTGCTGAAACAGTGTGTATAGTAAGTGTGATACGTGCACTGCTGAATCAGTGTGTATAGTAAGTGTGATACGTGCACTGCTGAATCAGTAAGTGTGTATAGTAAGTAATATGTGTATCTGCTGAATCAGTAAGTGTGTATAGTAAGTGTGATACGTGCACTGCTGAATCAGTGTGTATAGTAAGTGTGATACGTGCACTGCTGAATCAGTAAGTGTGTATAGTAAGTGTGATACGTGCACTGCTGAATCAGTAAGTATGTATAGTAAGTAATATGTGTATCTGCTGAATCAGTAAGTGTGTATAGTAAGTGTGATACGTGCACTGCTGAATCAGTAAGTGTGTATAGTAAGTGTGATACGTGCACTGCTGAATCAGTAAGTGTGTATAGTAAGTGTGATATGTGTATCTGCTGAATCAGTAAGTGTGTACAGTAAGTGTGATACGTGCACTGCTGAATCAGAAAGTGTGTATAGTAAGTGTGATACGTGTACTGCTGAATCAGTAAGTGTGTATAGTAAGTGTGATACGTGCACTGCTGAATCAGTAAGTGTGTATAGTAAGTGTGATACGTGCACTGCTGAATCAGTAAGTGTGTATAGTAAGTGTGATACGTGCACTGCTGAATCAGTAAGTGTGTATAGTAAGTGTGATACGTGCACTGCTGAATCAGAAAGTGTGTATAGTAAGTGTGATACGTGTACTGCTGAATCAGTAAGTGTGTATAGTAAGTGTGATACGTGCGCTGCTGAATCATTAAGTGTGTATAGTAAGTGTGATACGTGCTCTGCTCAATCATTAAGTGTGTATAGTAAGTGTGATACGTGCACTGCTGAATCAGTAAGTGTGTATAGTAAGTGTGATACGTGCACTGCTGAATCAGTAAGTGTGTATAGTAAGTGTGATACGTGCACTGCTGAATCAGTAAGTGTGTATAGTAAGTGTGATACGTGCACTGCTGAATCACTGTGTGTGGTAAGTGTGATACGTGCACTGCTGAATCACTGTGTGTGGTAAGTGTGATACGTGTATCTGCTGAATCAGTAAGTGTGTATAGTGTATATATATATATATATATATATATACAAAATAACAGCGGCACTCACAGGACTTTGATAAAGAAGACTCACGACACAGCAGGTCAAAGTTGAACTTTGACCTGCTGTGTCGTGAGTCTTCTTTATCAAAGTCCTGTGAGTGCCGCTGTTATTTTGTATACATGTTTGGTATTTTTTCCATTGGATGGCACCCGGGCAATTATTGAAGTTTTTGTGGAGTGCCGGCCAGTTTTGTACTATATATATATATCTCCACATATACCTGTATACAGAGAGAGAGAGATGATGTGTGTATGTCATCCATCACCATTTGGGTGCACAGAACAAGATACAATAGTCGGATGGAAGTGCACACTAACTATGCTGAACCTAATAATATTACTGCTAAATAGCATCAGGCAGGTCCCTAACACTCCTATGTAACAAATACAGGAACACGGGACCCCCCAGGCCAACCCAGCAGAACCGCCCCATGGCATCACACTAGGGTGAGAATTAAAGTGAGGGTTAAAGAATAATAAAGAAGAAAGCCTATGTGTTAAGTCCAACATAAGTAGGTTATAATAAAAAGTGTATAAAGTGCTACATATACAAAAAACAAACTAAAGTGAAAAAGTGTACATTATGATGCCACACCAGCCCAGAGAGCCCCGCACCCCAATCCCAGCCCAGAGAGCCCCGCACCCCAATACCAGCCCAGAGAGCCCCGCACCCCAATACCAGCCCAGAGAGCCCCGCACCCCAACACCAGCCCAGAGAGCCCCGCTCCCCAACACCAGCCCAGAGAGCCCCGCACCCCAATACCAGCCCAGAGAGCCCCGCACCCCAATACCAGCCCAGAGAGCCCCGCACCCCAACACCAGCCCAGAGAGCCCCGCACCCCAACACCAGCCCAGAGAGCCCCGCACCCCAACACCAGCCCAGAGAGCCCCGCACCCCAATACCAGCCCAGAGAGCCCCGCACCCCAATACCAGCCCAGAGAGCCCCGCACCCCAACACCAGCCCAGAGAGCCCCGCACCCCAATACCAGCCCAGAGAGCCCCGCACCCCAACACCAGCCCAGAGAGCCCTGAACCCCAACACCAGCCCAGAGAGCCCCGCACCCCAATACCAGCCCAGAGAGCCCCGCACCCCAATACCAGCCCAGAGAGCCCCGCACCCCAATACCAGCCCAGAGAGCCCCGCACCCCAACACCAGCCCAGAGAGCCCCGCACCCCAATACCAGCCCAGAGAGCCCCGCACCCCAATACCAGCCCAGAGAGCCCTGCACCCCAATACCAGTCCCAAAACTGACACACAGCATATGTATAATAGGTTTTACCCACAGTGTGCCTCATTAGATGTGCAGTCTTGGAGTGCAAGGACTCCTTGCTACCTGTAATTAAAAACATCCAGGAACAGGTGAGAGGGGGGCTAATCAAGATGGGAGGAGTCTCGTCCTTACAATGTACATACACACACAGTACAAAATACATAGATTGCACAACCTAAGCACAATGTGAGGTGCTACTTGCTGAGACTTGTAGTGCTGCAAGCATAAAAAGACAAATGCAAGTGCACACTCTATCCATGCTGAAACTAATAATAATTCTGCTAAATTGCATCCAAGAGGTTCTTAGCATAATAATGGCCATAATAATGGGAATGCCTCTCCCAAAGGACTGACTCCGCTACTCATCAGGATGGTCACTGCCTTGTTCCTGTATCACCAGACTAAGCTCAGTTTCTGATTTAACTAACGCTCCTTTCCCTCCCTCACATCACACCCTTATCCCCTGCACGCTCTCCTCCATTACATCACCCTCAGTGTCACTAACGCTCCTTTCCCTCTCTCACATCACACCCTTATCCCCTGCACTCTCCTCCATTACATCACCCTCAGTGTCACTAATGCTCCTTTCCCTCTCTCACATCACACCCTTATCCCCTGCACTCTCCTCCATTACATCACCCTCAGTGTCACTAACGCTCCTTTCCCTCTCTCACATCCCCTGCACGCTCTCCTCCATTACATCACCCTCAGTGTCACTAACGCTCCTTTCCCTCTCTCACATCACACCCTTATCCCCTGCACGCTCTCCTCCATTACATCACCCTCAGTGTCACTAACGCTCCTTTCCTCTCTCACATCACACCCTTATCCCCTGCACTCTCCTCCATTACATCACCCTCAGTGTCACTAATGCTCCTTTCCCTCTCTCACATCACACCCTTATCCCCTGCACTCTCCTCCATTACATCACCCTCAGTGTCACTAACGCTCCTTTCCCTCTCTCACATCCCCTGCACGCTCTCCTCCATTACATCACCCTCAGTGTCACTAACGCTCCTTTCCCTCTCTCACATCACACCCTTATCCCCTGCACGCTCTCCTCCATTACATCACCCTCAGTGTCACTAACGCTCCTTTCCCTCTCTCACAGATCACACCCTTATCCCCTGCACGCTCTCCTCCATTACATCACCCTCAGTGTCACTAACGCTCCTTTCCTCTCTCACATCACACCCTTATCCCCTGCACTTTCCTCCATTACATCACCCTCAGTGTCACTAATGCTCCTTTCCCTCTCTCACATCCCCTGCACGCTCTCCTCCATTACATCACCCTCAGTGTCACTAACGCTCCTTTCCCTCTCTCACATCACACCCTTATCCCCTGCACGCTCTCCTCCATTACATCACCCTCAGTGTCACTAACGCTCCTTTCCCTCTCTCACATCACACCCTTATCCCCTGCACGCTCTCCTCCATTACATCACCCTCAGTGTCACTAACGCTCCTTTCCTCTCTCACATCACACCCTTATCCCCTGCACTCTCCTCCATTACATCACCCTCAGTGTCACTAATGCTCCTTTCCCTCTCTCACATCACACCCTTATCCCCTGCACTCTCCTCCATTACATCACCCTCAGTGTCACTAACGCTCCTTTCCCTCTCTCACATCCCCTGCACGCTCTCCTCCATTACATCACCCTCAGTGTCACTAACGCTCCTTTCCCTCTCTCACATCACACCCTTATCCCCTGCACGCTCTCCTCCATTACATCACCCTCAGTGTCACTAACGCTCCTTTCCCTCTCTCACAGATCACACCCTTATCCCCTGCACGCTCTCCTCCATTACATCACCCTCAGTGTCAGTAATGCTCCTTTCCCTCTCTCACATCACACCCTTATCCCCTGCACGCTCTCCTCCATTACATCACCCTCAGTGTCACTAATGCTCCTTTCCTCTCTCACATCATACCCTTATCCCCTGCACGCTCTCCTCCATTACATCACCCTCAGTGTCACTAACGCTCCTTTCCCTCTCTCACATCACACCCTTATCCCCTGCACTCTCCTCCATTACATCACCCTCAGTGTCACTAATGCTCCTTTCCCTCTCTCACATCACACCCTTATCCCCTGCACTCTCCTCCATTACATCACCCTCAGTGTCACTAACGCTCCTTTCCCTCTCTCACATCCCCTGCACGCTCTCCTCCATTACATCACCCTCAGTGTCACTAACGCTCCTTTCCCTCTCTCACATCACACCCTTATCCCCTGCACGCTCTCCTCCATTACATCACCCTCAGTGTCACTAACGCTCCTTTCCCTCTCTCACAGATCACACCCTTATCCCCTGCACGCTCTCCTCCATTACATCACCCTCAGTGTCACTAACGCTCCTTTCCCTCTCTCACATCACACCCTTATCCCCTGCACGCTCTCCTCCATTACATCATCCTCAGTGTCACTAACGCTCCTTTCCCTCTCTCACATCACATCCTTATCCCCAGCACGCTCTCCTCCATTACATCACCCTCAGTGTCACTAACGCTCCTTTCCCTCTCTCACATCACACCCTTATCCCCTGCACGCTCTCCTCCATTACATCACCCTCAGTGTCAGTAATGCTCCTTTCCCTCTCTCACATCACACCCTTATCCCCTGCACGCTCTCCTCCATTACATCACCCTCAGTGTCACTAATGCTCCTTTCCTCTCTCACATCATACCCTTATCCCCTGCACGCTCTCCTCCATTACATCACCCTCAGTGTCACTAACGCTCCTTTCCCTCTCTCACATCACACCCTTATCCCCTGCACTCTCCTCCATTACATCACCCTCAGTGTCACTAATGCTCCTTTCCCTCTCTCACATCACACCCTTATCCCCTGCACTCTCCTCCATTACATCACCCTCAGTGTCACTAACGCTCCTTTCCCTCTCTCACATCCCCTGCACGCTCTCCTCCATTACATCACCCTCAGTGTCACTAACGCTCCTTTCCCTCTCTCACAGATCACACCCTTATCCCCTGCACGCTCTCCTCCATTACATCACCCTCAGTGTCACTAACGCTCCTTTCCCTCTCTCACAGATCACACCCTTATCCCCTGCACGCTCTCCTCCATTACATCACCCTCAGTGTCACTAACGCTCCTTTCCCTCTCTCACATCACACCCTTATCCCCTGCACGCTCTCCTCCATTACATCATCCTCAGTGTCACTAACGCTCCTTTCCCTCTCTCACATCACATCCTTATCCCCAGCACGCTCTCCTCCATTACATCACCCTCAGTGTCACTAACGCTCCTTTCCCTCTCTCACAGATCACACCCTTATCCCCTGCACGCTCTCCTCCATTACATCACCCTCAGTGTCAGTAATGCTCCTTTCCCTCTCTCACATCACACCCTTATCCCCTGCACGCTCTCCTCCATTACATCACCCTCAGTGTCACTAATGCTCCTTTCCTCTCTCACATCATACCCTTATCCCCTGCACGCTCTCCTCCATTACATCACCCTCAGTGTCACTAACGCTCCTTTCCCTCTCTCACATCACACCCTTATCCCCTGCACTCTCCTCCATTACATCACCCTCAGTGTCACTAATGCTCCTTTCCCTCTCTCACATCACACCCTTATCCCCTGCACTCTCCTCCATTACATCACCCTCAGTGTCACTAACGCTCCTTTCCCTCTCTCACATCCCCTGCACGCTCTCCTCCATTACATCACCCTCAGTGTCACTAACGCTCCTTTCCCTCTCTCACATCACACCCTTATCCCCTGCACGCTCTCCTCCATTACATCACCCTCAGTGTCACTAACGCTCCTTTCCCTCTCTCACAGATCACACCCTTATCCCCTGCACGCTCTCCTCCATTACATCACCCTCAGTGTCACTAACGCTCCTTTCCCTCTCTCACATCACACCCTTATCCCCTGCACGCTCTCCTCCATTACATCATCCTCAGTGTCACTAACGCTCCTTTCCCTCTCTCACATCACATCCTTATCCCCAGCACGCTCTCCTCCATTACATCACCCTCAGTGTCACTAACGCTCCTTTCCCTCTCTCACATCACACCCTTATCACCTGCACGCTCTCCTCCATTACATCACCCTCAGTGTCACTAACGCTCCTTTCCCTCTCTCACATCACATCCTTATCCCCAGCACGCTCTCCTCCATTACATCACCCTCAGTGTCACTAACGCTCCTTTCCCTCTCTCACATCACACCCTTATCACCTGCACGCTCTCCTCCATTACATCACCCTCAGTGTCACTAACGCTCCTCTCCCTCTCTCACATCACACCCTTATCCCCTGCACGCTCTCCTCCATTACATCACCCTCAGTGTCACTAACGCTCCTTTCCCTCTCTCACAGATCACACCCTTATCCCCTGCACGCTCTCCTCCATTACATCACCCTCAGTGTCACTAACGCTCCTCTCCCTCTCTCACATCACACCCTTATCCCCTACACGCTCTCATCCATTACATCACCCTCAGTGTCACTAACGCTCCTTTCCCTCCCTCACATCACACCCTTATCCCCTGCACGCTCTCCTCCATTACATCACCCTCAGTGTCACTAACGCTCCTTTCCCTCTCTCACATCACACCCTTATCCCCTGCACGCTCTCCTCCATTACATCATCCTCAGTGTCACTAACGCTCCTTTCCCTCTCTCACATCACATCCTTATCACCTGCACGCTCTCCTCCATTACATCACCCTCAGTGTCACTAACGCTCCTTTCTCTCTCTCACATCTCAACCTTATCCCCTACACGCTCTCCTCCATTACATCGCCTTCAGTGTCACTAACGCTCCTTCCCCTCTCTCACATCACATCCTTATCCCCTGCACGCTCTCCTCCATTACATCACCCTCAGTGTCACTAACGCTCCTTTCTCTCTCTCTCACATCACACCCTTATCCCCTGCACGCTCTCCTCCATAACATCATCCTCAGTGTCACTAACGCTCCTTTCCCTCTCTCACATCACACCCTTATCCCCTACACGCTCTCATCCATTACATCACCCTCAGTGTCACTAACGCTGCTTTCCCTCTCTCACATCACACCCTTATCCCCAGCACGCTCTCCTCCATTACATCAACTGCAATGTCATTGAAATCATTCTAGCCTCCATAAGCCCCTAGAGATATTAATGCTATTCATTTTCAACAACTATCTACCTCTCTACAACAACTACGCTCTCCAATTTCTACATTCACTTCTCCTGTGACTGCTGTATCACACCTGAACCAGACCCTAGAAATAACCCTTGATGGAGTGGCTCCAGCTACCCATCACACTCCATGTAGACTTAGTCGTCAACCGTGCTTTTCCAAATTGACAAGACACCTACAAAAACTCTCACCTACTCCAAGTGACTTCCTCACTTATAAGACTATCTCCCACTCTCACCATAATGCGCTGGACACTCTTATGTCTGCCCAAGCCTGTAACCCCAAGCGACTTTTTAATATATTTATATCCCTTATTACCCCTCCCTCTCTCACCCAACCCACCTGCTACTATCAGTACACAAGATCTTGCTTCCTATTTCATGGACAAGATTGATAGTCCTACTACCCCACTGCTAATCTCTCCTCCCTCACTAATCTCCCTGTCACTTCACCCTACTTTCTTTCTCGTCTCCTTAACTTCCCTTCCTGCCCACTTCCTACAGGTTCCCCTCCTAGCACAGGAGCACGCATGATCGCTACACTCTATTCATCTTGGTCTCCCCAAAGTATTCTCATCTCCATGCTATAGCAACCCGGATAATCTTATTCACATCTCTCCCACAAATGCTATCTCTCTATCCTGTGCCCTCTGGAATGCCAGATCAGTCTGTAACAATCTGGCCCCCACCCATGACCTTTTCATCTCCAACTCCCTGAATCTCCTTGCCATTACCGAAGCCTGGATTTTACCCTCTGACACCACTTCTCCTGCAGCTCTCTCTTATGGGGGCCTCACCTTCTCCCACACCCCCAGGCCTGGGGGTCACCATGGTGGTGGTGTTGGGGTCCTTCTATCCCCTGGTTACTCATACCAACATATACCATCAGAACCATCCCTTACATTCTCCACATTTGAAGTTCATGCTATACGCCTCTTCCAAACAGTACACCTCAGAGTAGCTGTCATCTGCCGTCCCCCTGGCCCTCCCTCCAAGTTCCTTGACAACTTTGCTTCCTGGCTCACTCACTTTCTCTCCTCAGACCTTCCCTCTATTATCCTCGGTGACTTCAATATTCCTATTGATATCCCCACAGAATCTGCTGCCTCCAAACTACTCACCCTCACTTCCTCATTTGGACTCTCCCAATGGACCTCCTTACCCTCCCATGCGAGCGGGCATTTGCTTGATCTGGTATTCACTCACTGTTGTGATATTTCTGCCTACTCCAATTCCCTATTCCCCCTCTCTGACCATCACCTCCTCTCTTTTAACCTATCCCTCTCTCCTTCCCCTCCTCTATCTTCGAAAGCCACCATCACTAAGCGTAACATTGAAGCCATCGACACTGCTTTCTTTTCTTCCCTACTTGACTCACTTCTCTCCCCTATCCTCTCTTTCTCCTGCGCTGAACAAGCTGCTTCCCTATACAATGCCTCCCTTACTTCTGCACTTGACTCTGTTGCTCCAGCGATCACTACTCACCCTCGCAAATTCACACCTCAACCCTGGCATTCCAAATGCACCAGATACCTGCAAAAATGTTCATGAACCGCCGAGCGACAGTGGAGAAGATCACGCTCTCAGGCAGATTTTCTCCATTTCAAATTCATGCTGTCATCCTACAGTGCTGCCCTTTCCCTCTCTAACCAGTCATATTTCAATAATCTCACCTCCTCCCTGTCCTCAAATCCCCAGCGTCTCTTTTCCACCTTCAACTCCCTCCTTCGCCCACCCCCTCCTCGCTCTCTGCCACTGACTTTGCTACCTATTTCACATCTAAAAATGATTCCATACGTCAGGACATCATCTCCAACCAGTCCCCCAGCTCTCCATCTCCTCCTTTCCTGGATCACCCCTCCCCATCCATTTTACAGACTCTGACATCCTTCTCCCCTGTGACTGGAGAGGAAGTTAAGGCCCTTATCCAGTCCTCCCCCCCCTTCCACCTCTCCCCTCAACCCTATCCCCTCCCACCTCCTCCGCTACCTCTCTCCTTCTGCCTGCTCCCATCTTGCCCACCTCCTTAATCTCTCCCTCTCATCTGGCACTGTTCCTTCTGCATTCAAGCATGCCCGTGTCTCCCCCATTCTTAAAAAAAAACTAACCTTGATCCTAACATTCTCTCTAACTACCGACCAATCTCTCTCCTCCCTTTTGCCTCCAAACTCATTGAGCGTACTGTTTACAACCGCCCCACCACATTTCTTTCCTCCCACTCCCTCCTTGACCCTTTTCAGTCTGGCTTCCATTCTCTCCACTCCACTGAAACTGCCCTCACAAAAGTCAGCAACGACCTCCTTGCTGCCAAATCCAAGGGCCACTACTCATTCTCCTTGACCTCTCTGCTGCTTTTGACACTGTGGACCACCCTCTACTGCTGCATATCCTTCACTCCCTTGGTCTATGCGACACTGCTCTCTCCTGGCTGTCCTCCTACCTCTCTGACTGATCCTTCTCTGTTTCCTCTCATGGCGACACCTCCCCCCATAGCGTCTTACAGTAGGTGTTCCCCAAGGTTCTGTTCTTGTACCTCTCCTATTCTCTCTCTATACATCTTCTCTAGGTAAACTCATCAGCTCTTTTGACCTCCATTATCATCTCTATGCTGATGATACTCAGATCTACCTTTCCTCACCTGATCTTTCCCCCTCTCTACTGACTCATATCTCTGTCTCTCTGCTATCTCTTCCTGGATGTCCCAGCGATTTCTCAAACTTAATATGTCTAAGACTGAGCTGATAGTCTTCCCACCCTCCCACATAACATCATGTCCCACTATTTCTTTATTAATAGATGGCATTACTATCTTATCTAGCCCCAAAGTGCGTTGTCTTGGAGTCATCCTGGACTCTTCCCTCTCCTTCAAACCACACATTCAGAACCTCTCGCAGTCCTGTCATTTCCATCTCAAGAATATTTCCAAGATCAGACCCTTTCTCACCCAGGATGCTACCAAAACCCTTGTACATTCACTGGTCATGTCCAGATTGGACTACTGTAACCTTCTCCTAGCTGGCCTCCCCAAATCCTATCTCTCTCCTCTCCAGTCTGTGCTCAATGCTGCTGCTCGGCTCATCTTCCTCTCCAAAAGCTCTACATCTGCCTCCCCTCTTTTGCAAGCCCTCCACTGGCTCCCATTCCCGTTCAGAACCCAATTCAAGGCTCTCACATTCACTTACAAAGCCCTCAGCCATTCCTCTCCCATTTATATCTCTGATCTCATCTCCCTTCACTCTTCTGTCCGCCCTCTTCGTTCACTTAATACACGCCGCCTTTCATGCCAATTGATTACTTCCTCCCACTCCCGCCCCCAAGACTTTGCCCGTGCTGCTCCTCACCTTTGGAACTCCCTCCCTCTCCCTATCAGACTCTGCACCTCTCTACCATCTTTGAAACGAGCTCTTAAGACCCACTACTTCATTAAAGCCTTCCAGCTCTCATCCTAACTTGCTGCTACATCTTCCTTTCTCCCGGCCCACCCCATTCTGTGTCACTCCTGTTTGTCTTCCCCTCCCTTAAAGAATGTAAGCTCTTTCGAGCAGAGCCCTCTACCCTCTTGTGCTTCTCCCTACTGTAATTTAATTTATCTCTTACTAGCCACTAGGGCAACTAACACTTGGCTGCTTATGCGGGCGTTAATGTCATTAATATATCCATGTCCTGTATTGTATTGTAAGTCAATGGTTACTTTTTTGTCTATGTACTTTGTAAGGCGCTGCGGAACACTTGTGGCGCCATATAAATAAATGATAATAATAATATCCGAAATGAAATGGTATGCTCTTCCTCAGCCAGTGACCTGCTCAATTCCCTACCTGAACCTGCTGGCACATTCTCATCATTTGACCCCACAAATGAAGATGAAGTATCCACACTCTTCTCATCCTCCTTCTCTATTACCTCTCATCTTCATCCTATGCCCTCACAAATCAGTAAAGCTCTGTCTCCAGTGCTCATCCCAAACCTAAATAAGATCTGTAATCTCTCTCTTTCTCTACTGGTATCTTTCCATCACTGTTCCAGCATGCAGTGATTACTCCCATTTTGAAAAAAATAAAATCTGACCCAAACTCTATCTCAAATTACTCACCTCACACACTTTAACACCCACAACTTATTGGACCCTCTTCAGTCAGGCTTTTGTTCCCAACATTCCACAGAGACAGCACTGACTAAGGTAGTAAATGATCTGGTCACTGCCAATGCTAAAGCCCATTACTCACTCCTTATTCTTCCAGATTTCTTGCTGCCTTTGTCACTGTTGACCACTCTCTTCTCATACAAACACTACATTCCCTAGGTCTTCAAGACACAGCCCTTCTTGGTTCTCATCCTACCACAGACGGCGTAATGGTTGGTATTACTGCCACACAGCACTGAGGTATTGATTCCTACCTATCTATACACTCTAAAATTGTCTCTATTTAGCATTATGAGTTACACAATAGAAATAATTGTTTTCAGACTTTGATTGTGGTTCCAAAAGCACACAAAGTTATTATTCAACATAAAAACAGATGGCTACACGCTGTGATCTAAATACAATTAGCGCAATTAAATTATACAGACCCAAGGTACAGTCGTTACATACGCATGCGCTCTGGATCCAGATCCCAGCATCAAAGATGAAACCTCAGTCAACAGCAAAGCAAGAAGACTGAGATCCAGTTTCAGAGAGCCCACATATATACCCTAATACAATAGAACAGGTTGGCATGATTCCATTGGTTCTTCTTCCTGGTTCTTCTGTTACAGTATAGTTCATAGGTCAGTTCGTGTGGTCACAATCCAGCCTCCAACAGCTCTTTGTGTTCATTTTCCCACTGCATAATAAATCTAAGCTGGTAACATTACAGAGTACATTTTAATGTTTAACTCTATGATCCATAGTTTGCAGACACATGTTGTAATCTCCTCACCGCTGATACCGGAAATCTGCAAAGACGCAGTGGTTTAGAATGACACCAATCACGGTCTGCTTACCATGTACTAAACCTTAGATATCAAATAGAATGCGTACGGATTGTAATACGCATGCGCGAACCAGTCAGTGCGGCCGAAAATCGTTTGTTTGCTAAATAGCGAATGCCTGCTATTTTGGGTGACAGGAGGAGGCGTATGTGGGTGGTAACAGGGGAAGGTGCTTGAAAACGGGGAGTGGAGATCCGAACGCAGGCGTGCTTAAAGGTCAAAATGGGCGTGCATAATTAATACAGCAGCGTCATCGACCACGTCACTGGGTTATTTTATAGTCAGAACTGCTCGCTAGAATGCGGTAGGAAAAACCAACCACAAGAATAGCGAGCAGTTCATACCGTGGTCGATGTACTCGATTAATCTAATAAATAGCGGACATGACATAGGATGCGAGCGGCCAGGGGGCGTAGTTTTCCAAAAAACAACCGCAAGTTTTGTTCGCTCGTTCAGACATAGAGGCGTGAACAGACCGAAAGAGTGAACAGTTCATTTGAATAGCCACCCCTTTTTTCTGAACCAGCGAGCGCAAATATCGTCCGGCTCTGAATCAGGCCCATAGATTGTAAGCTCCACTGGGGCAGGGACTGAGTGAATGGAAAAATATTCTCTTTAAAGCGCTGCAGAATATGTGTGCGCTATATAAATAACTGGTAATAAATAATAATACCTATCTAATTGCACTTCACTGTTCACTTTTCTGATTCTACCTCTATCAGTTGGAGTACCACAAGGCTTAAGCTGCCACACACTAGACCAACTTGCATCCAACCAGCCAACTAGTTCATTGGTTGGAATGAAAATCTGGTAACGTATGGGAGTAACTGATGATCAGCAATTTGCTCCTAAATGCCAGAAAACAGATGAAAATGGCGTCAGACAAGTTTGTTAAATGTTTGATCTAAACAATTTGTTCAAACAACAGTTTTTGTCCATTTTCCGGCTTTTGGGAGCAAATTGCTGATTGTCATTTGCTTTCATTCCTTACCAGATTTTCATTCCACCAATCAACAAGTTGGCTGGTTGGACAGATAATCTGTAGATGTGTGGCCAGCTTTAGTCTTAGGTCCTCTGCTTTTGTCAATCTATACCACCTCTCTTGGCAAACTAATCAGCTCTTTTGGTTTTCAGTACCATCTGTACGCAACGATACTTCGATCTACCTACAGTATCCTCCCCAGATTTATCACCATCTGTACTGGTCCGTGTCACTGAATGTCTCTCTGCCAATTCATCTTGGATGTCATCTCGCCACCTCAAACTTAATATATCCAAAACAGAATGAATTATATTTCCACCGGCCAATAACAGTTGCCAACCTGATATCTCATTCTCTATCACTGTTGACAACTCGACAATCAACCAAGTTCCACAAGCTCACTGCCTAGGTGTCATCCTGGACTCTAACTGTCCTTTGTTCCCCACATCCAATTTGTCTCAACATCATGTTACATACATCTAAAAAACATATCCAAAATTCAATTATATCTTACACAAGACACTGCAAAACTCTTATTCATGCACTCATTATTTCCCACCTTGACTATTGCAATATATTCCTTACTAGTCTTCCCAAATACACGCTCTTTCCGCTACAATCCATTTTGAATGCAGCTACGAGGCTGATCTTTCTCGCTAAACATTCATTGTTTGCTGATCCACTCTGTCAGTCCCTCCTTTGGTCACCGCTTGTGACCGGACGCCTTTTGCCTAGGCCGTCACTGGTCATGGGTTAGCGCTTTTGGACTCCCACTCACCGTCAGTGACCGCCTGTCACTGACTCCGCCCACCGCGCCGTGGGCGTGTAACGATGCTGCCACCACCAAACTATACCATCGGCATTTGGAACCACTTTTTAACGTACAATAAGGCTCCTGCCTAGGCAGCTGGAACCACTTCTGCTGCGTATGCGTTGACCAACTGCGGACACACCTCCTGTTTGGTGTCTGCTGTTCCCACCTGATCCCTCGCAATGGACCACGTCTGCACGGTAGCTTGGCAGAGGGCTTGAACTTGGAGACACGGAGCTCTTACCCAGCACAGCAGGAGAACGGAATAGCATTTTGCGCAATTCTGTTGGTCGCAGGATACAGATGTAATAGAATTTAAAGGCAAAGGTGTTTATTGCTCTCAGTCTTAAAAAAAGACCCTCCCTTTGGATTGAAGGGGAATAATCAGCATACATAAGATATTACAGCAATTCTTCTCCACACAGGATTCACAAGGATGTACCACATACAGGAATCGTATCAGCAGTTCTTCTCCTCAAAGAAGTTACAGGGTTGTACCCATACAGGGCTCACAGTCCCTCTTTTTATGTCATTCTTACACACAACATCACAGGGGGGCAAATCCACCCTGTGTTCCTTCCAGCCAATCAGGCTCTCTCATAGAACATAAATAAATGCGTCTTACATTTCACAGAAATTAAATCAATTTCCTTGATACCACCCAAAAACATTTGGTTTCCTAAGCACAAACTGCTTGTCTTTTACACCTATGCTTGGTATCGTACACAGACACACAGGAGTCTCCCTAGCCCGCATTACATAGGAAAGGCTTCTTCAGTCACCACCTAACCCCCCACTGCCAGGCTAGGGTCATTACCATATCCATTCCCACTGCCAGGCTAGGGTCATAACCATATCCATCCCCACTGCCAGGCTATAGGGTAATTACCATATCCATCCCCACTGCCAGGCTAGGGTAATTACCATATCCATCCCCACTGCCAGGCTAGGGTCATAACCATATCCATCCCCACTGCCAGGCTAGGGTAATTACCATATCCATCCCCACTGCCAGGCTATAGGGTAATTACCATATCCATCCCCACTGCCAGGCTAGGGTCATTACCATATCCATCCCCACTGCCAGGCTATAGGGTAATTACCATATCCATCCCCACTGCCAGGCTAGGGTAATTACCATATCCATCCCCACTGCCAGGCTAGGGTAATTACCATATCCATCCCTAGGTGAGGCTGCCAGGCTATAGGGTAATTACCATATCCATCCCTAGGTGAGGCTGCCAGGCTATAGGGTAATTACCATATCCATCCCCACTGCCAGGCTAGGGTAATTACCATATCCATCCCCACTGCCAGGCTATAGGGTAATTACCATATCCATCCCTAGGTGAGGCTGCCAGGCTAGGGTAATTACCATATCCATCCCTAGGTGAGGACGTCTAACCAGCAGTTTGTCTCCAAAGGTCAGGACATGTTACATTTCTATAAGTGCATTTAAACCCAGTTTACATTTAAAATCATACATTTTGAATACATGTCCTGGCTCAGTGCTGCACATACCATCTTGAGTACTTTTTTATGTATAAACACTTGGCGCCTAGCGTCGGTAATACATTTAAACATGGCGCCGAGCGCCCTTTGTCTCTTTAAATATGACGCCGCAGCACAGGGGGTTAACCCTTTCAGCGCCGTGGCAAACATTTTAAACACGTGTGGTCAGCCTCCGGCCACACTTCTCCCCCCCCTCAAGCGGGCTACCAGAGGGCCATGTCCCAATGATTTGGCTCCTGGTCCCGCAGTCTCCTGGGGGGGGTTCAGGGAAGCTACCTTCGGGCTTCGGCTCCGGCCATGACAGTTCATTCATATTGCAGTGGGCCTTTCCTTGTCTGTGCACAATGTCCAAATAGTCACACTGAAGTCCAAGGCTCCACCACAACAGTCTGTCAGTTTCCCTTTTGGGGGGCCAGTCGCACACATAGTGCTGAAGGTGGTCCAATGCCCAAACAATTGCCAACCACTGTGTTCCAATTGTAGCATACCCCACCTCCCACCATAGCAGTATACGGCTCATACAAGCCAAAGGGTGCTCCTGCCCATATGGCACCTCCTGGCTCTGTACTGCTCCCAGTCCGTGCAATGACGCATTAGTTCGTACCACAATGTCCTGGTCCTGAAATTGCGCCATCTGCACTGGAGCTGGTATCAGAGCCTCCTTCAATTACTGGAATGCCAACTCACAAGCGAGTATCCAGTCCACTGACTTGGGAAGTCCCACCCTGGTCAATTCTGTAAGGGGTGTTACTACAGCACTAAAGTCAGGGACAACTCGTCCGTAGGGCCTTACAGTTTCTAAGGTCAGTACCTGTCTTGGGGTTGTGGGACAGGGACAGTTTCTGGTTGCCTCCACCCCCACTGGTCTGGGCCTACCACTGTCTCCCCCCACACCATACCCTGGGCACTGCACCTCTGTCATCTCCCCCGGGCATCTGTCTGCGCTACCTGTCAGACCTGCCCTACCATCCTCCTCCAATGACCTATGACTAGGGGAACCTACCCTGTCACCTATCCCTTTTCTCACCACCTTGTCCACTACCTGTTCCACAGTGATGGCGGACAGATCACCAGCCTCTGAGCTCCGTGTGACATCCACCACGGGTAGGCTGCGTGTCTTCCCCGATCTACTTGGCACAAGCAGGGGGCCTTGCTCCCTAACTGGCCTATCCCCTTCTACCTTCCTGGCTACCCTGTACCTTAACCCTCCCCGCCAGGTCACACTCACTGCCGCTATCCCTGAAAAGCCGCTGCCAGCTTGGCACGATATGCTTTCCAGATATGGGTCAGCAAGCTGAGCTTCCCTGAACTCCTGTCTGGGGCCCTTACTTCCTTCTAAGTAGGGACAGTCTACAGGGGGATAAGGGTTGGGATCTCTAGGGTCAGTTTGGTTGAGGTCAGTCAAAGGGAAGTCAGTGTGGTCATTCATACTCACCGCTGGAGATGGCAAACCACTAGGGACAGGAGCATCACTGGGCACCCTCACAGGATCCAACGAGCCGGAACCAACACCCTCTGCATTGCTAGGGGACGTAGGCATACCAGAGGCAAAAGGCATGCTGGGTAGATGTGCTGATCTAGCAGCTGTAATCTTTTCCTCTTGGCTGGTTGATACTGTGGTAAGCTGCACTGGCAGTTGTCTAGCCACTGTGGTCTTTTCCTCTGGGCTGGGCTGTTCTGGTGCAGTTGATGTAGACTGTGATCCGGAAACTTGACTCTGGGCGATGGCATCAGCAAATGTGGTAACGATTCCACCATCAAGGTCATTCCCCAGGACGACATCGGTTGGAAGGCCATCCATGACGGCAACATCCCTCAACTCTGGGCCAGCTCCCCAGTCCAGGTAGACTCTCGCGACAGGTACCTCTCGCTCCATTCCACCGGCCACGGTCACTTTGGCAGTGCGACCTGGCAGTACTGTGGCACAATCAATTAGGCAGGGGCTCGCAACAGTGATTGAGGCCCCAGAGTCTCTTAATCCTTGTCCCTGGAGGGGCCCCACTTGAACCATCTGCAGGTGCCACCACATATTTTGGGGTGACCCCTTGGCCATGCAGGTTACTCTCTCCATAGAGTTCACCTGATTCTCCCCACACTCCATTGGACTGGCTGGAGTAGGAACAGTCTCTTTGGGCTCACCTCCCCGGGTCAGGCAAGCAAGCCGGGCTCCAGCACTCGGATTTGGGACACGAGTCTGGGGTGCTTGGGGTGTGGGACAGTTCATCCTCAGATGTCCAATTTTCACACAGTTATAACACTTCTTGAACAGTTGGGGCCCTGGTGGTCTCTGATTATTTGCAGGGACAGGGCGGGGCGATTGCTGGCTAAGAGCACCCGGGTTGGAGGATGCCCGCTTTGGGGGGTGATGAGCAGAAGAGGGGTGTTCCCCTGGTTGTACAGTGCACTGGGGTCAGCTACTAGTTGGGCGCTTCTGCCCTTGTGGCTGAATTGCCACATACTTGTCTGCTAACTGGGCCGCCATCTTCAAGCTTGGTGGCTCCCGGTCTAGCACCAACTCCTTCACCTCTGGGGCACACTTGCGGTAGAACTGCTCTTGGCATAGCAGATCAATCAGTGTGTCCCAGGTAGTGGCACCAGATCCCTTCACCCACTTCACCACGTACTGCCTCAGCTGGGTGCGAACTGCTCATGGGTGCTAGTAGGGTTCTTGGGCAAGTCCTGGAACTTTTTCCTGTAGGACTCAGGAGTGACAAAGTATCGCTGTAGGAGGGCCCTTATGACTTTGTCATAGTCACCGCAGTCCTCGGTGGCCACTCCTCGATAGGCCTCCAGGACCTCTCCGTGCAGTGTGGGCACTAGGTGTCTCACCCACTCCTGCTTGGGTAAATCATGTAGTTAAAAAGTCCTTTCAAATACTTGCAAATGTCCATCAATGTCCCCATTGCTGTCTGCAAACTTGGCAAACTGGATACGATCTGATCCCGGTACAGCAGTCTGCAACGGTGCTTGGGGTACCACGGCCCGTGGTGCCCGCTCATCATGCCACATCCGAATGATGAGCATACATTCTTGTTCCGTTGCCTTTTCTCCCAATTCCGCTAGCCGCTCCGCTAGGGTATCCATTCGTTGGGATCCCTGCCATGCTGGGGAATGCTGAGAAACATAACTGCTGTGAGAGGGGGCGGGACTTGTTGCTCTCACCACATTCTGAGGGACGTCCATTGTTACGCTGGCCGCACTTTCCACCTCCGTCTGATGCAACTCCTCCCAGTCCCTGAGTTCCTTCCTCATGTCGCTTGCGGTTGCACTGTAAGGGAGTGGAATGCTCTTTTCCAGGCACACCATCTCAAGATCATTCTTGGATGTTCCGCTGTAATCAGTCATCCTGCGCGTTCTACTGAACTGCAGTTACTCCTCTCCTGAGTAACTCGGCTTCTCTCGTCGGGTGACCGAAAAGCCGCCTGGGATTATCCCACCACTGCCACCAGATGTGACCGGACGCCTTTTGCCTAGGCAGTCACTGGTTAGCGCTTTTGGACTCCCACTCACCGTCAGTGACCGCCTGTCACTGACTCCACCCACCGCGCCGTGGGCGTTTAATGATGCTGCCACCACCAAACTCTACCATCGGCGTTTGGAACCGCTTTTTACGTACAATTAGGCTCCTGCCTAGGCACCTGGAACCACTTCTGCTGCGTATGCGTTGACCAACTGCGGACACACCTCCTGTTTGGTGTCGGCTGTTCCCACCTGATCCCTCACAATAGACCAGGTCTGCATGGTAGCTGGCAGAGGGCTTGAACTTGGAGACACGGAGCTCTTACCCAGCACAGCAGGAGAAGGGAATAGCCTTTTGCGCAATTCTGTTGATCGCAGGATACAGATGTAATAGATGTAGTAGAATTTAAAGGCAAAGGTGTTTATTGCTCTAAGTCTTAAAAAAGACCCTCCCTTCGGATTGAAGGGGAATAATCAGCATACATAAGATATTACAGCAATTCTTCTCCACACAGGATTCACAAGGATGTACCACATACAGGAATATTATCAGCAGCTCTTCTCCTCAAAGTAGTTACAGGGTTGTACCCATACAGGGCTCACAGTCCCTCTTTTTATATCATTCTTACACACAACATCACAGGGGGCAAATCCACCCTATGTTCCTTCTAGCCAATCAGGCTCTCTCACAAAACATAAATAAATACGTCTTACATTTCACAGAAATTAAACCAATTTCCTTGATACCACCCAAAAACATTTGGTTTCCTAAGCACAAACTGCTTGTCTTTTACACCTATGCTTGGTATCGTACACAGACACACAGGAGTCTCCCTAGCCCGCATTATACAGGAAAGGCTTCTTCAGTCACCACCCAACCCTCCACTGCCAGGCTATAGGGTAATTACCATATCCATCCCCACTGCCAGGCTAGGGTCATAACCATATCCATCCCCACTGCCAGGCTATAGGGTAATTACCATATCCATCCCCACTGCCAGGCTATAGGGTAATTACCATATCCATCCCCACTGCCAGGCTAGGGTCATAACCATATCCATCCCCACTGCCAGGCTATAGGGTAATTACCATATCCATCCCCACTGCCAGGCTAGGGTAATTACCATATCCATCCCCACTGCCAGGCTAGGGTCATAACCATATCCATCCCCACTGCCAGGCTATAGGGTAATTACCATATCCATTCCCACTGCCAGGCTATAGGGTAATTACCATATCCATCCCCACTGCCAGGCTAGGGTAATTACCATATCCATTCCCACTGCCAGGCTAGCGTAATTACCATATCCATCCCCACTGCCAGGCTAGGGTAATTACCCATATCCATCCCCACTGCCAGGCTATAGGGTAATTACCATATCCATCCCTAGGTGAGGCTGCCAGGCTATGGCAATTACCATATCCATCCCCACTGCCAGGCTAGGGTAATTACCATATCCATCCCTAGGTGAGGCTGCCAGGCTAGGGTAATTACCATATCCATCCCCACTGCCAGGCTAGGGTAATTACCATATCCATCCCCACTGCCAGTCTACAGGGTAATTACCATATCCATCCCTAGGTGAGGCTGCCAGGCTAGGGTAATTACCATATCCATCCCCACTGCCAGGCTAGGGTCATAACCATATCCATCCCCACTGCCAGGCTATAGGGTAATTACCATATCCATTCCCACTGCCAGGCTATAGGGTAATTACCATATCCATCCCCACTGCCAGGCTAGGGTAATTACCATATCCATTCCCACTGCCAGGCTAGCGTAATTACCATATCCATCCCCACTGCCAGGCTAGGGTAATTACCCATATCCATCACCACTGCCAGGCTATAGGGTAATTACCATATCCATCCCTAGGTGAGGCTGCCAGGCTATGGCAATTACCATATCCATCCCCACTGCCAGGCTAGGGTAATTACCATATCCATCCCTAGGTGAGGCTGCCAGGCTAGGGTAATTACCATATCCATCCCCACTGCCAGGCTAGGGTAATTACCATATCCATCCCCACTGCCAGTCTACAGGGTAATTACCATATCCATCCCTAGGTGAGGCTGCCAGGCTAGGGTAATTACCATATCCATCCCCACTGCCAGGCTAGGGTAATTACCATATCCATCCCCATTGCCAGGCTAGGGTAATTACCATATCCATCCCCACTGCCAGGCTATAGGGTAATTACCATATCCATCCCTAGGTGAGGCTGCCAGGCTAGGGTAATTACCATATCCATCCCCACTGCCAGACTAGGGTAATTACCATATCTATCCCTAGGTGAGGCTGCCAGGCTAGGGTCATTACCATATCCATCCCTAGGTGAGGCTGCCAGGCTAGGGTAATTACCATATCCATCCCTAGGTGAGGCTGCCAGGCTAGGTAATTACCATATCCATCCCTAGGTGAGGACGTCTAACCAGCAGTTTGTCTCCAAAGGTCAGGACATGTTACATTTCTATAAGTGCATTTAAACCCAGTTTACATTTAAAATCATACATTTTGAATACATGTCCTGGCTCAGTGCTGCACATACCATCTTGAGTACGTTTTTATGTATAAACACTTGGCGCCTAGCGCCGGTAATACATGGAGCTGAGCGCCCTTTGTCTCTTTAAATATGACGCCGCAGCACAGGGGGTTAACCCTTTCAGCGCCGTGGCAAACATTTTAAACACGTGTGGTCAGCCTCCGGCCACACCGGTCTTCTACCGTATTCAATATAAAATACTAACACTCACACAAAGGTATTTACCAAACCACACCAACATACATCTCATCACTTATCTCAAAATATCTTCCAACCCGACCTCTCTGCTTAACACAAGATCTGCATCTCCCATCCCCGCGTATTACTTGCTCCCATGCACGGTTACAGGACTTTTTTCGGGCTGCATCCACCCTGTGGAATGCCTTACCACGCACAATACGACTTTCCTCTAGTCTCCAATCCTTCAAGTGTTCCCTGAAAACTCACCTCTTCAGACAAGCTTATCAGATTCCAGAATCTCACACATAACCTGCATAGCTTCCATATCTAACTCCCTTATTATAGTTTACACATATCACATCTTCTCTCTCTTTAATTTCACACCCTCATTACCTTTGCCCAACATTCCTGTGTGACTGGGTCATACAGCTCACCAAGAACCTCTGCAATCGGGCAATATGTAGCCCCTATCACCTATTTCCCTATAGATTGTAAGCTTGCGAGCAGGGCCCTCTTACCTATATATCTGTCTCTTACAACCCAGTCTTGTTCTATTGATGTTGTTCAAATTGTAAAGCGCAATGGAATATGCTGCGCTGTATAACTGGTAACATAAAAAATAAAATTGACTGAGGCATCACCATAAAAACGCAGACGTGCTGCAGAAAGACGCTGTATTACATTTATTTCTCTGTATTCAAATAAAGATGATTAATGAATCTCATCCATGTGCAGGATATATTTGCTCCGAGTTACTGGCGTAACATATATCCCAACACGGTATTAGTACAGCGCTGTCGCACTTGTATGGAGAGGTGTTCCCTGTATCTAACGGCGTAATATACAATATATAGAGCTGGTATCCCTGTATCTAACGGCGTAATATACAATATATAGAGCTGGGATCCCTGTATATATAATGCTGTAATATACAATATATAGAGCTGGTATCCCTGTATCTAACGGCGTAATATACAATATATAGAGCTGGGATCCCTGTATCTAACAGCGTAATATACAATATATAGAGCAGGGACCCCTGTATATATAAGGCTGTAATATACAATATATAGAGCTGGGATCCCTTTAGCTAATACTGTAATATACAATATATAGAGCTGGGATCCCTTTATCTAACGCTGTAATATACAATATATAGAGCTGGGATCCCTGTATATATAAGGCTGTAATATACAATATATAGAGCTGGGATCCCTGTATATATAATGCTGTAATAAACAATATATAGAGATGGGATCCCTGTATATATAACGCTGTAATATACAATATATAGAGATGGGATCCCTGTATATATAATAACATAATATACAATATATAGAGCTGGGATACCTGTATATATACTGCTGTAATATACAATATATAGAGCTGGGATCCCTGTATCTGACACTGTAATATACAATATATAGAGCTGGGATCCCTGTATATATAATGCTGTAATATACAATATATAGAGCTAGGATCCCTGTATATATATAATGCTGTAATATACAATATATAGAGCTGGGACCCCTGTATATATATAATGCTGTAATATACAATATATAGAGCTGGGACCCCTGTATATATAACGCTGTAATATACAATATATAGAGCTGGGATCCCTTTATCTAACGCTGTAATATACAATATAAGGAGCTGGGATCCCAGTATATATAACGCTGTAATATACAATATATAGAGCTGGGATCCCTGTATATATAACGCTGTAATATACAATATATAGAGCTGGGATCCCTGTATATATAACGCTGTAATATACAATATATAGAGCTGGGATCCCTTTATCTAACGCTGTAATATACAATATATAGAGCTGGGATCCCTGTATATATATAACGCTATAATGTACAATATATAGAGCTAGTATCCCTGTATATACAATGCTGTAATATACAATATATAGAGTTGGGATCCCTGTATATATATTGCTGTAATATACAATATATAGAGCTGGGATCCCTGTATCTAACGGCGTAATATACAATATATAGAGCTGGATCCCTGTATATATAATGCTGTAACATACAATATATAGAGCTGGGATCCCTGAATATATAATGCTGTAATATACAATATATAGAGCTGGGACCCCTTTATCTAACGCTGTAATATACAATATATAGAGCTGGGATCCCTGTATCTAACGCTGTAATATACAATATATAGAGCTGGGATCCCTTTATATATAACGCTGTAATATACAATATATAGAGCTGGGATCCCTTTATCTAATGCTGTAATATACAGTATATAGAGCTGGGATCCCTGTATATATAATGCCGTAATATACAATATATAGAGCTGGGATCCCTGTATATATAATGCCATAATATACAATATATAGAGCTGGGATCCCTGTATATATAATGCCATAATATACAATATATAGAGCTGGGATCCCTTTATCTAACGCTGTAATATACAATATATAGAGCTGGGATCCCTTTATCTAATGCTGTAATATACAATATATAGAGCTGGGATCCCTGTATATATAATGCCATAATATACAATATATAGAGCTGGGATCCCTGTATATATATAACGCTGTAATATACAATATATAGAGCTGGGATCCCTGTATCTAACGCTGTAATATACAATATATAGAGCTGGGATCTCTTTATCTAACGCTGTAATATACAATATATAGAGCTGGGATCTCTTTATCTAACGCTGTAATATACAATATATAGAGCTGGGATCCCTGTATCTATAACGCTGTAATATACAATATATAGAGCTGGGATCCCTTTATATCTAACGCTGTAATATACAATATATAGAGCTGGGATCCCTTTATATCTAACGCTGTAATATACAATATATAGAGCTGGGATCCATTTATATCTAACGCTGTAATATACAATATATAGAGATGGGATCCCTTTATATATAACGCTGTAAAATACAATATATAGAGCTGGGATCCCTGTATATATAACGCTGTAAAATACAATATATAGAGCTGGGATCCCTGTATCTAATGCTGTAATATACAATACATAGAGCTGGGATCCCTGTATCTAACGTTGTAATATACAATATATAGAGCTGGGATCCCTGTATATATAATGCTGTAATATACAATATATAGAGCTGGGACCCCTGTATATAGAATGCTGTAATATACAATATATAGAGCTGGGATCCCTTTATATATATAATGCTGTAATATGCAATATATAGAGCTGGGATCCCTGGATATATAACGCTGTAATATACAATATATAGAGCTGGGATCCCTTTATATATATAATGCTGTAATATACAATATATAGAGCTGGGATCCCTGTATCTAACGCTGTAATATACAATATATCGAGCTGGGATCCCTGTATATATAATGCTGTAATATACAATATATAGAGCTGGGATCCCTGTATATAAAACCCTGTAATATACAATATATAAAGCTGGGATCCCTGTATCTAACGCTGTAATATACAATATATAGAGCTGGGATCCCTGTATATATAATGCTGTAATATACAATATATAGAGCTGGGATCCCTGTATATATAATGCTGTAATATACAATATATAGAGCTGGGACCCCTGTATGTATAACGCTGTAATATACAATATATGGAGCTGGGATCCCTGTATATCTAACACTATAATATACAATATATAGAGCTGGGATCCCTGTATATATAATGCTGTAATATACAATATATAGAGCTGGGATCCCTGTATATATAATGCTATAATATACAATATATAGAGCTGGATCCCTGTATCTGATGCTGTAATATACAATATATAGAGCTGGGATCCCTGTATATAGAATGCTGTAATATACAATATATAGAGCTGGGATCCCTGTATATAAAACCCTGTAATATACAATATATAGAGCTGGGATCCCTGTATATATAATGCTGTAATATACAATATATAGAGCTGGGATCCCTGTATATATAACGCTGTAATATACAATATATAGAGCTGGGATCCCTGTATATATAATGCTGTAATATACAATATATAGAGCTGGGACCCCTGTATATATAACGCTGTAATATACAATATATAGAGCTGGGATCCCTGTATATCTAACACTGTAATATACAATATATAGAGCTGGGATCCCTGTATATATAATGCTGTAATATACAATATATAGAGCTGGGATCCCTGTATCTAATGCTGTAATATACAATACATGGAGCTGGGATCCCTTTTTCTAACGCTGTAATATACAATATATAGAGCTGGGATCCCTGTATCTAACGTTGTAATATACAATATATAGAGCTGGGATCCCTGTATATATAACGCTGTAAAATACAATATATAGAGCTGGGATCCCTGTATCTAACGTTGTAATATACAATATATAGAGCTGGGATCCCTTTATATATATAATGCAGTAATATGCAATATATAGAGCTGGGATCCCTGTATATATATAACGCTGTAATATACAATATATAGAGCTGGGATCCCTTTATATATATAATGCTGTAATATACAATATATAGAGCTGGGATCCCTGTATATATAACGCTGTAATATACAATATATAGAGCTGGGATCCCTGTATCTAATGCTGTAATATACAATATATAGAGCTTTGATCCCTGTATATATAATGCTGTAATACACAATATATAGAGCTGGGATCCCTGTATATAAAACCCTGTAATATACAATATATAGAGCTGGGATCCCTGTATCTAACGCTGTAATATACAATATATAGAGCTGGGATCCCTGTATATAAAACCCTGTAATATACAATATATAGAGCTGGGATCCCTGTATCTAACGGCGTAATATACAATATATAGAGCTGGGATCCCTGTATATATATATATATATATATATATATATATAATGCCGTAATATACAATATATAGAGCTGGGATCCCTGTATCTAACGCTGTAATATACAATATATAGAGCTGGGATTCCTGTATATAGAACGCTGTAATATACAATATATAGAGCTGGGATCCCTGTATATAGAACGCTGTAATATACAATATATAGAGCTGGGATCCCTGTACCTAATGGCGTTATATACAATATATAGAACTGGGATCCCTGTATCTAACGGCGTAATATACAATATATGGAGCTGGGATCCCTGTATATATAATGCCATAATATACAATATATAGAGCTGGGATCCCTTTAACGCTGTAATATACAATATATAGAGCTGGGATCCCTTTATCTAATGCTGTAATATACAATATATAGAGCTGGGATCCCTGTATATATAATGCCATAATATACAATATATAGAGCTGGGATCCCTGTATATATATATAACGCTGTAATATACAATATATAGAGCTGGGATCCCTGTATCTAACGCTGTAATATACAATATATAGAGCTGGGATCTCTTTATCTAACGCTGTAATATACAATATATAGAGCTGGGATCTCTTTATCTAACGCTGTAATATACAATATATAGAGCTGGGATCCCTTTATCTATAATGCTGTAATATACAATATATAGAGCTGGGATCCCTGTATATACAACACTGTAATATACAATATATAGAGCTGGGATCCCTGTATGTATGTATGTATGTATATATATATATATATATATATATATTGCTGTAATATACAATATATAGAGCTGGGATCCCTGTATCTAACGCTGTAATATACAATATATAGAGCTGGGATCCCTGTATATATATAACGCTATAATGTACAATATATAGAGCTGGGATCCCTGTATATAGAACGCTGTAATATACAATATATAGAGCTGGGATCCCTGTATATATAATGCTGTAATATACAATATATAGAGCTGGGATCCCTGTATCTAATGCTGTAATATACAATATATAGAGCTGGGATCCCTGTATATAGAACGCTGTAATATACAATATATAGAGCTGGGATCCCTGTATATATAATGCTGTAATATACAATATATAGAGCTGGGATCCCTGTATATATAACGCTGTAATATACAATATATAGAGCTGGGATCCCTGTATCTAATGCTGTAATATACAATATATAGAGCTGGGATCCCTGTATATAAAACGCTGTAATATACCATATATAGAGCTGGGATCCCTTTAGCTAATGCTGTAATATACAATATATAGAGCTGGGACCCCTGTATATATAACTCTGTAATATACAATATATAGAGCTGGGATCCCTGTATCTATAACTCTATAATATACAATATATAGAGCTGGGATCCCTGTATATATAACGCTGTAATATACAATATATAGAGCTGGGATCCCTGTATATATAATGCCATAATATACAATATATAGAGCTGGGATCCCTGTATATATAATGCCATAATATACAATATATAGAGCTGGGATCCCTTTAACGCTGTAATATACAATATATAGAGCTGGGATCCCTTTATCTAATGCTGTAATATACAATATATAGAGCTGGGATCCCTGTATATATAATGCCATAATATACAATATATAGAGCTGGGATCCCTGTATATATATATAACGCTGTAATATACAATATATAGAGCTGGGATCCCTGTATCTAACGCTGTAATATACAATATATAGAGCTGGGATCTCTTTATCTAACGCTGTAATATACAATATATAGAGCTGGGATCTCTTTATCTAACGCTGTAATATACAATATATAGAGCTGGGATCCCTTTATCTATAACGCTGTAATATACAATATATAGAACTGGGATCCCTGTATATATAATGCTGTAATATACAATATATAGAGCTGGGATCCCTGTATATACAACACTGTAATATACAATATATAGAGCTGGGATCCCTGTATGTATATATATATATATATATATATATATATATATATATAATGCCGTAATATACAATATATAGAGCTGGGATCCCTGTATCTAACGCTGTAATATACAATATATAGAGCTGGGATCCCTGTATCTATAACTCTGTAATATACAATATATAGAGCTGGGATCCCTGTATATATAACACTGTAATATACAATATATAGAGCTGGGATCCCTGTATATATAATGCTGTAATGTACAATATATAGAGCTAGGATCCCTGTATATATATAATGCTGTAATATACAATATATAGAGCTGGGACCCCTGTATATATATATAATGCTGTAATATACAATATATAGAGCTGGGACCCCTGTATATATAACGCTGTAATATACAATATATAGAGCTGGGATCCCTTTATCTAACGCTGTAATATACAATATAAGGAGCTGGGATCCCAGTATATATAACGCTGTAATATACAATATATAGAGCTGGGATCCCTGTATATATAACGCTGTAATATACAATATATAGAGCTGGGATCCCTGTATATATAACGCTGTAATATACAATATATAGAGCTGGGATCCCTTTATCTAACGCTGTAATATACAATATATAGAGCTGGGATCCCTGTATATATATAATGCTGTAATATACAATATATAGAGCTAGTATCCCTGTATATACAATGCTGTAATATACAATATATAGAGTTGGGATCCCTGTATATATATTGCTGTAATATACAATATATAGAGCTGGGATCCCTGTATCTAACGGCGTAATATACAATATATAGAGCTGGATCCCTGTATATATAATGCTGTAACATACAATATATAGAGCTAGGATCCCTGAATATATAATGCTGTAATATACAATATATAGAGCTGGGACCCCTTTATCTAACGCTGTAATATACAATATATAGAGCTGGGATCCCTGTATCTAACGCTGTAATATACAATATATAGAGCTGGGATCCCTTTATATATAACGCTGTAATATACAATATATAGAGCTGGGATCCCTTTATCTAATGCTGTAATATACAGTATATAGAGCTGGGATCCCTGTATATATAATGCTGTAATATACAATATATAGAGCTGGGATCCCTGTATATATAATGCCTTAATATACAATATATAGAGCTGGGATCACTGTATATATAATGCCATAATATACAATATATAGAGCTGGGATCCCTTTATCTAACGCTGTAATATACAATATATAGAGCTGGGATCCCTTTATCTAATGCTGTAATATACAATATATAGAGCTGGGATCCCTGTATATATAATGCCATAATATACAATATATAGAGCTGGGATCCCTGTATATATATATAACGCTGTAATATACAATATATAGAGCTGGGATCGCTGTATCTAACGCTGTAATATACAATATATAGAGCTGGGATCTCTTTATCTAACGCTGTAATATACAATATATAGAGCTGGGATCTCTTTATCTAACGCTGTAATATACAATATATAGAGCTGGGATCCCTGTATCTATAACGCTGTAATATACAATATATAGAGCTGGGATCCCTTTATATCTAACGCTGTAATATACAATATATAGAGCTGGGATCCCTTTATATCTAACGCTGTAATATACAATATATAGAGCTGGGATCCCTTTATATCTAACGCTGTAATATACAATATATAGAGATGGGATCCCTTTATATATAACGCTGTAAAATACAATATATAGAGCTGGGATCCCTGTATATATAACGCTGTAAAATACAATATATAGAGCTGGGATCCCTGTATCTAATGCTGTAATATACAATACATAGAGCTGGGATCCCTTTTTCTAATGCTGTAATATACAATATATAGAGCTGGGATCCCTGTATCTAACGTTGTAATATACAATATATAGAGCTGGGATCCCTGTATATATAATGCTGTAATATACAATATATAGAGCTGGGATCCCTTTATATATATAATGCTGTAATATGCAATATATAGAGCTGGGATCCCTGGATATATAACGCTGTAATATACAATATATAGAGCTGGGATCCCTTTATATATATAATGCTGTAATATGCAATATATAGAGCTGGAATCCCTGTATATATAACACTGTAATATACAATATATAGAGCTGGGACCCCTGTATATATAACGCTGTAATATACAATATATAGAGCTGGGATCCCTGTATCTAACGCTGTAATATACAATATATCGAGCTGGGATCCCTGTATATATAATGCTGTAATATACAATATATAGAGCTGGGATCCCTGTATATAAAACCCTGTAATATACAATATATAAAGCTGGGATCCCTGTATCTAACGCTGTAATATACAATATATAGAGCTGGGATCCCTGTATATATAATGCTGTAATATACAATATATAGAGCTGGGATCCCTGTATATATAATGCTGTAATATACAATATATAGAGCTGGGACCCATGTATGTATAACGCTGTAATATACAATATATAGAGCTGGGATCCCTGTATATATAATGCTGTAATATACAATATATAGAGCTGGGACCCCTGTATGTATAACGCTGTAATATACAATATATGGAGCTGGGATCCCTGTATATCTAACACTATAATATACAATATATAGAGCTGGGATCCCTGTATATATAATGCTGTAATATACAATATATAGAGCTGGGATCCCTGTATATATAATGCTATAATATACAATATATAGAGCTGGATCCCTGTATCTGATGCTGTAATATACAATATATAGAGCTGGGATCCCTGTATATAGAATGCTGTAATATACAATATATAGAGCTGGGATCCCTGTATATAAAACCCTGTAATATACAATATATAGAGCTGGGATCCCTGTATCTAACGCTGTAATATACAATATATAGAGCTGGGATCCCTGTATATATAATGCTGTAATATACAATATATAGAGCTGGGATCCCTGTATATATAATGCTGTAATATACAATATATAGAGCTGGGACCCCTGTATATATAACGCTGTAATATACAATATATAGAGCTGGGATCCCTGTATATCTAACACTGTAATATACAATATATAGAGCTGGGATCCCTGTATATATAATGCTGTAATATACAATATATAGAGCTGGGATCCCTGTATCTAATGCTGTAATATACAATACATGGAGCTGGGATCCCTTTTTCTAATGCTGTAATATACAATATATAGAGCTGGGATCCCTGTATCTAACGTTGTAATATACAATATATAGAGCTGGGATCCCTGAATATATAATGCTGTAATATACAATATATAGAGCTGGGATCCCTTTATCTAACGCTGTAATATACAATATATAGAGCTGGGATCCCTGTGTATATATAACGCTGCAATATACAATATATAGAGCTAGGATCCCTTTATATATATATAATGCTGTAATATACAATCGATAGAGCAGGGATCCCTGTATATATAACTCTGTAATATTCAATATATAGAGCTGGGATCCCTGTATCTAACGCTGTAATATACAATATATAGAGCTGGGATCCCTTTATCTATAACGCTGTAATATACAATATATAGAGCTGGGATCCCTGTATTTAATGCTGTAATATACAATATATAGAGCTGGGATCTCTGTATATATAATGCTGTAATATACAATATATAGAGCTGAGATCCCTGTATCTATAACTCTGTAATATACAATATATAGAGCTGGGATCCCTGTATATATAATGCTGTAAAATACAATATATAGAGCTGGGATCCCTGTATCTAATGCTGTAATATACAATACATAGAGCTGGGATCCCTGTATCTAACGTTGTAATATACAATATATAGAGCTGGGATCCCTGTATATATAATGCTGTAATATACAATATATAGAGCTGGGATCCCTGTATCTAACGGCGTAATATACAATATATAGAGCTGGGATCCCTGTATATATAATGCTGTAATATACAATATATAGAGCTGGGATCCCTTTATATATATAATGCCGTAATATACAATATATAGAGCTGGGATCCCTGTATCTAACGCTGTAATATACAATATATAGAGCTGGGATCCCTGTATATATATAACGCTATAATGTACAATATATAGAGCTGGGATCCCTGTATATAGAACGCTGTAATATACAATATATAGAGCTGGGATCCCTGTATATATAATGCTGTAATATACAATATATAGAGCTGGGATCCCTGTATATAAAACGCTGTAATATACAATATATAGAGCTGGGATCCCTGTATATATAATGCCGTAATATACAATATATAGAGCTGGGATCCCTGTATCTAACGCTGTAATATACAATATATAGAGCTGGGATCCCTGTATATATATAACGCTATAATGTACAATATATAGAGCTGGGATCCCTGTATATAGAACGCTGTAATATACAATATATAGAGCTGGGATCCCTGTATATATAATGCTGTAATATACAATATATAGAGCTGGGATCCCTGTATATAAAACGCTGTAATATACAATATATAGAGCTGGGATCCCTGTATATATATATAACGCTGTAATATACAATATATAGAGCTGGGATCCCTGTATATAACGCTGTAATATACAATATATAGAGCTGGGATCCCTGTATATAGAACGCTGTAATATACAATATATAGAGCTGGGATCCCTGTATATATAATGCTGTAATATACAATATATAGAGCTGGGATCCCTGTATATATAATGCTGTAATATACAATATATAGAGCTGGGATCCCTGTATATAGAACGCTGTAATATACAATATATAGAGCTGGGATCCCTGTATATATAATGCTGTAATATACAATATATAGAGCTGGGATCCCTGTATATATAATGCTGTAATATACAATATATAGAGCTGGGATCCCTGTATATAAAACGCTGTAATATACAATATATAGAGCTGGGATCCCTGTATATTTAATGCTGTAATACACAATATATAGAGCTGGGATCCCTGTATATATATATATAACGCTGTAATATACAATATATAGAGCTGGGATCCCTGTATATATAACGCTGTAATATACAATATATAGAGCTGGGATCCCTGTATATAAAACGCTGTAATATACAATATATAGAGCTGGGATCCCTGTATTTAATGCTGTAATACACAATATATAGAGCTGGGATCCCTGTATATATATATAACGCTGTAATATACAATATATAGAGCTGGGATCCCTGTATATATAACGCTGTAATATACAATATATAGAGCTGGGATCCCTGTATATATAATGCTGTAATATACAATATATAGAGCTGGGATCCCTGTATATATAATGCTGTAATATACAATATATAGAGCTGGGATCCCTGTATGTATATATATATATATATATATATATATATATATAATGCCGTAATATACAATATATAGAGCTGGGATCCCTGTATCTAACGCTGTAATATACAATATATAGAGCTGGGATCCCTGTATATATATAACGCTATAATGTACAATATATAGAGCTGGGATCCCTGTATATATAACGCTGTAATATACAATATATAGAGCTGGGATCCCTGTATATAGAACGCTGTAATATACAATATATAGAGCTGGGATCCCTGTATATATAATGCTGTAATATACAATATATAGAGCTGGGATCCCTGTATATAAAACGCTGTAATATACAATATATAGAGCTGGGATCCCTTTATCTAATGCTGTAATATACAATATATAGAGCTGGGATCCCTGTATATATAATGCTGTAATATACAATATATAGAGCTGGGATCCCTGTATATAAAACGCTGTAATATACAATATATAGAGCTGGGATCCCTGTATTTAATGCTGTAATACACAATATATAGAGCTGGGATCCCTGTATATATATATAACGCTGTAATATACAATATATAGAGCTGGGATCCCTGTATATATAACGCTGTAATATACAATATATAGAGCTGGGATCCCTGTATATATAATGCTGTAATATACAATATATAGAGCTGGGATCCCTGTATATATAATGCTGTAATATACAATATATAGAGTTGGGATCCCTGTATATATATATATATATATATATATATATATATATATAATGCCGTAATATACAATATATAGAGCTGGGATCCCTGTATCTAACGCTGTAATATACAATATATAGAGCTGGGATCCCTGTATATATATAACGCTATAATGTACAATATATAGAGCTGGGATCCCTGTATATAGAACGCTGTAATATACAATATATAGAGCTGGGATCCCTGTATATAGAACGCTGTAATATACAATATATAGAGCTGGGATCCCTGTATATATAATGCTGTAATATACAATATATAGAGCTGGGATCCCTGTATATAAAACGCTGTAATATACAATATATAGAGCTGGGATCCCTTTATCTAATGCTGTAATATACAATATATAGAGTTGGGATCCCTGTATATATAATGCTGTAATATACAATATATAGAGCTGGGATCCCTGTATATAAAACGCTGTAATATACAATATATAGAGCTGGGATCCCTGTATTTAATGCTGTAATATACAATATATAGAGCTGGGATCCCTGTATATAGAACGCTGTAATATACAATATATAGAGCTGGGATCCCTGTATATATATATATAACGCTGTAATATACAATATATAGAGCTGGGATCCCTGTATATATAACGCTGTAATATACAATATATAGAGCTGGGATCCCTGTATATAGAACGCTGTAATATACAATATATAGAGCTGGGATCCCTGTATATATAATGCTGTAATATACAATATATAGAGCTGGGATCCCTGTATATATAATGCTGTAATATACAATATATAGAGCTGGGATCCCTGTATATATATATATATATATATATATATATATATATATATATAATGCCGTAATATACAATATATAGAGCTGGGATCCCTGTATCTAACGCTGTAATATACAATATATAGAGCTGGGATCCCTGTATATATATAACGCTATAATGTACAATATATAGAGCTGGGATCCCTGTATATAGAACGCTGTAATATACAATATATAGAGCTGGGATCCCTGTATATAAAACGCTGTAATATACAATATATAGAGCTGGGATCCCTTTATCTAATGCTGTAATATACAATATATAGAGCTGGGATCCCTGTATATATAATGCTGTAATATACAATATATAGAGCTGGGATCCCTTTATATATATAATGCTGTAATATACAATATATAGAGCTGGGATCCCTGTATATAGAACGCTGTAATATACAATATATAGAGCTGGGATCCCTGTATATATAACGCTGTAATATACAATATATAGAGCTGGGATCCCTGTATATAGAACGCTGTAATATACAATATATAGAGCTGGGATCCCTGTATATATAATGCTGTAATATACAATATATAGAGCTGGGATCCCTGTATATATAATGCTGTAATATACAATATATAGAGCTGGGATCCCTGTATATATATATATATATATATATATATATATAATGCCGTAATATACAATATATAGAGCTGGGATCCCTGTATCTAACGCTGTAATATACAATATATAGAGCTGGGATCCCTGTATATATATAACGCTATAATGTACAATATATAGAGCTGGGATCCCTGTATATAGAACGCTGTAATATACAATATATAGAGCTGGGATCCCTGTATATAAAACGCTGTAATATACAATATATAGAGCTGGGATCCCTTTATCTAATGCTGTAATATACAATATATAGAGCTGGGATCCCTGTATATATAATGCTGTAATATACAATATATAGAGCTGGGATCCCTTTATATATATAATGCTGTAATATACAATATATAGAGCTGGGATCCCTGTATATAAAACGCTGTAATATACAATATATAGAGCTGGGATCCCTTTATCTAATGCTGTAATATACAATATATAGAGCTGGGATCCCTGTATATATAATGCTGTAATATACAATATATAGAGCTGGGATCCCTTTATATATATAATGCTGTAATATACAATATATAGAGCTGGGATCCCTGTATATAGAACGCTGTAATATACAATATATAGAGCTGGGATCCCTGTATATAGAACGCTGTAATATACAATATATAGAGCTGGGATCCCTGTATATAGAACGCTGTAATATACAATATATAGAGCTGGGATCCCTGTATATAGAACGCTGTAATATACAATATATAGAGCTGGGATCCCTGTATATAGAACGCTGTAATATACAATATATAGAGCTGGGATCCCTGTATATAGAACGCTGTAATATACAATATATAGAGCTGGGATCCCTGTATATATAATGCTGTAATATACAATATATAGAGCTGGGATCCCTGTATATAGAACGCTGTAATATACAATATATAGAGCTGGGATCCCTGTATATAGAACGCTGTAATATACAATATATAGAGCTGGGATCCCTGTATATAGAACGCTGTAATATACAATATATAGAGCTGGGATCCCTGTATATAACTCCGTATTATATGTATAATAAGCGAGAACGCCTGTCTGTCTGTTTGTCCTTAATGCACGGCCAGAGTTATGGTCCTAGCACCGGGATTCTATTGTCAGAGAGCGACTACTAGTAGGAAGCCACTACTCTGCCTTTCTGCCAACCCTACCCGGAGTCACCCGGGTCTGTTTCCCCTGCCGCCGTGTCACTCTCCGATTCTGCCAGCGTTCTCTATCACATCCCAGACGTACAGGCTTCAGTGTTTCTCGGCCTGCTAGGCCCAAGCAAGATCTAAGCCTGCTACAGAGTGCTGCAGTGACAAGTCCTGATCACCTGACTGTAGCGGCCAATCAGGTGACAGCCTGAGCCTCTCCGTACCACCTGTCTCTGCTCAGCCTATCCCAGGTACCCAAGGGGTATGTATCCCAGCTGCGGACTCTACCTAATTGCCAGTACAATGTCTAATCTCAATTTCTACTTAGGACCGTATTCAATTTGGAGCGTATAGCCGTTTTTGGCGGAAACTTTTTGCTGATGACGTCATTTTCGCCTGTTTTGATTTTACTCCGTATTCAATGTGGAAGACTTTTCGTCTAGGGAGAAATTCAATGCAATGTAGTAGGCGGAAAAAAGTGCAGAATTGGGGTTTTGGGGTGCAACTTCCGACAGTTCCCCAAAGGTAAACTGGGTAAAAAAAAAAAAAACAACTTAAGAACACCCCAAAAAATCACTTTGAATCTGGGGGTGAAAAAAAAAAATGGGGGGGGACAAAGTTAAAAACGAGCAAACTTGAATCCTGGGGGGTCCCCAAGTACGCCCCAGGTGTTATTTTCATTGCAGGTGCTTGCGGAAGGTGGGTTTTCACAATTTTTTCAACTTTAAAATATGCTGACCCCCATTTTCAAGTACCCCAAATTTCCTGGGATAAGTTATTTTCTGCAAAAATAAATTCCTGAATACTATTCTGCATCACGTATAGAAAAACGCTATTTAGCAGCTATTGAGCACGTTTAATAACAACAAATACCTTCAGCAAATCGGGGGGTACCATAGGAACCCCCATGTCAGAGCATCTTTTGGGGGGTGTGAGGCTGATTTCCCCAAATCTGACAGTACTTTCCGCTTGTTTAAGTTTCGCCGGGTCCCATTTTCGCGTACTTTAAAATTGAATATGGGGATACGCGGGCACGCGCACGATACTTTTCCGCCTGCAAAACATGCGATGTAGGTGGAATGTCCGGGGAGGCGAAATAGTATCGGGGCTCAGCTCAAATTGAATGCGGCTCTTAGTGTGCTATACTGAGCTCCTGTTACCTGTATCCAGTTTGAACAGTTTTGCGTCCTCCTGCAATACGGATTCCTGCATGTGATCTACACCTGGGGCAGCTGTTCCACTGGTTGCGCGGGGAATCTCAGCCTATTCCTGATACCCAAACCAATAACTCGCCTGTGTATACCATTCTCACTACATGGTGAGTGTTCCTGGTTCCTGCACCATTGATGCCGTCCCTGGTATCATCATCCACTATCCATTCCAGTGTCCGGTCTGAATCCGGATCTGTCTATGCCTGGGGCAGCTATCCCACTACTTGCACAGTGAATACCTACCTGTTCCAGTTACCCGAACCTACAACTCGCCTGTGTCTACCATTCTCACTACATGGTGAGTGTTCCTGGTTCCTGCACCATTGGTGCCATTCCTGGTATCATCATCCACTATCCGTTTCCAGTGTCTGGTCTGAATACGGATCTGTCTATGCCTGGGGAAGCTATCCCACTACTTGCACAGTGAATACCTACCTGTTCCAGTTACCCGAACCTACAACTCGCCTGTGTCTACCATTCTCACTACATGGTGAGTGTTCCTGGTTCCTGCACCATTGGTGCCATTCCTGGTATCATCATCCACTATCCATTCCAGTGTTTTGTCTGCATCCGGTCCTGATACCATCTGAGTTCTCCTGGATCCTAGACTACAGCGACAACCCAGTTCCAGCCTGGTGAATACGTTGCCAAGATCTACATCTCCAGCATTCCGGTTACAGTAAGAAGTGTTATATTATATATCTACAGTACTAATCCAGTATCAGCCTGGTCACACTACTGCCACTCTCTCCTCTGATTGCACATAACAACTTGTCTCCAACACCGATGTCCCTGGTGGTCTAGTGGGTACAATCCGGCATTTCTCCACCGAGACCTGGGTTCGATTTCTGGTCAGGGAAGTGTTCTTCACTACATGCCAGGAGGTCTCCTTAGGCTGGCCAGCTTTCTGTACATGCCTCCAGACACCAACACAGATGTATATAAGACACCGGGTTCACAATCAAATACTAGTCTGGCACCAGGCTACTGGGAGCTGCAGACGATGCAGCCCTTTGGAAGCTGGTGATATGTGCTTGTGTGGCACTTTGTTGCTAGTGCGCATGTACCGGTCCCAACGCCTGTCAGATTGATTGCACAGGTGCCGGGACCCGGCCAGGATAAGCTAGCTGGGTGAGTTTTCCGCCGGCGGCAGCCCCCCTCCTCTAAGAAGGTAGTGGTGGTGTAGTGTGACCAGGATTAGGTTTTTGCCTAGGTTTGTCAGGGCCAGACACTGTCACACAATACCTAAAAATGGGGACACTCTTAAATTTCACAGGTTCTGGGGCTGTCTCCAGTGGAAATTGGCAACCTGCCAAAAACCTGTGAGAAAGCTGCAAAAGTATCCTTATAACCTCAGTCTGAACAAACTTTATGACTCATGCAAGTTCATATTAAGTACAGAGTTAGACCTTTTTTAAAGTGACCATATATGTTAGTCATTCCTCTGTGTTTGCATGCAAGGGCGTAACTAGAACTTTGTGGGCCACAAAGCAAGATCTTAAAAGGGCCCCCCCCAAAGGTTAAAAAAAATAAAAAAAACACATACATTTGCTCCCACACAGAGTCCATTCAGGTTATGCCATACAGTAGGACCCTTTATATACTTTATGCCACACAATAATGCCCCGTACATATTACACCACACAGTAATGCCCCTTGCACATTATACCACACAGAAATGCACTTTACAGATGATGCCACATATTGGTACTGCCTCATATAACACATTATTCCACACAATAGTAGAGCCCCTTAAAACAATATGAAACACAATAATACTCCATACACATTATTTCCCCCCCCCCAGCAATAATATACAGGTGGGTTCGCTGTATATAATGCTGTAATATACAATATAGAGGTGAGTCCTTGTGTATAACCCTGTAATATACAGTATAGAGGTGGGTTCCCTGTGTATAAACCTGTAATATACAGTATAGAGGCAGATTTCCTGTGAATAACCCTGTAATATACAGTATAGAGGTGAGGTTCCCTGGGTATAACCCTGTAATATACAGTATAGAGGCGGATTTCCTGTGTATAACCCTGTAATATACAGTATAGAGGCGGGTTCCCTGTGTATAACCCTGTAATATACAGTATAGAGGCGGGTTCCCTGTGTATAACCCTGTAATATACAGTATAGAGGGGGGTTCCCTGTGTATAACCCTGTAATATACAGTATAGAGGCGGGTTCCTGTGTATAACCCTGTAATATACAGTATAGAGGTGAGGTTCCCTGGGTATAACCCTGTAATATACAGTATAGAGGTGGGTTCCCTGTGTATAACCCTGTAATATACAGTATAGCGGCGGGTTCCCTGTGTATAACCCTGTACTATACAGTATAGAGGCGGGTTCCCTGTGTATAACCCTGTAATATACAGTATAGAGGTGGGTTCCTGGGTATAACCCTGTAATATACAGTATAGCGGCGGGTTCCCTGGGTATAACCCTGTAATATACAGTATAGAGGCGGGTTCCCTGGGTATAACCCTGTATTATACAGTATAGCGGCGGGTTCCCAGTGTATAACCCTATAATATACAGTATAGAGGGGGGTTCCCTGTGTATAACCCTGTAATATACAGTATAGAGGGGGGTTCCCTGTGTATAACCCTGTAATATACAGTATAGAGGGGGGTTCCCTGTGTATAACCCTGTAATATACAGTATAGAGGCGGGTTCCTGTGTATAACCCTGTAATATACAGTATAGAGGTGAGGTTCCCTGGGTATAACCCTGTAATATACAGTATAGAGGTGGGTTCCCTGTGTATAACCCTGTAATATACAGTATAGCGGCGGGTTCCCTGTGTATAACCCTGTACTATACAGTATAGAGGCGGGTTCCCTGTGTATAACCCTGTAATATACAGTATAGAGGTGGGTTCCTGGGTATAACCCTGTAATATACAGTATAGCGGCGGGTTCCCTGGGTATAACCCTGTAATATACAGTATAGAGGCGGGTTCCCTGGGTATAACCCTGTATTATACAGTATAGCGGCGGGTTCCCAGTGTATAACCCTATAATATACAGTATAGAGGGGGGTTCCCTGTGTATAACCCTGTAATATACAGTATAGCGGCGGGTTCCCTGTGTATAACCCTGTAATATACAGTATAGCGGGGGGTTCCCTGTGTATAACCCTGTAATATACAGTATAGCGGCGGGTTCCCTGTGTATAACCCTGTAATATACAGTATAGAGGGGGTTACCTGTGTATAACCCTGTAATATACAGTATAGAGGCGGGTTCCCTGTGTATAACCCTGTAATATACAGTATAGAGGCGGGTTCCTGGGTATAACCCTGTAATATACAGTATAGAGGCGGGTTCCCTGTGTATAACCCTGTAATATACAGTATAGAGGCGGGTTCCCTGTGTATAACCCTGTAATATACAGTATAGCGGCGGGTTCCCTGTGTATAACCCTGTAATATACAATATAGAGGGGGTTCCCTGTGTATAACCCTGTAATATACAGTATAGAGGCGGGTTCCCTGTGTATAACCCTGTAATATACAGTATAGCGGCGGGTTCCCTGTGTATAACCCTGTAATATACAGTATAGCGGCGGGTTCCCTGTGTATAACCCAGTAATATACAGTATAGAGGGGGGTTCCCTGTGTATAACCCTGTAATATACAGTATAGCGGCGGGTTCCCTGTGTATAACCCTGTAATATACAGTATAGCGGGGGGTTCCCTGTGTATAACCCTGTAATATACAGTATAGCGGCGGGTTCCCTGTGTATAACCCTGTAATATACAGTATAGAGGGGGTTACCTGTGTATAACCCTGTAATATACAGTATAGAGGCGGGTTCCCTGTGTATAACCCTGTAATATACAGTATAGAGGCGGGTTCCTGGGTATAACCCTGTAATATACAGTATAGAGGCGGGTTCCCTGTGTATAACCCTGTAATATACAGTATAGCGGCGGGTTCCCTGTGTATAACCCTGTAATATACAATATAGAGGGGGTTCCCTGTGTATAACCCTGTAATATACAGTATAGAGGCGGGTTCCCTGTGTATAACCCTGTAATATACAGTATAGCGGCGGGTTCCCTGTGTATAACCCTGTAATATACAGTATAGCGGCGGGTTCCCTGTGTATAACCCAGTAATATACAGTATAGAGGGGGGTTCCCTGTGTATAACCCTGTAATATACAGTATAGAGGCGGGTTCCCTGTGTATAACCCTGTAATATACAGTATAGAGGGGGGTTCCCTGTGTATAACCCTGTAATATACAGTATAGAGGCGGGTTCCCTGTGTATAACCCTGTAATATACAGTATAGCGGCGGGTTCCCTGTGTATAACCCTGAAATATACAGTATAGCGGCGGGTTCCCTGTGTATAACCCTCTAATATAGAGTATAGAGGCGGGTTCCCTGTGTATAACCCTGTAATATACAGTATAGAGGGGGGTTCCCTGTGTATAACCCTGTAATATACAGTATAGAGGCGGGTTCCCTGTGTATAACCCTGTAATATACAGTATAGCGGCGGGTTCCCTGTGTATAACCCTGAAATATACAGTATAGCAGCGGGTTCCCTGTGTATAACCCTGTAATATACAGTATAGAGGGGGGTTCCCTGTGTATAACCCTGTAATATACAGTATAGAGGCGGGTTCCCTGTGTATAACCCTGTAATATACAGTATAGCGGCGGGTTCCCTGTGTATAACCCTGAAATATACAGTATAGCGGCGGGTTCCCTGTGGATAACCCTGTAATATACAGTATAGAGGCGGGTTCCTGGGTATAACCCTGTAATATACAGTATAGAGGGGGGTTCCCTGTGTATAACCCTGTAATATACAGTATAGAGGCGGGTTCCCTGTGTATAACCCTGTAATATACAGTATAGAGGTGGGTTCCCTGTGTATAACCCTGTAATATACAGTATAGCGGCGGGTTCCCTGTGTATAACCCTGAAATATACAGTATAGCGGCGGGTTCCCTGTGTATAACCCTCTAATATACAGTATAGAGGCGGGTTCCCTGTGGATAACCCTGTAATATACAGTATAGAGGCGGGTTCCTGGGTATAACCCTGTAATATACAGTATAGAGGGGGGTTCCCTGTGTATAACCCTGTAATATACAGTATAGAGGCGGGTTCCCTGTGTATAACCCTGTAATATACAGTATAGAGGTGGGTTCCCTGTGTATAACCCTGTAATATACAGTATAGAGGCGGGTTCCTGGGTATAACCCTGTAATATACAGTATAGAGGCGGGTTCCCTGTGTATAACCCTGTAATATACAGTATAGAGGCGGGTTCCTGGGTATAACCCTGTAATATACAGTATAGAGGGGGGTTCCCTGTGTATAACCCTGTAATATACAGTATAGAGGCGGGTTCCCTGTGTATAACCCTGTAATATACAGTATAGAGGTGGGTTCCCTGTGTATAACCCTGTAATATACAGTATAGAGGCGGGTTCCTGGGTATAACCCTGTAATATACAGTATAGAGGCGGGTTCCCTGTGTATAACCCTGTAATATACAGTATAGAGGCGGGTTCCTGGGTATAACCCTGTAATATACAGTATAGAGGGGGGTTCCCTGTGTATAACCCTGTAATATACAGTATAGAGGCGGGTTCCTGGGTATAACCCTGTAATATACAGTATAGAGGGGGGTTCCCTGTGTATAACCCTGTAATATACAGTATAGAGGTGGAATGCTTCGATCTTGGCTACAGAGCTGGCAATTCAAATGGAAATAATTGAAGACTGCATTCCTGCGGAAAACAGAATAGAGACCTTAGGTACATTGTGTATACGGTCACTGTATATACTGTCACTGCTCTGTGTATACGGTCACTGTATATACTGTCACTGCTCTGTGTATACGGTCACTGTATATACTGTCACTGCTCTGTGTATACGGTCACTGTATATACTGTCACTGCTCTGTGTATACGGTCACTGTATATACTGTCACTGCTCTGTGTATACGGTCACTGTATATACGGTCACTGCTCTGTGTATACGGTCACTGGTCTATGTGACTTGGCAGTATGTCAGCCATATCATCACCGTGCCTTATAGTCTATCATTATAACCAGCAATGTGTAATTACCCAGAAGGAAATGATAATGAATTGTCTGGCTTTGCACTGGTATATACAGTAACAGCGTTCTGTGTACTGTATAATTACAGAGTCTGGCAGGGAACAGGTTACAAATGATACACACGCCCGCCAGTCGCACTATTTAATCGCTCTGATTAATTCTCAGCTGCTGATTGAGGAACTCAGGAATTCCAGACCCCCCCCCCCCCCCCCCCTGCAGATGGGAGAGAGAGAGTGCAGGGGACTGAGCACATTACTCACAGCCCCATGTTATAGTATGTACAGGACTCATCGGGTGATGCTTATACTGCAGTATATGGGGATCTTCTCATTGTCACATGTTATAGTATGTACAGGACTCATCGGGTGACACTTATACTGCAGCATATGGGGCTCTTCTCATTGTCACATGTTATAGTATGTACAGGACTCATCGGGTGACACTTATACTGCAGCATATGGGGCTCTTCTCATTGTCACATGTTATAGTATGTACAGGACTCATCGGGTGACACTTATACTGCAGCATATGGGGCTCTTCTCATTGTCACATGTTATAGTATGTACAGGACTCATCGGGTGACACTTATACTGCAGTATATGGGGCTCTTCTCACTGTCACATGTTATATAGTATATACAGGACTCATCGGGTGACACTTATACTGCAGCATATGGGGCTCTTCTCATTGTCACATGTTATAGTATGTACAGGACTCATCGGGTGACACTTATACTGCAGTATATGGGGCTCTTCTCACTGTCACATGTTATATAGTATATACAGGACTCATCGGGTGACACTTATACTGCAGCATATGGGGCTCTTCTCATTGTCACATGTTATAGTATGTACAGGACTCATCGGGTGACGCTTATACTGCAGCATATGGGGCTCTTCTCATTGTCACATGTTATATAGTATGTACAGGACTCATTGGGTGACACTTATACTGCAGTATATGGGGCTCTTCTCATTGTCACATGTTATAGTATGTACAGGACTCATTGGGTGACACTTATACTGCAGTATATGGGGCTCTTCTCATTGTCACATGTTATATAGTATATACAGGACTCATCGGGTGACACTTATACTGCAGCATATGGGGCTCTTCTCATTGTCACATGTTATAGTATGTACAGGACTCATCGGGTGACGCTTATACTGCAGCATATGGGGCTCTTCTCATTGTCACATGTTATATAGTATGTACAGGACTCATTGGGTGACACTTATACTGCAGTATATGGGGCTCTTCTCATTGTCACATGTTATAGTATGTACAGGACTCATTGGGTGACACTTATACTGCAGTATATGGGGCTCTTCTCATTGTCACATGTTATATAGTATATACAGGACTCATTGGGTGACACTTATACTGCAGTATATGGGGCTCTTCTCATTGTCACATGTTATAGTATGTACAGGACTCATTGGGTGACACTTATACTGCAGTATATGGGGCTCTTCTCACTGTCACATGTTATATAGTATATACAGGACTCATCGGGTGACACTTATACTGCAGCATATGGGGCTCTTCTCATTGTCACATGTTATAGTATGTACAGGACTCATCGGGTGACACTTATACTGCAGCATATGGGGCTCTTCTCATTGTCACATGTTATATAGTATGTACAGGACTCATTGGGTGACGCTTATACTGCAGTATATGGGGCTCTTCTCACTGTCACATGTTATAGTATGTACAGGTCTCATTGGGTGACACTTATACTGCAGCATATGGGGCTCTTCTCATTGTCACATGTTATAGTATGTACAGGACTCATTGGGTGACACTTATACCGCAGCATATGGGGCTCTTCTCATTGCCACATGTTATAGTATGTACAGGACTCATTGGGTGACGCTTATACTGCAGCATATGGGGCTCTTCTCATTGTCACATGTTATAGTATGTACAGGACTCATTGGGTGACACTTATACTGCAGTATATGGGGCTCTTCTCACTGTCACATGTTATAGTATGTACAGGACTCATTGGGTGACACTTATACTGCAGCATATGGGGCTCTTCTCATTGTCACATGTTATAGTATGTACAGGACTCATTGGGTGACACTTATACTGCAGCATATGGGGCTCTTCTCATTGTCACATGTTATATAGTATGTACAGGACTCATTGGGTGACACTTATACTGCAGCATATGGGGCTCTTCTCATTGTCACATGTTATATAGTATGTACAGGACTCATTGGGAGACACTTATACTGCAGCATATGGGGCTCTTCTCATTGTCACATGTTATATAGTATGTACAGGACTCATTGGGTGACACTTATACTGCAGTATATGGGGCTCTTCTCACTGTCACATGTTATAGTATGTACAGGACTCATTGGGTGACACTTATACTGCAGCATATGGGGCTCTTCTCATTGTCACATGTTATATAGTATGTACAGGACTCATTGGGAGACACTTATACTGCAGCATATGGGGCTCTTCTCATTGTCACATGTTATATAGTATGTACAGGACTCATTGGGTGACACTTATACTGCAGTATATGGGGCTCTTCTCACTGTCACATGTTATAGTATGTACAGGACTCATTGGGTGACGCTTATACTGCAGCATATGGGGCTCTTCTCACAGTCACATGTTATATAGTATGTACAGGACTCATTGGGTGACACTTATACTGCAGCATATGGGGCTCTTCTCACTGTCACATGTTATAGTATGTACAGGACTCATTGGGAGACGCTTATACTGCAGCATATGGGGATCTTCTCATTGTCACATGTTATATAGTATGTACAGGACTCATTGTCACATGTTATAGTATGTACAGGACTCATTGGGTGACGCTTATACTGCAGCATATGGGGCTCTTCTCATTGTCACATGTTATAGTATGTACAGGACTCATCGGGTGACACTTATACTGCAGCATATGGGGCTCTTCTCATTGTCACATGTTATAGTATGTACAGGACTCATTGGGTGACACTTATACTGCAGCATATGGGGCTCTTCTCACTGTCACATGTTATATAGTATGTACAGGACTCATCGGGTGACGCTTATACTGCAGCATATGGGTCTCTTCTCACTGTCACATGTTATATAGTATGTACAGGACTCATCGGGTGACGCTTATACTGCAGCATATGGGGCTCTTCTCATTGTCACATGTTATAGTATGTACAGGACTCATTGGGTGACACTTATACTGCAGCATATGGGGCTCTTCTCATTGTCACATGTTATAGTATGTACAGGACTCATCGGGTGACGCTTATACTGCAGCATATGGGGCTCTTCTCATTGTCACATGTTATATAGTATGTACAGGACTCATTGTCACATGTTATAGTATGTACAGGACTCATTGGGTGACGCTTATACTGCAGCATATGGGGCTCTTCTCATTGTCACATGTTATAGTATGTACAGGACTCATCGGGTGACGCTTATACTGCAGCATATGGGGCTCTTCTCATTGTCACATGTTATAGTATGTACAGGACTCATCGGGTGACGCTTATACTGCAGCATATGGGGCTCTTCTCATTGTCACATGTTATATAGTATGTACAGGACTCATTGGGTGACGCTTATACTACAGCATATGGGGCTCTTCTCATTGTCAAATGTTATAGTATGTACAGGACTCATTGGGTGACGCTTATACTGCAGCATATGGGGCTCTTCTCACTGTCACATGTTATAGTATGTACAGGACTCATTGGGAGACGCTTATACTGCAGCATATGGGGATCTTCTCATTGTCACATATTATATAGTATGTACAGGACTCATTGTCACATGTTATAGTATGTACAGGACTCATTGGGTGACGCTTATACTGCAGCATATGGGGCTCTTCTCATTGTCACATGTTATAGTATGTACAGGACTCATCGGGTGACACTTATACTGCAGCATATGGGGCTCTTCTCATTGTCACATGTTATAGTATGTACAGGACTCATTGGGTGACACTTATACTGCAGCATATGGGGCTCTTCTCACTGTCACATGTTATATAGTATGTACAGGACTCATCGGGTGACGCTTATACTGCAGCATATGGGGCTCTTCTCACTGTCACATGTTATATAGTATGTACAGGACTCATCGGGTGACGCTTATACTGCAGCATATGGGGCTCTTCTCACAGTCACATGTTATATAGTATGTACAGGACTCATTGGGTGACACTTATACTGCAGCATATGGGGCTCTTCTCATTGTCACATGTTATATAGTATGTACAGGACTCATTGGGTGACACTTATACTGCAGTATATGGTGCTCTTCTCATTGTCACATGTTATAGTATGTACAGGACTCATCGGGTGACGCTTATACTGCAGCATATGGGGCTCTTCTCACAGTCACATGTTATATAGTATATACAGGACTCATTGTCACATGTTATAGTATGTACAGGACTCATTGGGTGACACTTATACTGCAGCATATGGGGCTCTTCTCACTGTCACATGTTATAGTATGTACAGGACTCATTGGGTGACGCTTATACTGCAGCATATGGGGCTCTTCTCATTGTCACATGTTATAGTATGTACAGGACTCATTGGGTGACGCTTATACTGCAGCATATGGGGCTCTTCTCATTGTCACATGTTATAGTATGTACAGGACTCATTGGGTGACGCTTATACTGCAGCATATGGGGCTCTTCTCACTGTCACATGTTATAGTATGTACAGGACTCATTGGGTGACACTTATACTGCAGCATATGGGGCTCTTCTCATTGTCACATGTTATAGTATGTACAGGACTCATCGGGTGACGCTTATACTGCAGCATATGGGGATCTTCTCATTGTCACATGTTATAGTATGTACAGGACTCATTGGGTGACACTTATACTGCAGTATATGGGGCTCTTCTCATTGTCACATGTTATATAGTATGTACAGGACTCATTGGGTGACACTTATACTGCAGCATATGGGGCTCTTCTCATTGTCACATGTTATAGTATGTACAGGACTCATTGGGTGACACTTATACTGCAGTATATGGGGCTCTTCTCATTGTCACATGTTATAGTATGTACAGGACTCATTGTCACATGTTATAGTATGTACAGGACTCATTGGGTGACGCTTATACTGCAGCATATGGGGCTCTTCTCATTGTCACATGTTATATAGTATGTACAGGACTCATTGGGTGACACTTATACTGCAGCATATGGGGCTCTTCTCACTGTCACATGTTATATAGTATGTACAGGACTCATTGGGTGACGCTTATACTGCAGCATATGGGGCTCTTCTCATTGTCACATGTTATATAGTATGTACAGGACTCATTGGGTGACGCTTATACTGCAGCATATGGGGATCTTCTCATTGTCACATGTTATAGTATGTACAGGACTCATTGGGAGACACTTATACTGCAGCATATGGGGCTCTTCTCATTGTCACATGTTATATAGTATGTACAGGACTCTTTGGGTGACGCTTATACTGCAGCATATGGGGCTCTTCTCATTGTCACATGTTATAGTATGTACAGGACTCATCGGGTGACGCTTATACTGCAGCATATGGGGCTCCTCTCATTGTCACATGTTATAGTATGTACAGGACTCATCGGGTGACGCTTATACTGCAGCATATGGGGATCTTATTGTCACATGTTATATAGTATGTACAGGACTCATCGGGTGACACTTATACTGCAGCATATGGGGATCTTCTCATTATCACATGTTATAGTATATACAGGACTCATTGGGTGACGCTTATACTGCAGCATATGGGGATCTTCTCATTGTCACATGTTATAGTATGTACAGGACTCATTGGGTGACGCTTATACTGCAGCATATGGGTCTCTTCTCATTGTCACATGTTATAGTATGTACAGGACTCATTGGGTGACGCTTATACTGCAGCATATGGGGCTCTTCTCATTGTCACATGTTATAGTATGTACAGGACTCATTGGGTGACACTTATACTGCAGCATATGGGGATCTTCTCATTGTCACATGTTATAGTATGTACAGGACTCATTGGGTGACACTTATACTGCAGCATATGGGGCTCTTCTCATTATCACATGTTATATAGTATGTACAGGACTCATTGGGTGACACTTATACTGCAGCATATGGGGCTCTTCTCATTGTCACATGTTATAGTATGTACAGGACTCATTGGGTGACGCTTATACTGCAGCATATGGGGCTCTTCTCATTGTCACATGTTATATAGTATGTACAGGACTCATTGGGTGACACTTATACTGCAGCATATGGGGCTCTTCTCATTGTCACATGTTATAGTTTGTACAGGACTCATCGGGTGACGCTTATACTGCAGCATATGGGGCTCTTCTCATTGTCACATGTTATATAGTATGTACAGGACTCATTGGGTGACACTTATACTGCAGCATATGGGGCTCTTCTCATTGTCACATGTTATAGTATGTACAGGACTCATCGGGTGACACTTATACTGCAGCATATGGGGCTCTTCTCATTGTCACATGTTATAGTATGTACAGGACTCATTGGGTGACGCTTATACTGCAGCATATGGGGCTCTTCTCATTGTCACATGTTATAGTATGTACAGGACTCATTGGGTGACGCTTATACTGCAGCATATGGGGCTCTTCTCATTGTCACATGTTATAGTATGTACAGGACTCATTGGGTGACGCTTATACTGCAGCATATGGGGCTCTTCTCATTGTCACATGTTATAGTATGTACAGGACTCATTGGGTGACACTTCTACTACAGCATATGGGGCTCTTCTCATTGTCACATGTTATAGTATGTACAGGACTCATTGGGTGACGCTTATACTGCAGCATATGGGGCTCTTCTCATTGTCACATGTTATAGTATGTACAGGACTCATTGGGTGACGCTTATACTGCAGCATATGGGGCTCTTCTCATTGTCACATGTTATATAGTATGTACAGGACTCATCGGGTGACACTTATACTGCAGCATATGGGGCTCTTCTCATTGTCACATGTAGAGCTGCAGATTACAAATGTAACCGCACAGCAGAAGCACTAAGGGCGGCCATACACAGTACATTTTTTTTATACGATGTGTACGAGATCGATCGTACACATCGTATGCTTTGGTGTACATAAGATGGCGATGCACAGTCGTATAATTGGATCGCTTATTGTACCGGAAAACCGTACGAGGGTGACCTAGTTGTGACAGACAACGTATCACTTTTGGTAGATGATGTTTGATTACAAGGTGTATAAAAATCCCTAACCGGCGTTGTGAAACGAAGCATCGGATCGTATGAAAGATCGTACACCCCTTCATCACAGCGTATGAAAGATCGTACAGCCCTTCAACACAGCGTATGAAAGATCGTACACCCCTTCATCACAGCGTATGAAAGATCGTACAGCCCTTCATCACAGCGTATGAAAGATCGTACACCCCTTCAACACAGCGTACATAATATTTCAAGGGAAATCTAATTAGACATATTGTACGTCTTTTTATCGCACCGTTTATGGCCAGCATTAGGGGTGCATTTACCAATCAGATTCTACATATTATCTACTAGACGGTGCTAGATAAATGAGTAGAATCTGGTTGCTATGGGCAACATTTCCACTTCTAAAAACTCTCACTTTAGTAAATTTACCTCTTACTGTCTAATTCTGGGCCTGATTTAGACCCGGTTGCAAGCGCTGAGCGCTCGCAACCGGATCGATGGTGGCCCAGAGCACATGTGCACGACAGAGCCGGCTCCGTCATGCGCATGCACGAGACCCAGATAGCGATGGGCAATCCGTCACTCCGGGTCTCGTACCAAAGGGGGCGTGCTGTCGATGTTGAGTGACAGCACACCCCCTTTGGTGGGCAGGCCGGGGGAGTGGCAGTCCAAACGGAGGCGTTCCCATGTGAACGCCTCCGTTTGGGGCCGGCCCAACTGACATCACGAGTGATGTCAGTGGGAGAGATTTTGGCTCTGTTTGTGCCGAAAGCACTCTGGGGCTTGCGGCAACGAGACCCTACCACAAGGGTGTCGTCACAAGCCCGATGGTCGCGATGGTCTTGACCATCGCGACCATCTTCCTGCCCGCTCGCTATAGCTGTAGGTGGTCACCCACAGCTATGCAAGCGGCCAAGAGGTTGCTCTAAAAATCAAGAAGGACGGCCCTGATTCAGAGCCTCTGTCTCTATAGTGAGAATTTACAGATACAGTATATGAACCTATTTAATAAATATTTGCGGCATATTCCCTGTAAACTAAGGATGTGCGCCGACTCCTGTGTTTTTTGGTTTTAGATCTGTATCTCCTTCAAGGTTTGGGATCTAGATTTAAAAAAAAAAAAAGTTTTAAAAACTTCTAAAATCATGTAATTTATACAATTCAAAACCTGAAATCCGAACCACAAAAGGATCAGAACCGCGATCCTGATTTTCCCGGATTCGTGAAATACGGGTGGATTCAGATTTCTGGAGAACCGGCACATCTCTACTGTAAACACCACTTTTTGGGGAATACTGTAATTAGTATCATCCCAATAGTAGAAGATATCTCTAATATCTGCTGCAGTCCCAAACCTCCAACATGACCCGTTCCTTCAGGTACACTGGGCCTGATTCAGACCCGCTCGCAAGCGCTGATCACTCACGAGCGGGTCGATGTTAGGCCACTGTGCATGCACACGCCGGAGCCGGCTATTACACAGCATGCAAAATCTAGCTTGTGAATAAAGTTCATCTGATGACTGAACAGAGCAGAGCTCACATACTGATGTTTAATTAAGCACTGCATTGCTGAAAGGGAAAAAGACTGTTTTGCCTCTGCCGTGCTTTCAACTTGGTTGACTGTGCATTGATAAAGTTATATTTATTTGTGTTAACTGGCTTGTAATGTCTGTTATTTAAAGCCACTTAAGCTCCTACATAGGCCTCCAGGAGATAAAATGGAGGAAGTTTCTTTCTTTCACTATAGTAAATTTGTTGGCCTCTCCTCAAAAAACAGGAAGAAATGTTACAGTTGGTGACCTAATCAATGGGCACCACAGGTGTTGGGCATCTAAAGAAAATGTCTACCTCAGATGACCCAGAGGCATATTTACTGATATTTGAGAGGATTGCACAGCATTTAAAGTGGCCAGTGGATGCTTAAGCTGATAGGCTTGCTCCCTATCTTACAGTTGAGGCTTAAAGCCTATTCTGATTTGTTCTCTAATGATGTGGAGAAATATGACTTGATTAAAAGTGCCATCATGGCCTGGTCAGGTCTCCCGCCATCTGGGAAAGTGTCGGGCTTCCACAAATGGGCCTTCCTACCAGGCGTCCCAATGCGGAAGCAGGTGGCAGAACTCGCCAGACAGGGGTAAAGTTGGCTCCAGCCAGAAGACTGCACTGCCACTCAGATTGCAGAGACAGTGGTTGACCAGTGTATAAGAACCCTAGGGTGGAATATGCAGTGCTGGGTCATACACGCTTATCCTCAGAATTTTGAGGAAATGAGTTATAGTGTTGGAGCTGTTTGAGACTGCAGAAATTGTGACAAAGATGCCAGAAAAGAAACCAGGGAATAGACAACCCGATAAGATGACACCCCATTGGCCTGTGACCCCGACTGTCACCGCTCCTATGAGGTGGTTGTCGTGATTGGTCCTAAGCTCCCCTATAATATTGGGATGCAATTTCCCAGGATTTGTTGAGCTCTTACAGGAACCACAGAGACAACGCCATTGTAAAGTCTCCAAGGCCCTACTTTGGAAAAGGGAGAAGAGTGGAAAAGCATGGCCAGTTCTCTTGGACATGGAACGTCTGTCTTACCAATATTAAATGAGGATGGCCCCAGTCCGGATTGGGATATGCTGCCGGCTGACACAGACCTGAGAAGTTTTGCCAGAGATCAACAAAACAATGCTCCCCTCGGGAATCTCATGTCTAGTGTCATAGAAGTTAATGGCATTGCAAAAGCTGCCTACCCACTGGGCACTCCATAGTTTGTCTACTATATACTGTAGAGTCAAAGTTTAGCAAGGGAAGAAGATTGAGCAGTTGTTGGTGCCCAGGGTACATATACAACTAGTATACTGAGCCGCTCATACCAATCATTAGGGAGGTCATCTCCCAGAAAAAAAACACTAGAACACATTCTGCTCTGTTTATATTGGCCAGGAATCATAGGTGAAGTAAAAAGATTGTCAACGGTGCCTTGTGTGCAGGAATGTCTAAATCTAAACTGGGTAACCAGTATGTCTTAGTAATCCTGGATTACACCACCCGCTATACAGAAGTGATACCCTTATGAAATATCATAACAGCTACCATTGCCAAAGAATTAATGCTCCTCTTTTCTCGCCTCAGATTCCCTAAAGAAATGATTATAGATCAAGGTACCCCATTCATGTCCCAAGTAATGGCAGAGCTATGTAAGAAGCTAGGAATAGTACGTCTGCTTACCACTCACAGATGAATGGGTTGGTGGAAAATGATCCGCCAAGCTGTCCTAGACAGTAAACGGGAATGGGATGAAGTGAAACCTTACCTCATGTTTGAAATATGTAAAGTACCCCAGTCCTCACCCAGTTTCAGCTTCTTTCTGGAAGACAGCCTAGAGGTGTTCTGGACATTTTAAAAGAAAGCTGGAAACAGCAGAAGGTGAAGGAACCAAATGTCATGGAATTTGTTAGAACACTATATGAACAACTGTATAAAATGAGTCCTATTGTGCGAGAAAATCTTGTAGAGGCTCAAAGTCGGCAGAAACGAGCCTATGATGTTTCTAAAGAAGTTCAGAAGTTTCGTCCAGGTGACAAAGTTTTAGTCTTGGTAACGACACGAGAGCAAGTTGCTTGGCCATTGGCATGGGCCCTATGAAGTAGTGGAACCTGTAGGACTGGTAAATTACAGTGTCAGCCAGGAAGAAGACATACGGAGCAGATATACCATATTAACTTGCTCAAACCCTGGCAAGAGGGGATGTCAATTCTTGTGCCCCTGGCTAGGTCACTTGGTTCTCCCACTGTCCCTTTGTGGGACACATTGTCTGCAGGGCAGTGGAAAAGAGTAGAACCCGGTGTCCGAAAGAAAAGAATGGTTGCTCCTCTGCCAGAATGCACCACGTTCATGGGGTATGAAGAAGACATGCCTGTAAAGATGGTTTGGAAGGCTGAATGGTCTCAGCTGTTGCGGTGGACAGACTACTAAGCACATGGAGTGCTGGGACCTTTTTTATGTTCATTAACTTATTTTCTGTATGTACCTGTTTCCAGGCCTAAGCCTGAGTATGCTGTTCTTCAGTGTCAGCTGCCAGTAAAAAGACAGTTTTCACTGGAAACCTGTCTACCGAGTCCTTATTTTAAGTACCCGTTTTACAAGAGGTACATCATCCTCTATCGGGAGACCTAGCAGAGACTGATACAGTGTGACCATGCTGTCTGTGTCTCTGGGGTGTAATAACTGCTTCCAGCACCTACATGTCTACTCCTATTACTATATATATATATATATATGGGGTGTGCACCGGCCACTTTTCGTGTTTTGTGTTTTGGTTTTGGATCTGGATCTTTCTTCGTGTTTTGGATCTGGATTGGTTTTGCCAAAACCACCCTTCCGTGTTTTGGGTTCTGGGTTTTGTGTTTTGGATCTGTATTTTTTTTTTAAAAAGCATAAAAACAGCTAAAATCACAGAATTTGTTGGTTTCTCTGCTCCTATGCTATTATTAACCTCAATAACCTTAATTTCCACTCATTTCCAGTCTATTCTGAACACCTCACACCTCACAATAGTGTTTTCATGTCCAAAAGGTTGCACCGAGGTAGCTGGATGACTATGCTAAGCGACACGAGTGGGCGGCACAAACACGTGACCCATCTAGGAGTGACACTGCAGTGGCAGACAGGATGGCAGTTAGAAAAACTAGGCCCCAAACTGTACATAATGCAAAGAAAAAAAAGAAGTGCAAGATGGAATTGTCCTTGGGCCCTCCCACCCACCCTTATGTTGTATAAACAGGACATGCACACTTTAACAAATCAATCATTTCAGCGCCAGGGTCTGCCACACAACTGTGGCTGAAATGATTGGTTCGTTTGGGCCCCCACAAAACAAGCTGGCAATTAATGTGTCCCTGCACAAACTGGCTCTACGGAGGCAAGATGTCATCCTCATCCTCCTCATCCACCGATTCCTCACCCTCTTCAGTGTGTACATCCTCATCCTCACAAAGTATTAACTCGTCCCCACTTGAATCCACCACCACAGGTCCCTCTGTACCTTCTGGAGGCTGGTCTGCCTGGAAGAGCTGATAATTCATTTTGATGAACATCATCTTCTCCACATTCTGTGGAAGCAACCTCCTACACCTTTCGCTGACAAGGTTCCCGGCTGCACTAAACACTCTTTCGGAGTACACACTGGAGGGGGGGCAACTCAGGTAAAATAGAGCCAGCTTGTACAGGGGCCTCCAAATTGCCTCTTTTTCCTGCCAGTACAGGTATGGACTGTCTGACATGCCTACTTGGATGCTGTCACCGATGTAATCCTCCACCATTCTGTCAATGGTGACAGTATCAAATGCAGTGACAGTAGACATGTCAGAAATTGTTGCCAGGTCCTTCAGTCCGGACCAGATGTCCAAACTTGGTCCTGCCTGCCCTGCATCACCGCCAGCGGGTTGCTTAGGATACCTAAGTTTTTTCCTGGCAGCCCCAGTTGCGGGAGAAAATGAAGAAGGAGCCGTTGACGTGTCACGTTCCGCTTCAGCTGACAGTGTGTTCACCAGCAGGTCTTTGCACCTCTGCAGGCTTGTGTCGGCCGGAAAGAGAGACACCACATAGGCTTTAAACCTAGGATCAAGCACGGTGGCCAAAATGTAGTGGTCTGATTTCAACAGATTGACCACCCTGGAATCCTGGCAAAGCGAATGAAGGGCTTCATCCACAAGTCCCACATGCCGAGCGGAATCGCTCCGTCTTAGCTCCTCCTTCACTTTCTCCAGCTGCTTCTGCAAAAGCCTGATGAGGGGAATGACCTGACTCAAGCTGGCTGTGTCTGAACTGACTTCACGTGTGGCAAGTTCGAAGGGCTGGAGAACCTTGCACAACACGGAAATCATTCTCCACTGCGCTTGAGTCAGGTGCATACCCCCTCCTTTGCCTATGTCATAGGTGGATGTATAGGCTTGTATGGCCTTTTGCTGCTCCTCCATCCTCTGAAGCATATAGAGGGTTGAGTTCCACCGCGTCACAACCTCTTGCTTCAGGTGATGGCGGGGCAGGTTCAAGAGTGTTTGCTGGCGCTCCAGTCTTCGGCACGCAGTCGCTGAATGGCGAAAGTGGCCAGAAATTTTTCGGGCCACCCAAAGCGTCTCCTGCACGCCCCTGTCGCTTTTCAGAAAATTCTGCACCACCAAGTTTATTGTGTGAGCAAAACATGGGATGTGCTGGAATTTGCCCAGATGTAATGCCCGCACAATATTGGTGGCGTTGTCAGATATCACAAATCCCCAGGAGAGTCTAAGTGGGGTAAGCCACTGGGCGATGATTTCCCTCAGTTTCTCTAAGAGGTTGTCGGCGGTGTGCCTCTTACTGAAACCGGTGATACACAGCGTAGCCTGCCTTGTAACGAGCTGGCGTTTCTGAGATGCTGCTACTGGTGACGCTGCTGCTGTTGCTGCGTAAGGTGATACATCTACCCAGTGGGCTGTCACAGTCATATAGTCCTTAGTCTGCCCTGTTCCACTTGTCCACATGTCCGTGGTTAAGTGGACATTGTGTACAACGGCATTTTTCAGGACACTGAGGACACTTTTTCTGACGTTTCTGTACAGTCTCGGTATCGCCTGCCTAGTGAAGTGGAATCTAGACGGGATTTGGAACCGGGGACACACTACCTCCATCAATTGTCTAAATCCCACTGCACTAATGGCGGATACCGGACGCACGTCTAACACCAACATAGCAGTCAAGGCCTCAGTTATACGTTTTGCTTCAGGATGACTGCTGTCGTACTTCATCCTCCTCGCTAAGGACTGTTGGAGGGTCAATTGTTTAGTAAAAGTAGTGGTGTTCCTACTTCCTCTCTGGGATGATGAACGACTCCCAGCAGCAGCAATAGCAGCAGCGGCAGCAGTAGGCGTAGCAATGCAGGATCCTCCAGAGGAATCCCGGATAGGAGAGTCAGTCATGCCAGTGAGATGGCCTGCAGGACTACTTCCGATCCTGACTAAGGAGGAAATTGACGAGGAGGGAGTTGACGGTGTGGTTTGCAGGCGCTTGGATACAACAGGACAACGGGATTTAGGTGTCCCTGGACTGCTTACGGTCTTAGCCAAAGTTTCTGAACTTGACAGTAACTTTTTATGAACGCGCTGCAGGTGCCGTATAAGGGAGGATGTTCCTAGGTGGTTGACGTCCCTACCCCTACTTATTTCACCTTTACATATGGTACATATGGCAAGACAGTTGTTGTCCGGATTTGGATAGAAATATTGCCAGACCAAAGAGGTGGAATGTTTGGTCTTCTGCCCAGGCATGACCGTGATGGGCTTTTTCATCCCACGGACAACAACTGTCTCCCCCGGAGCCTGATTTAAACAAACCACATCACCATCAGAATCCTCCTCGCCAACTTCCTCCTCAGCGCCAGCTACACCAGTATCCTCATCCTGTTGTACTTCAACAGTGACATCTTCAATTTGCATATCAGCAAGTGGACTGTGGGTTCTCCTTTCAGCACTTGCAGGGGGCGTGCAAATGGTGGAAAGAGCCACCTCTTCCCGTCCAGTGCTGGGAAGGTCAGGCATCGCAACCACCACCACACTTGGACTCTCCTTGGGGATTTGTGATATCTTCTTAGAAAGCACAGTTCTTCGCTGTGCTTTTGCCAGCTTAACTCTTTTGATTTTTTTAGTGGGAGGAGGGCTTCCATCGTCATGTGAAGCTGAACCACTAGTCATGAACATACTAGGGATCGACCTTAGCCGTTCCTTGCCACTCCGTGTCGTAAATGGCATATTGGCAAGTTTACGTTTCTCTTCAGCTGATTTAAATGTCTTTTTCAAGGTCATTTTCCTGAACTTTGCCATTTGGGATTGTATGTGCCCTCTACTATGACATTGGGCATCGGCCTTGGCAGACGACGTTGATGGCATGTTATCGTCTATGTCATGACTAGTGGCAGCAGCTTCAGCACTAGGAGGAAGTGGTTCTTGATCTTTCTCTATTTTATTTTTATCGGAGAAAGTTCGGTCCTCCATTTATGTTATATCGATTTGATATATACGTGCGGCTAAACACAGAAAATAATTTTTTTTTTGGTTTGGACTGGAGTGTACTTTGTGGGTTACAGCACCCTTTAACGGTCAAGCCAGCCGGCCCTTTACTTATGACACAGGCGCACTCTTGGCACTACTTTGTTGATGCACGTGCGGCTACTGCGCACACAATTCACAAACACAGAAAATAATTTTTTTTTGGTTTGGACTGGAGTGTACTTTCGGGGGTTACAGCACCCTTAACGGTCAAGCCAGCCGGCCCTTTACTTATGACACAGGCGCACGCTTGGCACTACTTTGTTGATGCACGTGCGGCTACTGCGCACACAATTCACAAACACAGAAAATATATTATTTTTTTAGCACTTGGGGGGAGCGCCCCTGATGGACAGAGCACCCCCTGGACAACACTACAGCTCTCCTTTAGGACTGGGACACTGCACAGGACTTTGGAGTGGACACAGCCCCTATGGAGAACTGACTGCACAACACAGTCCAGCCAGCCCCTATGGACTTTGAAGTAGTGGACACAGCCCCTATTAACAACAGCAGCACAGCACAACACAGCCAGCCCCTATGGACTTTGAAGTAGTGGACAACAGCAGCACTACACTACACTACACAGCCCTAACTCCCACCCTCCCTCTTCACTGTCCACAGCCGAGTGAGAAAATGGCGCCGACGCGGGTACCTTATATAGGATCCAAAACCCGCGAGACTCGGAAGGCGGGATGATGACGTTTTGCCTCGATTTCAGATCCGAGTCAGGCGGGAAAAGTCGAGCCTGACTCGGATCGGACTCAGATCGGGGGGGCTCGGGGGGGTTCGGATTTTAGAAATCCGAACCCGCTCACCCCTAATATATATATATATATATATATAATACTAGGAGCTAGTATAGAGCGCCTACTGTGCTTATATAACTTATTATAAAGTGCTAGCAATATAAAGTGATTTCGTGCAATTAAAGTGCTAATGCCAAGAAACTAATATCAAATTACCATTATCCTTAAATACCTATGGAAGTTTTTTATACAGTGTATAACTTATAAAATGACAATGGTCTGTATGACTAAAGTGCTATTGCAAAGATCCTTCAAAGATCATTAACTGAATTAATAATCATAACATTCCATAAAAATTTGCAAAAATGCATAAATAATTTAAAGTGTAAATCAATGAGTGCAAAAAATCATTTAAAATAATTTTAATCAGACACAACAAGAGATATCCTCCTACATGAAGGATAAATGACATAAAACACATAAAACCATGGACAAAAAATGTGTATATATAAAAAAAGGACTATAAATTTATCAGAATAAATAGGAATAAAATATCGTAGCTTATCTGATAAAAATGGCAAGTTCATAAATGGAAAGAGAATAGGAGCCACCAACGCGTTTCGTCCGTATCCTGGACTTCTTCAATGGATATTCTAGCTCCTGTGGGGTATCCAATATTTATACCCTCTCTAATAAGGACAAACAAGAATTCACAGAGCTCCTTTGTGACATCACTTCCGGTTTTCTAAAAAGTTCCTATCCATTAAAGTGTAGTAACCACTTAAATTTATATTAGGCTGTTTCCTTTTATTAATATATTGTTAAATTGGAAGTCCGTTTCCTAAATATAAATTATTTACTAGTGTATCACTCCTTCTTTTATGTACATCGCATCGCGTCACTTCCGCCCTTATTATCCATACATCGCGGTCCTTCCGCCCTCTTTTCAGCGGTTCATTGCATCACTTCCTGCTCCATTGTCATCGTCCCCATTAAGTGCTATGCCACCTTCTTCCTTACACCGGATAGGACAGTTCATCCACTCGTTCACCAATCACGTGTATATCACGTCCAGCGTCAAACATTTCCATTCTCTGGCGGCATCCATCTTTGTACTCCAAGTGGCTTCTTTGCTCACGGCCATCTTGCTGCTCTCATAGGTTCCGTTTTCGTTGCCATCTTTATGCTCCCATCTGTATTGTGTTATTTATAATCCTGGGGATAGCAGTTTAGTTATTATTTCCTATATGGTACAATGGAAACAATATTAGTATGAATGTATATACCAGCCATATGTTTGGACTATAACAATGATGAAATAATGATGACAATTTCTAATTCTTCTCCACACCTACTCAGAATCATATCTGGAATTCTAACAACTCCACAAATAACACATATATTAATATATAAACTATATGTGGACACTTATAAAAATCCTAAAAACATGCTTTTGGGGATTAGTACAGCACATCCTTAAAAAATATTAAGTATTCTTAAAAAATGGAAATCTCATTTAGTCTTGCTTTCCATAGGTTTTATAGTTAATATACATATATGTGTGTGTGTATGTATGTATGTGTATATATATATATATATATATATATATATATGTCTTTTCACTCTGTAGGGTCCGTTGGTTCTTATGAGTCTTGAGACATGTAATTATTGTTATTGCGTTCTGGAAATTCTCGCTCCCATCTTCAAATTTGTAGATCAGAAATTTCTTCTTAGGTCATAGGTCTTGGGGGATTCAACTCTGTATGTCACATCAAAAAACTACCGTACCTGGTCTTCCCTAGAGGTCTCCCATCCAAGTACTAACCAAGCCCAATGGTGCTTAGCTTCCAAGATCAGACGAGATTGGGCGTTCTAACCCAGGTATGACGGTAGGTTATATAAGGAGATAACAAGAAATCCCTTTTCTCTCCTTTCATCTTCATTAGAGAAATGGTGCTCTCTCATAATTGTCGTTAAATCCTCTGGGAGTCATAGTGTCCAGTTCAAAAATCCAGAACATCTCACGTCTAGATAATTTGTTTGCAAGATCTCCTCCTCTATCTCCCAATTCCACATGTTCTATAGCTTTGAACGTTAGGTCATCTGGATCGGATCTATGGTGTGAAATAAAGTGTCTTGACACCATATGAGTCTCCACCTTGTTCTTAATATTCCTTATGTATTCTTGTATGCGAAGTTTTAGAGGTCGTTTAGTCTTTCCCACATACTTTGTTCCACATGAACATTCCAAGAGGTAAATGACTGAGGTTGAGTTGCAATTAAGATGTTGTTTGATTTTATATTCCTTGGTATTCGCAGAATTACTGAAGCTTTTTCTCTGCCGATGTAGAAATTTGCATATATTGCACTTGCCACATTTATAACTCCCTGGACAGTTATGGATGATGTTGGATTTTGAAACATTAATATCCCTTAACATACTGAGTTCTAGAGAATCTTTAAGATTCCTTGCCTTTCTGAATACAATGGGAGGTCTGGGTGGTAGAATTTCTTTTAAAACTGGATCCATTAGGTGGATCTTCCAATGCTTATTAAAAGAATTCTTGATATATCTCTCCTGTGCATTATATGTTGTGATGAATGGGATAATATTCTTCTCTTCCTCTTCCACATTCTTAAATTCCAATAGCATATTCCTCTCCATGGTATCCATTTTGTCCTTTGCTTCCAGTAATAACTTTGTACGATATTCTTTTTCTAAAAATCGATTTGTATATACTTGAATTTGCTCATTACATGTTTGTACTTCACTGCAATTTCTTTTTATTCTGTGAAATTGTGAATACGGAATATTCTCTTTCCATCTTCTTAAATGTCCGCTTTTAAAATGAAGATAACTATTGGTATCCACTTCTTTTATGAAGTTCTTTGTAATGTCATGTTTTCTTCTCCGCGTAAAACCAGATCCAGAAATTCAATAGTACTCTTACTTATTTTCGACGTGAATTTCAAATTCATATTGTTCTCTAAAATGTGATTTAAAAACATATGGAAATCTTCCTCCAACCCTTCCCATATTATCAGAATATCATCTATATATCTTTTAAAAAATATAATATTGTCTCTAAATGGATTATTTTCATAGACATAATTCTTTTCCCAACATCCCATAAAAAGATTGGCAAAGCTAGGGGCAAAAGTTGTCCCCATAGCAGTGCCGCAGATTTGCCGATAAAATTGATGTAAACATTTTAAATAATTATGATCCAGAATAAAAGACATTAAATCACATAAAAATTCTTTGTGTGGAGTGCTCAATGTTGGGTCCGCTTCAAGAAATTCTCTACACGCATTAATCCCTTTACCATGTTCAATGCATGTATATAAGGATTGAACATCAATTGTAACCCATGAATACGTTGCTTTCCATTCCATCCCCTTTAAAATTTGTAATAAATTAGTAGTGTCTTTTAAATATGATTGAAGTTCTTTCACATATTTGCATAAAAAAATTTCCACATATTCAGACAGGTGTGAAGTTAACAAATCTATCCCTGCGATGATGGGTCTTCCTGGGGGATTTTCCAAAGACTTATGAATTTTCTGTAGAAAATAAAATATATGGGGGTTGTGGGATTGGTCTGTAGGAGATATTGGAACTCCTCCTTGGTTAAAATGCCATTGTGTAATCCATATACTAAAAGTCTCCTTAACTCATCCACATAATTCTCCAAAGGATCACAATTGAGTGGTATATAGGAATTAATGTCACCTAATAACCTGTGAGATTCCTTAATATATTGTGATTTATCCATAATGACCAATCCCCCCCCTTGTCAGCTTGTTTGATAACGATATCCTTGTTCTTTTGTAGATTTTTCAAAGCTTCTTTTTCTTTGTTTTTTAAATTCTGTTTGTTATTGTGTTTCAGATTTCCTTCACATAAGTCTTTCTTAACTAAGTCGTAAAAAACATTAAGATGATTTCCTTTAGATTCGAGTGGATAATATTTCGATTTCCCCTTTAGTCCTGACTTGGAAGCATTCTCCTGAAAATTCTTAATCACTGCGTCATCTTTTCTTACAAAGTGTCTTTTTAATGTCAAGTTTCTTACAAATTTGTTGAGGTCAATGAAGGTCTGGAACCTATTCATATTACTTGATGGAGCAAACATCAGTCCTTTATTCAATAATGACACTTCATGTTTGGATAAAGTATGCTTCGATAGGTTGAAGATCCCTCTCTCCTTAGGGTCTACATCAGGTTCCTCCTTTTGTAGTTTCTTCCTCCTGCCTCCTCGTATCCCTCTTCGTCTCTTACCCTTCTTTTCATAGGGGATGCCAGTTTTGTGGTTTCCCTGAAGAAGGTTTTCCTTGGATTCATTGAATTGTGGTCTGGGCCTGGGGATAAAAAATTATTCGAATCACTGTTTGAATCAAATCTCTGAATGGTTGAAAACCGGTTCTTTGTGTGGTATGTTCTATAATTTGGTTGTTCATACATAACATCATCCCTTTTAAAGCTTTGTTTTCTTCTAGATGGACCTGTTCTCCAAGTGGTTATTTCTTGTCTGGGATTATGTAATGATTGTTGTCCCACCGATTTAAAAGCTTCAGTAATTCTGCGAATACCAAGGAATATAAAATCAAACAACATCTTAATTGCAACTCAACCTCAGTCATTTATCTCTTGGAATGTTCATGTGGAACAAAGTATGTGGGAAAGACTAAACGACCTCTAAAACTTTGCATACAAGAACACATAAGGAATATTAAGAACAAGGTGGAGACTCATATGGTGTCAAGACACTTTATTTCACACCATAGATCCGATCCAGATGACCTAACATTCAAAGCTATAGAACATGTGGAATTGGGAGATAGAGGAGGAGATCTTGCGAACAAATTATCTAGACGTGAGATGTTCTGGATTTTTGAACTGGACACTATGACTCCCAGAGGATTTAACGACAATTATGAGAGAGCACCATTTCTCTAATGAAGATGAAAGGAGAGAAAATGGATTTCTTGTTATCTCCTTATATAACCTACCGTCATACCTGGGTTAGAACGCCCAATCTCGTCTGATCTTGGAAGCTAAGCACCATTGGACTTGGTTAGTACATGGATGGGAGACCTCTAGGGAAGACCAGGTACGGTAGTTTTTTGATGTGACATACAGAGTTGAATCCCCCAAGACCTACGACCTAAGAAGAAATTTCTGATCTACAAATTTGAAGATGGGAGCGAGAATTTCCAGAACGCAATAACAATAATTACATGTCTCAAGACTCATAAGAACCAACGGACCCTACAGAGTGAAAAGACTAATATATATATATATATATATATAATGTATGTATGTATGTATGTATGTATTAGGGATGTGCAGGCTCGGATAGGTTTGAGTTTGCACGTGGAGTTCGGATTTTTCCCTCCAAAAAAATGGAACTCAGAAAGAGGCAAAACGTCATCTTACATGGACGAACATCATCATTCCTGGACTTTTGTCCAGGAATGATGATGTTCGTCCATGTAAGATGACATTTTGCCTCGTTCTGAGTTCCGTTTTTTTGGAGGGAAAAATCCGAACTCCACGTGCAAACTCGAACCTATCCGAGCCTGCACATCCCTAATATGTATATACATATATGTATATTAACTATAAAACCTATGGAAAGCAAGACTAAATGAGATTTCCATTTTTTAAGAATTCTTAATATTTTTAAGGATGTGCTGTACTAATCCCCAAAAGCATGTTTTTAGGATTTTTATGTGTCCACATATAGTTTATATATTAATATATGTGTTATTTGTGGAGTTGTTAGAATTCCAGATATGATTCTGAGTAGGTGTGGAGAAGAATTAGAAATTGTCATCATTATTTCATCATTGTTATAGTCCAAACATATGGCTGGTATATACATTCATACTAATATTGTTTCCATTGTACCATATAGGAAATAACTAAACTGCTATCCCCAGGATTATAAATAACACGATACAGATGGGAGCATAAAGATGGCAACGAAAACGGAACCTATGAGAGCAGCAAGATGGCCGCGAGCAAAGAAGCCACTTGGAGTACAAAGATGGATGCCGCCAGAGATTGGAAATGTTTGATGCTGGACGTGATATACACGTGATCGGTGAACGAGTGGATGAACTGTCCTATCCGGTGTAAGGAAGGAGGTGGCATAGTGCTTAATGGGGACAATGACAATGGAGCAGGAAGTGATGCAATGAACCGCTGAAAAGAGGGCGGAAGGACCGCGATGTATGGATAATAAGGGCGGAAGTGACGCGACACGATGTACATAAAAGGAGTGATACACTAGTAAATAATTTTATATTTAGGAAACGGACTTCCAATTTAACAATATATTAATAAAAGGAAACAGCCTAATATAAATTTAAGTGGTTACTACACTTTAATGGATAGGAACTTTTTAGAAAACCGGAAGTGATGTCACAAAGGAGCTCTGTGAATTCTTGTTTGTCCTTATTAGAGGGGGTATAAATATTGGATACCCCACAGGAGCTAGAATATCCCTTGAAGAAGTCCAGGATATGGACGAAATGCGTTGGTGGCTCCTATTCTCTTTCCATTTATGAACTTGCCATTTTTATCAGATAAGCTACGATATTTTATTCCTATTTATTCTGATAAATTTATAGTCCTTTTTTTATATATACACATTTTTTGTCCATGGTTTTATGTGTTTTATGTCATTTATCCTTCATGTAGGAGGATATCTCTTGTTGTGTCTGATTAAAATTATTTTATGTTATTTGAAATAATTTTTTGCACTCTTATTGATTTACACTTTAAATTATTTATGCATTTTTGCACATTTTTATGGAATGTTATGATTATTAATTCAGTTAATGATCTTTGAAGGATCTTTGCAATAGCACTTTAGTCATACAGACCATTGTCATTTTATAAGTTATACACTGTATAAAAAACTTCCATAGGTATTTAAGGATAATGGTAATTTGATATTAGTTTCTTGGCATTAGCACTTTAATTGCACAAAATCACTTTATATTGCTAGCACTTTATAATAAGTTATATAAGCACAGTAGGCGCTCTATACCAATTCCTTGTATTTTTTATTTGTTTGTATATGTAACAGATCACCACTGGTACATTATTTTGCTGGTTGAGCTGACACTCATATATATTTTTGGGGGTGCAATATAATTTTTAGTGTGAGATAAATGACACACAACTGATAAAATTTTACATTGAGGGATTTGTACCCAACTGGTGCTGTGATCTTCTGCTGCACATATATATATATATATATATATATATATATAGTGATAGTCGGGGTAGGGGGTTCCTCTCCTGGGGTAGATGAACACCTCCTTACACACAGCAGCCAGGGAACAGCACTCCAGTCAAGGCTTTTCGTGCAAGCTGGTCGGAGCCAGTTTTATTGTGCAACATAAACAACAAAATAAACAAAACATAAAAATAAATCCTAGCCCGTCTGGGCACTAACTAGACAGGTTATTCCCTCTCTACAAGTGGCAGGACCTACTGCCTTACCACAAACACAGCACTTCCAAATATCACAATATATCTGAACAAACCTCAGTGTCTGTTCTCCCAGGGTATGTGAGACACTGAACCAAAACCTTAACACAGCTTATATGAACCACTTGCAGGTGCAACTACTAATCAGCCTGCTCTCAGACTGAGAGGCCCAACACCTGGAATGGCCTGTGGATGGAGCCCTCCCTTCTCTTCTCACATCCACACCCCTAGGACCCATTACCTGGCTTTTACCAAAAGCCGACACTTCTGGTCTTGTTTGGCATAATAGACTTTTCCTGGGGTTTTCAAAACTCATGATAGGAATCTGGGACACACAAATATGCCATCCCAGACTTCTCCAGTGCTTCTATCACAAATATATATATATATATATATATATATATATATGTGTGTGTGTGTGTGTGTGTATATATATATATATAGATCTCACACTAATATGATTAGAAAGGGGCTCATTCTGATTCGGGTGAAGACCTCACCTTGGCTGCGCCAGAACTTTTTCTGGTCTCACGTCTGTGACTCTATGCAAATGCTGCTACAACGCCCATCCTTGGTGTGGAGACACCCACTGTCAGGGTCCATAGACACTGAAATTCCACATGACTGACCTTTGCACCAGCCTTACTGCAGGTGGTGGCTGAGCACTACATAGACCTCTGCTATCAGTGACACGCCTGCGATATGCCCAAAAACATGGACCATCTGTGCACTAAGTCACCTCCCTGTCACCGTGCAGGAACACCCAAAACATTTTTCATAACATTTCAGAGACCATATGTCTCCAGCTTGTGTGTGCACAATATCAGATGCATGTCCAGTGCAAAATAGGTGCATGTGCAGAAGAGAAAATTCCTCTACTGCCTTTCCTTTGCTCAAGTCACTGTGAGGAGCTCTGCTACATAAGGTAATGAGGAGATATGTCATACATACAGACATGATCACTGAGTCTTCTACAGTCACTGTGAGGAGCTCTGCTACATAAGGTAATGAGGAGATATGTCATACATACAGACATGATCACTGAGTCTCCTACAGTCACTGTGAGGAGCTCTGCTACATAAGGTAATGAGGAGATATATCATACATACAGACATGATCACTGAGTCTCCTACAGTCACTGTGAGGAGCTCTGCTACATAAGGTAATGAGGAGATATGTCATACATACAGATATGATCACTGAGTGTCTCCTACAGTCACTGTGAGGAGCTCTGCTACATAAGGTAATGAGGAGATATGTCATACATACAGACATGATCACTGAGTGTCTCCTCCTACAGTCACTGTGAGGAGCTCTGCTACATAAGGTAATGAGGAGATATATCATACATACAGACATGATCACTGAGTGTCTCCTCCTACAGTCACTGTGAGGAGCTCTACTACATAAGGTAATGAGGAGATATGTCATACATACAGACATGATCACTGAGTGTCTCCTACAGTCACTGTGAGGAGCTCTGCTACATAAGGTAATGAGGAGATATGTCATACATACAGATATGATCACTGAGTGTCTCCTCCTACAGTCACTGTGAGGAGCTCTGCTACATAAGGTAATGAGGAGATATGTCATACATACAGATATGATCACTGAGTGTCTCCTACAGTCACTGTGAGGAGCTCTGCTACATAAGGTAATGAGGAGATATGTCATACATACAGACATGATCACTGAGTGTCTCCTCCTACAGTCACTGTGAGGAGCTCTGCTACATAAGGTAATGAGGAGATATGTCATACATACAGATATGATCACTGAGTCTCCTACAGTCACTGTGAAAAATTAGAATATTATTCTTTACAGAGGGACTACAAGGCCCAGCAGGCCTGCCCTGCGGAATTTATTACTTACCTCCCTGCCACAGGCTAAAAAGCAATCCTAGAAACATCTCTGACCTTCACAATTTTGACCTGTTGACCATTTCCACCGTTTGTCAATGGGGCTGATTAAATTCTAAGGAATTACGAAGGCGCAAATTTGCATCCTAAAAATCGCGCACAACGTGACTCATTTTCATGAAGCGTGCTCCGCCATTCTCAAAATTCAACTGTAAACATCAAATTGTGAGGATCAAGTTGATGTAGCGCATTAATTCTACAGTGTGCAACCTGGGAGAAGTGCATGAAAGGATGAGAAAATCCCCCCGAACCCCCTGCACACGGGAAATGACAGAAAACGGAATTAGATGGGTGCTGGCGGTGGCTATACGCAAATTATTCCATGTTCCTAAAAGGCGTCAGATAGTTGCTCTATGACAGCTAGCAATTGTTTTCCAGCAAATCTTCCCACATGTAAAGTGATATAAGGTGAAAATATATTGTAGCTGTACATTAAACAACCCTTATTGTATTTCTAGATTGGCAGAAGGGGTGTGACAATTCCTGTATATTATAAGATAGAAGTACACCCTCTATACATGGCAATTCAGCCACGCACTGCGTTTTATTATGGGTCTTCCTTATGTAGTGCTGCAAACAAGACGCAGCTTGTGCACCAGTCTCTTACCCGCTATTTGCGCGGTGCTTTCAGAGCTAAGACCAGGATCATATTGCAGCTTCCCCAGTGACTGCTGCTCCCAGCTTTGTTCTGCATGAATGCAGAGGCCTGAGGAGGAATGCATCGTCTCTTCCCATGTATTAGCGCGGTGATGACTGGCCGCCTGCTGTGTATAAGGACAATATTGCTAGATGTCAGTATCCTGGGCCTTGGCTATCACTGGCCGCTCTCGCACTATGGGCCTCATTAAGACCAGCTCACAAGCCGGTCGATGTTTAGCCACTGCGCAAGCGCAAGCAAGAGCCACCTCCGACGTGCGCATGCGCGAGACCCGCCTAGTGAAGTACGCACCGTCGCACCAAAAGGGGGCAGCTGTCAATTTTGATCGACAGCTCGAACCGTTTTGGAGGCAGGCAGGGGGGTGGCTGGCCAAATGGAGGTGTTCCTTACAGAATGCCTCTGTAATACCTCACAGTCCTGTGTATACATCTGTAACATCAGCCACAGCTCAGCCAGCATAGAGACACCCACTACTGCTATCTCACATCTGTAATACCTCACAGTCCTGTGTATACATCTGTAACATCAGCCACAGCTTAGCCAGCATAGAGACACCCACTACTGCTATCTCACATCTGTAATACCTCACAGTCCTGTGTATACATCTGTAACATCAGCCACAGCACAGCCAGCATAGAGACACCCACTACTGCTATCTCACATCTGTAATACCTCACAGTCCTGTGTATACATCTGTAACATCAGCCACAGCTCAGCCAGCATAGAGACACCCCCTACTGCTAACTCACATCTGTAATACCTCACAGTCCTGTGTATACATCTGTAACATCAGCCACAGCTCAGCCAGCATAGAGACGCCCCCTACTGCTAACTCATATCTGTAATACCTCACATTCCTGTGTATACATCTGTAACATCAGCCACAGCTCAGCCAGCATAGAGACACCCACTACTGCTATCTCACATCTGTAATACCTCACAGTCCTGTGTATACATCTGTAACATCAGTCACAGCACAGCCAGCATACAGACACCCACTACTGCTATCTCACATCTGTAATACCTCACAGTCCTGTGTATACATCTGTAACATCAGCCACAGCACAGCCAGCATAGAGACTCCCACTACTGCTATCTCACATCTGTAATACCTCACAGTCCTGTGTATACATCTGTAACATCAGCCACAGCACAGCTAGCATAGAGACGACCACTACTGCTATCTCACATCTGTAATACCTCACAGTCCTGTGTATACATCTGTAACATCAGCCACAGCTTAGCCAGCATAGAGACACCCACTACTGCTATCTCACATCTGTAATACCCTACAGTCCTGTGTATACATCAGTAACATCAGCCACAGCACAGCCAGCATAGAGACACCCACTACTGCTATCTCACATCTGTAATACCTCACAGTCCTGTGTAAACATCAGTAAAATTAGCCACAGCACAGCCAGCATAGACACCCACTACTGCTATCTCACATCTGTAATAGCTCACAGTCCTGTGTATACATCAGTAACATCAGCCACAGCACATCCAGCATAGAGACACCCACTACTGCTATCTCACATCTGTAATACCTCACAGTCCTGTGTATACATCTGTAACATCAGCCACAGCACAGCCAGCATAGAGACACCCACTACTGCTATCTCACATCTGTAATACCTCACAGTCCTGTGTATACATCTGTAACATCAGCCACAGCACAGCCAGCATAGAGACACCCACTACTGCTATCTCACATCTGTAATACCTCACAGTCCTGTGTATACATCAGTAACATTAGCCACAGCACAGCCAACATAGAGACACCCACTACTGCTTTCTCACATCTGTAATACCTTACAGTCCTGTGTATACATCTGTAACATCAGCCACAGCACAGCCAGCATAGAGACACCCACTACTGCTATCTCACATCTGTAATACCTCACAGTCCTGTGTATACATCTGTAACATCAGCCACAGCACAGCCAGCATAGAGACACCCACTACTGCTATCTCACATCTGTAATACCTCACAGTCCTGTGTATACATCTGTAACATCAGCCACAGCTCAGCCAGCATAGAGACGCCCACTACTACTATCTCACATCTGTAATACCTCACAGTCCTGTGTATACATCTGTAACATCAGCCACAGCACAGCCAGCATAGAGACACCCAGTACTGCTTTCTCACATCTGTAATATCTCACAGTCCTGTGTATACATCTGTAACATCAGCCACAGCACAGCCAGCATAGAGACACCCACTACTGCTATCTCACATCTGTAATACCTCACAGTCCTGTGTATACATCTGTAACATCAGCCACAGCACAGCCAGCATAGACACCCACTACTGCTATCTCACATCTGTAATAGCTCACAGTCCTGTGTATACATCTGTAACATCAGCCACAGCACAGCCAGCATAGACACCCACTACTGCTATCTCACATCTGTAATAGCTCACAGTCCTGTGTATACATGTGTAACATCAGCCACAGCACAGCCAGCATAGAGACACCCACTACTGCTTTCTCACATCTGTAATATCTCACAGTCCTGTGTATACATCTGTAACATCAGCCACAGCTCAGCCAGCATAGAGACACCCACTACTGCTATATCACATCTGTAATACCTCACAGTCCTGTGTATACATCTGTAACATCAGCCACAGCACAGCCAGCATAGAGACACCCACTACTGCTATCTCACATCTGTAATACCTCACAGTCCTGTGTATACATCTGTAACATCAGCCACAGCTCAGCCAGCATAGAGACACCCACTACTGCTATCTCACATCTGTAATACCTCACAGTCCTGTGTATACATCTGTAACATCAGCCACAGCACAGCCAGCATAGACACCCACTACTGCTATCTCACATCTGTAATACCTCACAGTCCTGTGTATACATCTGTAACATCAGCCACAGCTCAGCCAGCATAGAGACACCTACTACTGCTATCTCACATCTGTAATACCTCACAGTCCTGTGTATACATCTGTAACATCAGCCACAGCTCAGCCAGCATAGAGACACCTACTACTGCTATCTCACATCTGTAATACCTCACAGTCCTGTGTATATATCTGTAACATCAGCCACAGTACAGCCAGCATAGAGACACCCACTACTGCTATCTCACATCTGTAATACCTCACAGTGCTGAGTATACATCTGTAACATCAGCCACAGCTCAGCCAGCATAGAGACACCCACTACTGCTATCTCACATCTGTAATACCTCACAGTCCTGTGTATACATCTGTAACATCAGCCACAGCACAGCCAGCATAGAGACACCCACTACTGCTATCTCACATCAGTAATACCTCACAGTCCTGTGTATACATCTGTAACATCAGCCACAGCACAGCCAGCATAGACACCCACTACTGCTATCTCACATCTGTAATACCTCACAGTCCTGTGTATACATCTGTAACATCAGCCACAGCTCAGCCAGCATAGAGACACCCACTACTGCTATCTCACATCTGTAATACCTCACAGTCCTGTGTATACATCTGTAACATCAGCCACAGCACAGCCAGCATAGAGACACCCACTACTGCTATCTCACATCTGTAATACCTCACAGTCCTGTGTATACATCTGTAACATCAGCCACAGCTCAGCCAGCATAGAGACACCCACTACTGCTATCTCACATCTGTAATACCTCACAGTCCTGTGTATACATCTGTAACATCAGCCACAGCACACCCATCATAGAGACACCCACTACTGCTATCTCACATCTGTAATACCTCACAGTCCTGTGTATACATATGTAACATTAGCCACAGCTCAGCCAGCATAGAGACACCCACTACTGCTATCTCACATCTGTAATACCTCACAGTCCTGTGTATACATCTGTAACATCAGCCACAGCACAGCCAGCATAGAGACACCCACTACAGCTATCTCACATCTGTAATACCTCACAGTCCTGTGTATACATCTGTAACATCAGCCACAGCTCAGCCAGCATAGAGACGCCCACTACTACTATCTCACATCTGTAATACCTCACAGTCCTGTGTATACATCTGTAACATCAGCCACAGCACAGCCAGCATAGAGACACCCAGTACTGCTTTCTCACATCTGTAATATCTCACAGTCCTGTGTATACATCTGTAACATCAGCCACAGCTCAGCCAGCATAGAGACACCCACTACTGCTATCTCACATCTGTAATACCTCACAGTCCTGTGTATACATCTGTAACATCAGCCACAGCACAGCCAGCATAGACACCCACTACTGCTATCTCACATCTGTAATAGCTCACAGTCCTGTGTATACATGTGTAACATCAGCCACAGCACAGCCAGCATAGACACCCACTACTGCTATCTCACATCTGTAATAGCTCACAGTCCTGTGTATACATGTGTAACATCAGCCACAGCACAGCCAGCATAGAGACACCCACTACTGCTTTCTCACATCTGTAATATCTCACAGTCCTGTGTATACATCTGTAACATCAGCCACAGCTCAGCCAGCATAGAGACACCCACTACTGCTATATCACATCTGTAATACCTCACAGTCCTGTGTATACATCTGTAACATCAGCCACAGCACAGCCAGCATAGAGACACCCACTACTGCTATCTCACATCTGTAATACCTCACAGTCCTGTGTATACATCTGTAACATCAGCCACAGCTCAGCCAGCATAGAGACACCCACTACTGCTATCTCACATCTGTAATACCTCACAGTCCTGTGTATACATCTGTAACATCAGCCACAGCACAGCCAGCATAGACACCCACTACTGCTATCTCACATCTGTAATACCTCACAGTCCTGTGTATACATCTGTAACATCAGCCACAGCTCAGCCAGCATAGAGACACCCACTACTGCTATCTCACATCTGTAATACCTCACAGTCCTGTGTATACATCTGTAACATCAGCCACAGCTCAGCCAGCATAGAGACACCTACTACTGCTATCTCACATCTGTAATACCTCACAGTCCTGTGTATATATCTGTAACATCAGCCACAGTACAGCCAGCATAGACACCCACTACTGCTATCTCACATCTGTAATACCTCACAGTGCTGAGTATACATCTGTAACATCAGCCACAGCTCAGCCAGCATAGAGACACCCACTACTGCTATCTCACATCTGTAATACCTCACAGTCCTGTGTATACATCTGTAACATCAGCCACAGCACAGCCAGCATAGAGACACCCACTACTGCTATCTCACATCAGTAATACCTCACAGTCCTGTGTATACATCTGTAACATCAGCCACAGCACAGCCAGCATAGACACCCACTACTGCTATCTCACATCTGTAATACCTCACAGTCCTGTGTATACATCTGTAACATCAGCCACAGCTCAGCCAGCATAGAGACACCCACTACTGCTATCTCACATCTGTAATACCTCACAGTCCTGTGTATACATCTGTAACATCAGCCACAGCACAGCCAGCATAGAGACACCCACTACTGCTATCTCACATCTGTAATACCTCACAGTCCTGTGTATACATCTGTAACATCAGCCACAGCTCAGCCAGCATAGAGACACCCACTACTGCTATCTCACATCTGTAATACCTCACAGTCCTGTGTATACATCTGTAACATCAGCCACAGCACACCCATCATAGAGACACCCACTACTGCTATCTCACATCTGTAATACCTCACAGTCCTGTGTATACATATGTAACATCAGCCACAGCTCAGCCAGCATAGACACCCACTACTGCTATCTCACATCTGTAATACCTCACAGTCCGGTGTATACATCTGTAACATCAGCCACAGCTCAGCCAGCATAGAGACACCCACTACTGCTATCTCACATCTGTAATACCTCACAGTTCTGTGTATACATCTGTAACATCAGCCACAGCTCACCCAGCATAGAGACGCCCACAACTGCTATCTCACATCTGTAATACCTCACAGTCCAGTGAATACATCAGTAACATCAGCCACAGCTCAGCCAGCATAGAGACACCCACTACTGCTATCTCACATCTGTAATACCTCACAGTCCTGTGTATACATCTGTAACATCAGCCACAGCACAGCCAGCATAGAGACACCCACTACAGCTATCTCACATCTGTAATACCTCACAGTCCTGTGTATACATCTGTAACATCAGCCACAGCTCAGCCAGCATAGAGACGCCCACTACTACTATCTCACATCTGTAATACCTCACAGTCCTGTGTATACATCTGTAACATCAGCCACAGCACAGCCAGCATAGAGACACCCAGTACTGCTTTCTCACATCTGTAATATCTCACAGTCCTGTGTATACATCTGTAACATCAGCCACAGCTCAGCCAGCATAGAGACACCCACTACTGCTATCTCACATCTGTAATACCTCACAGTCCTGTGTATACATGTGTAACATCAGCCACAGCACAGCCAGCATAGACACCAACTACTGCTATCTCACATCTGTAATAGCTCACAGTCCTGTGTATACATGTGTAACATCAGCCACAGCACAGCCAGCATAGAGACACCCACTACTGCTTTCTCACATCTGTAATATCTCACAGTCCTGTGTATACATCTGTAACATCAGCCACAGCTCAGCCAGCATAGAGACACCCACTACTGCTATATCACATCTGTAATACCTCACAGTCCTGTGTATACATCTGTAACATCAGCCACAGCACAGCCAGCATAGAGACACCCACTACTGCTATCTCACATCTGTAATACCTCACAGTCCTGTGTATACATCTGTAACATCAGCCACAGCTCAGCCAGCATAGAGACACCCACTACTGCTATCTCACATCTGTAATACCTCACAGTCCTGTGTATACATCTGTAACATCAGCCACAGCACAGCCAGCATAGACACCCACTACTGCTATCTCACATCTGTAATACCTCCCAGTCCTGTGTATACATCTGTAACATCAGCCACAGCTCAGCCAGCATAGAGACACCCACTACTGCTATCTCACATCTGTAATACCTCACAGTCCTGTGTATACATCTGTAACATCAGCCACAGCTCAGCCAGCATAGAGACACCTACTACTGCTATCTCACATCTGTAATACCTCACAGTCCTGTGTATATATCTGTAACATCAGCCACAGTACAGCCAGCATAGAGACACCCACTACTGCTATCTCACATCTGTAATACCTCACAGTGCTGAGTATACATCTGTAACATCAGCCACAGCTCAGCCAGCATAGAGACACCCACTACTGCTATCTCACATCTGTAATACCTCACAGTCCTGTGTATACATCTGTAACATCAGCCACAGCACAGCCAGCATAGAGACACCCACTACTGCTATCTCACATCAGTAATACCTCACAGTCCTGTGTATACATCTGTAACATCAGCCACAGCACAGCCAGCATAGACACCCACTACTGCTATCTCACATCTGTAATACCTCACAGTCCTGTGTATACATCTGTAACATCAGCCACAGCTCAGCCAGCATAGAGACGCCCACTACTGCTATCTCACATCTGTAAAACCTCACAGTCCTGTGTATACATCTGTAACATCAGTCACAGCACAGCCAGCATAGAGACACCCACTACTGCTATCTCACATCTGTAATACCTCACAGTCCTGTGTATACATCTGTAACATCAGCCACAGCACAGCCAGCATAGACACCCACTACTGCTATCTAACATCTGTAATACCTCACAGTCCTGTGTATACATCTGTAACATCAGCCACAGCTCAGCCAGCATAGAGACACCCACTACTGCTATCTCACATCTGTAATACCTCACAGTCCTGTGTATACATCTGTAACATCAGCCACAGCACAGCCAGCATAGAGACACCCACTACTGCTATCTCACATCTGTAATACCTCACAGTCCTGTGTATACATCTGAAACATCAGCCACAGCTCAGCCAGCATAGAGACACCCACTACTGCTATCTCACATATGTAATACCTCACAGTCCTGTGTATACATCTGTAACATCAGCCACAGCTCACCCAGCATAGAGACGCCCCACAACTGCTATCTCACATCTGTAATACCTCACAGTCCAGTGAAAACATCAGTAACATCAGCCACAGCTCAGCCAGCATAGAGACACCCGCTACTGCTATCTCACATCTGTAATACCTCACAGTCCTGTGTATACATCTGTACCATCAGCTACAGCACAGCCAGCATAGAGACGCCCACTACTGCTATCTCACATCTGTAATAGCTCACAGTCCTGTGTATACATCTGTAACATCAGCCACAGCTCAGCCAGCATAGAGACACCCACTACTGCTATCTCACATCTGTAATACCTCACAGTCCTGTGTATACATCTGTAACATCAGCCACAGCTCAGCCAGCATAGAGACACCTACTACTGCTATCTCACATCTGTAATACCTCACAGTCCTGTGTATATATCTGTAACATCAGCCACAGTACAGCCAGCATAGAGACACCCACTACTGCTATCTCACATCTGTAATACCTCACAGTGCTGTGTATACATCTGTAACATCAGACACAGCTCAGCCAGCATAGAGACACCTACTACTGCTATCTCACATCTGTAATACCTCACAGTCCTGTGTATACATATGTAACATCAGCCACAGCTCAGCCAGCATAGACACCCACTACTGCTATCTCACATCTGTAATACCTCACAGTCCGGTGTATACATCTGTAACATCAGCCACAGCTCAGCCAGCATAGAGACACCCACTACTGCTATCTCACATCTGTAATACCTCACAGTCCTGTGTATACATCTGTAACATCAGCCACAGCTCAGCCAGCATAGAGACGCCCACTACTGCTATCTCACATCTGTAATACCTCACAGTCCTGTGTATACATCTGTAACATCAGTCACAGCACAGCCAGCATAGAGACACCCACTACTGCTATCTCACATCTGTAATACCTCACAGTCCTATGTATACATCTGTAACATCAGCCACAGCACAGCCAGCATAGACACCCACTACTGCTATCTCACATCTGTAATACCTCACAGTCCTGTGTATACATCTGTAACATCAGCCACAGCTCAGCCAGCATAGAGACACCCACTACTGCTATCTCACATCTGTAATACCTCACAGTCCTGTGTATACATCTGTAACATCAGCCACAGCACAGCCAGCATAGAGACACCCACTACTCCTATCTCACATCTGTAATACCTCACAGTCCTGTGTATACATCTGTAACATCAGCCACAGCTCAGCCAGCATAGAGACACCCACTACTGCTATCTCACATCTGTAATACCTCACAGTCCTGTGTATACATCTGTAACATCAGCCACAGCACAGCCATCATAGAGACACCCACTACTGCTATCTCACATCTGTAATACCTCACAGTCCTGTGTATACATCAGTAACATCAGCCACAGCACAGCCAGCATAGAGACGCCCACTACTGCTATCTCACATCTGTAATACCTCACAGTCCTGTGTATACATCTGTAACATCAGCCGCAGCTCAGCCAGCATAGAGACACCCACTACTGCTATCTCACATCTGTAAAACCTCACAGTCCTGTGTATACATCTGTAACATCATCCACAGCACAGCCAACATAGATACACACACTACTGCTATCTCACATCTGTAATACCTCACTGTCCTGTGTATACATCTGTAACATCAGCCACAGCTCAGCCAGCATAGAGACACCCACTACTGCTATCTCACATCTGTAATGCCTCACAGTCCTGTGTATACATCTGTAATATCAGCCACAGCTCAGCCAGCATAGATCCCCACTACTGCTATCTCACATCTGTAATACCTCACAGTCCTGTGTATACATCTGTAACATCAGCCACAGCACAGCCACCATAGACACCCACTACTGCTATCTCACATCTGTAATACCTCACAGTCCTGTGTATACATCTGTAACATCAGCCACAGCACAGCTAGCATAGACACCCACTACTGCTTTCTCACATCTGTAATACTTCACAGTCCTGTGTATACATCTGTAACATCAGCCACAGCTCACCCAGCATAGAGACGCCCACAACTGCTATCTCACATCTGTAATACCTCACAGTCCAGTGAATACATCTGTAACATCAGCCACAGCTCAGCCAGCATAGAGACACCCGCTACTGCTATCTCACATCTGTAATACCTCACAGTCCTGTGTATACATCTGTACCATCAGCCACAGCACAGCCAGCATAGAGACGCCCACTACTGCTATCTCACATCTGTAATAGCTCACAGTGCTGTGTATACATCTGTAACATCAGCCACAGCTCAGCCAGCATAGAGACACCCACTACTGCTATCTCACATCTGTAATACCTCACAGTCCTGTGTATACATCTGTAACATCAGCCACAGCTCAGCCAGCATAGAGACACCTACTACTGCTATCTCACATCTGTAATACCTCACAGTCCTGTGTATATATCTGTAACATCAGCCACAGTACAGCCAGCATAGAGACACCCACTACTGCTATCTCACATCTGTAATACCTCACAGTGCTGTGTATACATCTGTAACATCAGCCACAGCTCAGCCAGCATAGAGACACCCACTACTGCTATCTCACATCTGTAATACCTCACAGTCCTGTGTATACATCTGTAACATCAGCCACAGCTCAGCCAGCATAGAGACGCCCACTACTGCTATCTCACATCTGTAATACCTCACAGTCCTGTGTATACATCTGTAACATCAGCCACAGCACAGCCAGCATAGAGACACCCACTACTGCTATCTCACATCTGTAATACCTCACAGTCCTGTGTATACATCTGTAACATCAGCCACAGCACAGCCAGCATAGACACCCACTACTGCTATCTCACATCTGTAATACCTCACAGTCCTGTGTATACATCTGTAACATCAGCCACAGCTCAGCCAGCATAGAGACACCCACTACTGCTATCTCACATCTGTAATACCTCACAGTCCTGTGTATACATCTGTAACATCAGCCACAGCACAGCCAGCATAGAGACACCCACTACTGCTATCTCACATCTGTAATACCTCACAGTCCTGTCTATACATCTGTAACATCAGCCACAGCTCAGCCAGCATAGAGACACCCACTACTGCTATCTCACATCTGTAATACCTCACAGTCCTGTGTATTCATCTGTAACATCAGCCACAGCACAGCCATCATAGAGACACCCACTACTGCGATCTCACATCTGTAATACCTCACAGTCCTGTGTATACATCAGTAACATCAGCCACAGCACAGCCAGCATAGAGACGCCCACTACTGCTATCTCACATCTGTAATACCTCACAGTCCTGTGTATACATCTGTAACATCAGCCGCAGCTCAGCCAGCATAGAGACACCCACTACTGCTATCTCACATCTGTAATACCTCACAGTCCTGTGTATACATCTTTAACATCAGCCACAGCACAGCCACCATAGACACCCACTACTGCTATCTCACATCTGTAATACCTCACAGTCCTGTGTATACATCTGTAACATCAGCCACAGCTCATCCAGCATAGACAACCACTACTGCTATCTCACATCTGTAATACCTCACAGTCCTGTGTATACATCTGTAACATCAGCCACAGCTCAGCCAGCATAGATCCCCACTACTGCTATCTCACATCTGTAATACCTCACATTCCTGTGTATACATCTGTAACATCAGCCACAGCTCAGCCAGCATAGAGACACCCACTACTGCTATCTCACATCTGTAATACCTCACAGTCCTGTGTATACATCTGTAACATCAGCCACAGTACAGCCAGCATAGACACCCACTACTGCTTTCTCACATCTGTAATACTTCACAGTCCTGTGTATACATCTGTAACATCAGCCACAGCTCAGCCAGCATAGAGAAACCACTACTGCTATCTCACAGCTGTAATACCTCACAGTCCTGTGTATACATCTGTAACATCAGCCACAGCACAGCCAGCATAGAGACGCCCACTACTGTTATCTCACATCTATAATACATCACAGTCCTGTGTGTATACATCTGTAACATCAGCCACAGCACAGCCAGCATAGAGACACCCACTACTGCTATCTCATATCTGTAATACCTCACAGTCCTGTATATACATCTGTAACATCAGCCACAGCACAGCCAGCATAGAGACGCCCAATGCTGCTCTCACATCTGTAACACCTCACAGTCCTGTGTATACATCAGTAACATCAGCCACAGCTCAGCCAGCATAGAGACGCCCACTACTGCTTTCTTACATCTGTAATACCTCACAGTCCTGTGTATACATCTGTAACATCAGCCACAGCACAGCCAGCATAGACAACCACTACTGCTATCTCCCATCCGTAATACCTCACAGTCCTGTGTATACATCTGTAACATCAGCCACAGCTCAGCCACCATAGAGACACCCACTACTGCTATCTCACATCTGTAATACCTCACAGTCCTGTGTATACATCTGTAACATCAGCCACAGCACAGCCAGCATAGAGACACCCACTACTGCTATCTCACATCTGTAATACCTCACAGTCCTGTGTATACATCTATAACATCAGCCATGGCACAGCCAGCATAGACACCCACTACTGCTATCTCACATCTGTAATACCTCACAGTCCTGTGTATACATCTGTAACATCAGCCACAGCATAGCCTTCATAGAGACACCCACTACTGCTATCTCACATCTGTAATACCTCATAGTCCTGTGTATACATCTGTAACATCAGCCACAGCACGGCCAGCATTGAGACACCCACTACTGCTATCTCACATCTGTAAAACCTCAGTTCTGTGTATACATCTGTAACATCAGCCACAGCACAGCCAGCATAGAGACACCCACTACTGCTATCTCACATCTGTAATACTTCAGTCCTGTGTATACATCTGTAACATCATCCACAGCACAGCCAGCATAGAGATGCCCACTACTGCTATCTCACATCTGTAATACCTCACAGTCCTGTGTATACATCTTTGACATCAGCCACAGCTCAGCCAACATAGAGACACCCACTACTGCTATCTCACATCTGTAATACCTCACAGTCCTATGCATACATCTGCAACATCAGCCACAGCACAGCCAGCATAGAGACACCCACTACTGCTATCTCACATCTGTAATACCTCACAGTCCTGGGTATACATCTGTAACATCAGCCACAGCACAGCCAGCATAGAGACACCCTCTACTGTTATCTCACATCTGTAACACCTCACAGTCCTCTGCATACACCTGTAACATCAGCCACAGCAGTCAGCATAGACACCCACTACTGCTTTCTCACATCTGTAATACATCACAGTCCTGTGTGTATACATCTGTAACATCAGCCACAGCACAGCCAGCATAGAGACACCCACTACTGCTATCTCATATCTCTAATACCTCACAGTCCTGTATATACATCTGTAACATCAGCCACAGCACAGCCAGCATAGAGACGCCCAATGCTGCTCTCACATCTGTAACACCTCACAGTCCTGTGTATACATCAGTAACATCAGCCACAGCTCAGCCAGCATAGAGACGCCCACTACTGCTTTCTTACATCTGTAATACCTCACAGTCCTGTGTATACATCTGTAACATCAGCCACAGCACAGCCAGCATAGACAACCACTACTGCTATCTCCCATCCGTAATACCTCACAGTCCTGTGTATACATCTGTAACATCAGCCACAGCTCAGCCACCATAGAGACACCCACTACTGCTATCTCACATCTGTAATACCTCACAGTCCTGTGTATACATCTGTAACATCAGCCACAGCACAGCCAGCATAGAGACACCCACTACTGCTATCTCACATCTGTAATACCTCACAGTCCTGTGTATACATCTATAACATCAGCCATGGCACAGCCAGCATAGACACCCACTACTGCTATCTCACATCTGTAATACCTCACAGTCCTGTGTATACATCTGTAACATCAGCCACAGCATAGCCTTCATAGAGACACCCACTACTGCTATCTCACATCTGTAATACCTCATAGTCCTGTGTATACATCTGTAACATCAGCCACAGCACGGCCAGCATTGAGACACCCACTACTGCTATCTCACATCTGTAAAACCTCAGTTCTGTGTATACATCTGTAACATCAGCCACAGCACAGCCAGCATAGAGACACCCACTACTGCTATCTCACATCTGTAATACTTCAGTCCTGTGTATACATCTGTAACATCATCCACAGCACAGCCAGCATAGAGATGCCCACTACTGCTATCTCACATCTGTAATACCTCACAGTCCTGTGTATACATCTTTGACATCAGCCACAGCTCAGCCAACATAGAGACACCCACTACTGCTATCTCACATCTGTAATACCTCACAGTCCTATGCATACATCTGCAACATCAGCCACAGCACAGCCAGCATAGAGACACCCACTACTGCTATCTCACATCTGTAATACCTCACAGTCCTGTGTATACATCTGTAACATCAGCCACAGCACAGCCAGCATAGAGACACCCTCTACTGTTATCTCACATCTGTAACACCTCACAGTCCTCTGCATACACCTGTAACATCAGCCACAGCAGTCAGCATAGACACCCACTACTGCTTTCTCACATCTGTAATACCTCACAGTCCTGTGTATACATCTGTAACATCGGCCACAGCACAGCCAGCATAGAGAAACCCACTACTTCTGTCTCACATCTGTAATACCTCACAGTCCTGTGTGTACATGTGTAACATCAGCCACAGCACAGCCAGCATGGGGAAGCTCACTACTGCTTTCTTACATCTGTAATACCTCACAGTCCTGTGTATACATCAGTAACATCAGCCACAGCTCAACCAGGAAAGAGACACCCAGTACTGCTATCTCACAGCTGTTATACCTCATAGTCCAGTGTATACATCTGTAACATCAGCCACAGCACAGCCACCATAGAGACACCCACTACTGCTATCTCACATCTGTAATACCTCACAGTCCTGTGTATACATCTGTAACATCAGCCACAGCACAGCCAGCATAGAGACACCCACTAGTGCTATCTCACATCTGTAATACCTCACAGTCCTGTGTATACATCTGTAACATCAGCCACAGCACAGCCAGCATAGACACCCACTACTGATTTCTCACATCTGTAATACCTCACAGTCCTGTGTATACATCTGTAACATCAGCCACAGCACAGCCAGCATAGAGACACCCACTACTGCTATCTCACATCTGTAATACCTCACACTGCTGTGTATACACCTGTAACATCAGCCACAGCACAGCCAGCATAGACACCCACTACTGCTTTCTCACATCTGTAATACCTCACAGTCCAGTGTATACATCTGTAACATCAGCCACAGCTCAGCCAGCATAGAGATACCCACTACTGCTATCTCACATCTGTAATATCTCACAGTCCTGTGTATACATCTGTAACATCAGCCACAGCACAGCCAGCATAGACACCCACTACTGCTATCTCACATCTGTAATACCTCACAGTCCTGTGTATACATCTGTAACATCAGCCACAGCACAGCCAGCATAGAGACACCCACTTCTGCTATCTCACATCTGTAATACCTCACAGTCCTGTGTATACATCTGTAACATCAGCCACAGCTCAGCCAGCATAGAGACACCACAACTGCTATCTCACATCTGTAATACCTCACAGTCCTGTGTATACATCTGTAACATCAGCCACAGCTCAGCCATCATAGAGACACCCACTACTGCTGTCTTACATTTGTAATACCTCACAGTCCTGTGTATACATCTGTAACATCAGCCATTGCTCAGCCAGCATTGAGACACCCACTACTGCTATCTCACATCTGTAATACCTCACAGTCCTGTGTATACATCAGCCACAGCTCAGCCAGCATAGAGATGCCCACTACTGCTATCTCACATCTGTAATATCTCACAGTCCTGTGTATACATCTGTAACATCAGCCACAGCTCAGCCAGCATAGAGACGCCCACTACTGCTTTCTCACATCTGTAATACCTCACAGTCCTGTGTATACATCTGTAACATCAGCCACAGCTCAGCCAGCATAGAAATGCCCACTACTGCTATCTCACATCTGTAATACCTCACAGTCCTGTGTATACATCTGTAACATCAGCCACAGCACAGCCAGCATAGAGACACCCATTACTGCTTTCTCACATCTGTAATATCTCATAGTCCTGTGTATACATCTGTAACATCAGCCACAGCACAGCCAGCATAGAGACACCCACTACTGCTATCTCACATCTGTAATACCTCACAGTGCTGAGTATACATCTGTAACATCAGCCACAGCTCAGCCAGCATAGAGACACCCACTACTGCTATCTCACATCTGTAATACCTCACAGTCCTGTGTATACATCTGTAACATCAGCCACAGCACAGCCAGCATAGAGACACCCACTACTGCTATCTCACATCAGTAATACCTCACAGTCCTGTGTATACATCTGTAACATCAGCCACAGCACAGCCAGCATAGACACCCACTACTGCTATCTCACATCTGTAATACCTCACAGTCCTGTGTATACATCTGTAACATCAGCCACAGCTCAGCCAGCATAGAGACACCCACTACTGCTATCTCACATCTGTAATACCTCACAGTCCTGTGTATACATCTGTAACATCAGCCACAGCACAGCCAGCATAGAGACACCCACTACTGCTATCTCACATCTGTAATACCTCACAGTCCTGTGTATACATCTGTAACATCAGCCACAGCTCAGCCAGCATAGAGACACCCACTACTGCTATCTCACATCTGTAATACCTCACAGTCCTGTGTATACATCTGTAACATCAGCCACAGCACACCCATCATAGAGACACCCACTACTGCTATCTCACATCTGTAATACCTCACAGTCCTGTGTATACATATGTAACATCAGCCACAGCTCAGCCAGCATAGACACCCACTACTGCTATCTCACATCTGTAATACCTCACAGTCCGGTGTATACATCTGTAACATCAGCCACAGCTCAGCCAGCATAGAGACACCCACTACTGCTATCTCACATCTGTAATACCTCACAGTCCTGTGTATACATCTGTAACATCAGCCACAGCTCAGCCAGCATAGAGACGCCCACTACTGCTATCTCACATCTGTAAAACCTCACAGTCCTGTGTATACATCTGTAACATCAGTCACAGCACAGCCAGCATAGAGACACCCACTACTGCTATCTCACATCTGTAATACCTCACAGTCCTGTGTATACATCTGTAACATCAGCCACAGCACAGCCAGCATAGACACCCACTACTGCTATCTAACATCTGTAATACCTCACAGTCCTGTGTATACATCTGTAACATCAGCCACAGCTCAGCCAGCATAGAGACACCCACTACTGCTATCTCACATCTGTAATACCTCACAGTCCTGTGTATACATCTGTAACATCAGCCACAGCACAGCCAGCATAGAGACACCCACTACTGCTATCTCACATCTGTAATACCTCACAGTCCTGTGTATACATCTGAAACATCAGCCACAGCTCAGCCAGCATAGAGACACCCACTACTGCTATCTCACATATGTAATACCTCACAGTCCTGTGTATACATCTGTAACATCAGCCACAGCTCACCCAGCATAGAGACGCCCACAACTGCTATCTCACATCTGTAATACCTCACAGTCCAGTGAAAACATCAGTAACATCAGCCACAGCTCAGCCAGCATAGAGACACCCGCTACTGCTATCTCACATCTGTAATACCTCACAGTCCTGTGTATACATCTGTACCATCAGCTACAGCACAGCCAGCATAGAGACGCCCACTACTGCTATCTCACATCTGTAATAGCTCACAGTCCTGTGTATACATCTGTAACATCAGCCACAGCTCAGCCAGCATAGAGACACCCACTACTGCTATCTCACATCTGTAATACCTCACAGTCCTGTGTATACATCTGTAACATCAGCCACAGCTCAGCCAGCATAGAGACACCTACTACTGCTATCTCACATCTGTAATACCTCACAGTCCTGTGTATATATCTGTAACATCAGCCACAGTACAGCCAGCATAGAGACACCCACTACTGCTATCTCACATCTGTAATACCTCACAGTGCTGTGTATACATCTGTAACATCAGACACAGCTCAGCCAGCATAGAGACACCTACTACTGCTATCTCACATCTGTAATACCTCACAGTCCTGTGTATACATATGTAACATCAGCCACAGCTCAGCCAGCATAGACACCCACTACTGCTATCTCACATCTGTAATACCTCACAGTCCGGTGTATACATCTGTAACATCAGCCACAGCTCAGCCAGCATAGAGACACCCACTACTGCTATCTCACATCTGTAATACCTCACAGTCCTGTGTATACATCTGTAACATCAGCCACAGCTCAGCCAGCATAGAGACGCCCACTACTGCTATCTCACATCTGTAATACCTCACAGTCCTGTGTATACATCTGTAACATCAGTCACAGCACAGCCAGCATAGAGACACCCACTACTGCTATCTCACATCTGTAATACCTCACAGTCCTATGTATACATCTGTAACATCAGCCACAGCACAGCCAGCATAGACACCCACTACTGCTATCTCACATCTGTAATACCTCACAGTCCTGTGTATACATCTGTAACATCAGCCACAGCTCAGCCAGCATAGAGACACCCACTACTGCTATCTCACATCTGTAATACCTCACAGTCCTGTGTATACATCTGTAACATCAGCCACAGCACAGCCAGCATAGAGACACCCACTACTCCTATCTCACATCTGTAATACCTCACAGTCCTGTGTATACATCTGTAACATCAGCCACAGCTCAGCCAGCATAGAGACACCCACTACTGCTATCTCACATCTGTAATACCTCACAGTCCTGTGTATACATCTGTAACATCAGCCACAGCACAGCCATCATAGAGACACCCACTACTGCTATCTCACATCTGTAATACCTCACAGTCCTGTGTATACATCAGTAACATCATCCACAGCACAGCCAGCATAGAGACGCCCACTACTGCTATCTCACATCTGTAATACCTCACAGTCCTGTGTATACATCTGTAACATCAGCCGCAGCTCAGCCAGCATAGAGACACCCACTACTGCTATCTCACATCTGTAAAACCTCACAGTCCTGTGTATACATCTGTAACATCATCCACAGCACAGCCAACATAGATACACACACTACTGCTATCTCACATCTGTAATACCTCACTGTCCTGTGTATACATCTGTAACATCAGCCACAGCTCAGCCAGCATAGAGACACCCACTACTGCTATCTCACATCTGTAATGCCTCACAGTCCTGTGTATACATCTGTAATATCAGCCACAGCTCAGCCAGCATAGATCCCCACTACTGCTATCTCACATCTGTAATACCTCACAGTCCTGTGTATACATCTGTAACATCAGCCACAGCACAGCCACCATAGACACCCACTACTGCTATCTCACATCTGTAATACCTCACAGTCCTGTGTATACATCTGTAACATCAGCCACAGCACAGCTAGCATAGACACCCACTACTGCTTTCTCACATCTGTAATACTTCACAGTCCTGTGTATACATCTGTAACATCAGCCACAGCTCACCCAGCATAGAGACGCCCACAACTGCTATCTCACATCTGTAATACCTCACAGTCCAGTGAATACATCAGTAACATCAGCCACAGCTCAGCCAGCATAGAGACACCCGCTACTGCTATCTCACATCTGTAATACCTCACAGTCCTGTGTATACATCTGTACCATCAGCCACAGCACAGCCAGCATAGAGACGCCCACTACTGCTATCTCACATCTGTAATAGCTCACAGTGCTGTGTATACATCTGTAACATCAGCCACAGCTCAGCCAGCATAGAGACACCCACTACTGCTATCTCACATCTGTAATACCTCACAGTCCTGTGTATACATCTGTAACATCAGCCACAGCTCAGCCAGCATAGAGACACCTACTACTGCTATCTCACATCTGTAATACCTCACAGTCCTGTGTATATATCTGTAACATCAGCCACAGTACAGCCAGCATAGAGACACCCACTACTGCTATCTCACATCTGTAATACCTCACAGTGCTGTGTATACATCTGTAACATCAGCCACAGCTCAGCCAGCATAGAGACACCCACTACTGCTATCTCACATCTGTAATACCTCACAGTCCTGTGTATACATCTGTAACATCAGCCACAGCTCAGCCAGCATAGAGACGCCCACTACTGCTATCTCACATCTGTAATACCTCACAGTCCTGTGTATACATCTGTAACATCAGCCACAGCACAGCCAGCATAGAGACACCCACTACTGCTATCTCACATCTGTAATACCTCACAGTCCTGTGTATACATCTGTAACATCAGCCACAGCACAGCCAGCATAGACACCCACTACTGCTATCTCACATCTGTAATACCTCACAGTCCTGTGTATACATCTGTAACATCAGCCACAGCTCAGCCAGCATAGAGACACCCACTACTGCTATCTCACATCTGTAATACCTCACAGTCCTGTGTATACATCTGTAACATCAGCCACAGCACAGCCAGCATAGAGACACCCACTACTGCTATCTCACATCTGTAATACCTCACAGTCCTGTCTATACATCTGTAACATCAGCCACAGCTCAGCCAGCATAGAGACACCCACTACTGCTATCTCACATCTGTAATACCTCACAGTCCTGTGTATTCATCTGTAACATCAGCCACAGCACAGCCATCATAGAGACACCCACTACTGCGATCTCACATCTGTAATACCTCACAGTCCTGTGTATACATCAGTAACATCAGCCACAGCACAGCCAGCATAGAGACGCCCACTACTGCTATCTCACATCTGTAATACCTCACAGTCCTGTGTATACATCTGTAACATCAGCCGCAGCTCAGCCAGCATAGAGACACCCACTACTGCTATCTCACATCTGTAATACCTCACAGTCCTGTGTATACATCTTTAACATCAGCCACAGCACAGCCACCATAGACACCCACTACTGCTATCTCACATCTGTAATACCTCACAGTCCTGTGTATACATCTGTAACATCAGCCACAGCTCATCCAGCATAGACAACCACTACTGCTATCTCACATCTGTAATACCTCACAGTCCTGTGTATACATCTGTAACATCAGCCACAGCTCAGCCAGCATAGATCCCCACTACTGCTATCTCACATCTGTAATACCTCACATTCCTGTGTATACATCTGTAACATCAGCCACAGCTCAGCCAGCATAGAGACACCCACTACTGCTATCTCACATCTGTAATACCTCACAGTCCTGTGTATACATCTGTAACATCAGCCACAGTACAGCCAGCATAGACACCCACTACTGCTTTCTCACATCTGTAATACTTCACAGTCCTGTGTATACATCTGTAACATCAGCCACAGCTCAGCCAGCATAGAGAAACCACTACTGCTATCTCACAGCTGTAATACCTCACAGTCCTGTGTATACATCTGTAACATCAGCCACAGCACAGCCAGCATAGAGACGCCCACTACTGTTATCTCACATCTATAATACATCACAGTCCTGTGTGTATACATCTGTAACATCAGCCACAGCACAGCCAGCATAGAGACACCCACTACTGCTATCTCATATCTGTAATACCTCACAGTCCTGTATATACATCTGTAACATCAGCCACAGCACAGCCAGCATAGAGACGCCCAATGCTGCTCTCACATCTGTAACACCTCACAGTCCTGTGTATACATCAGTAACATCAGCCACAGCTCAGCCAGCATAGAGACGCCCACTACTGCTTTCTTACATCTGTAATACCTCACAGTCCTGTGTATACATCTGTAACATCAGCCACAGCACAGCCAGCATAGACAACCACTACTGCTATCTCCCATCCGTAATACCTCACAGTCCTGTGTATACATCTGTAACATCAGCCACAGCTCAGCCACCATAGAGACACCCACTACTGCTATCTCACATCTGTAATACCTCACAGTCCTGTGTATACATCTGTAACATCAGCCACAGCACAGCCAGCATAGAGACACCCACTACTGCTATCTCACATCTGTAATACCTCACAGTCCTGTGTATACATCTATAACATCAGCCATGGCACAGCCAGCATAGACACCCACTACTGCTATCTCACATCTGTAATACCTCACAGTCCTGTGTATACATCTGTAACATCAGCCACAGCATAGCCTTCATAGAGACACCCACTACTGCTATCTCACATCTGTAATACCTCATAGTCCTGTGTATACATCTGTAACATCAGCCACAGCACGGCCAGCATTGAGACACCCACTACTGCTATCTCACATCTGTAAAACCTCAGTTCTGTGTATACATCTGTAACATCAGCCACAGCACAGCCAGCATAGAGACACCCACTACTGCTATCTCACATCTGTAATACTTCAGTCCTGTGTATACATCTGTAACATCATCCACAGCACAGCCAGCATAGAGATGCCCACTACTGCTATCTCACATCTGTAATACCTCACAGTCCTGTGTATACATCTTTGACATCAGCCACAGCTCAGCCAACATAGAGACACCCACTACTGCTATCTCACATCTGTAATACCTCACAGTCCTATGCATACATCTGCAACATCAGCCACAGCACAGCCAGCATAGAGACACCCACTACTGCTATCTCACATCTGTAATACCTCACAGTCCTGTGTATACATCTGTAACATCAGCCACAGCACAGCCAGCATAGAGACACCCTCTACTGTTATCTCACATCTGTAACACCTCACAGTCCTCTGCATACACCTGTAACATCAGCCACAGCAGTCAGCATAGACACCCACTACTGCTTTCTCACATCTGTAATACCTCACAGTCCTGTGTATACATCTGTAACATCGGCCACAGCACAGCCAGCATAGAGAAACCCACTACTTCTGTCTCACATCTGTAATACCTCACAGTCCTGTGTGTACATGTGTAACATCAGCCACAGCACAGCCAGCATGGGGAAGCTCACTACTGCTTTCTTACATCTGTAATACCTCACAGTCCTGTGTATACATCAGTAACATCAGCCACAGCTCAACCAGGAAAGAGACACCCAGTACTGCTATCTCACAGCTGTTATACCTCATAGTCCAGTGTATACATCTGTAACATCAGCCACAGCACAGCCACCATAGAGACACCCACTACTGCTATCTCACATCTGTAATACCTCACAGTCCTGTGTATACATCTGTAACATCAGCCACAGCACAGCCAGCATAGAGACACCCACTACTGCTATCTCACATCTGTAATACCTCACACTGCTGTGTATACACCTGTAACATCAGCCACAGCACAGCCAGCATAGACACCCACTACTGCTTTCTCACATCTGTAATACCTCACAGTCCAGTGTATACATCTGTAACATCAGCCACAGCTCAGCCAGCATAGAGATACCCACTACTGCTATCTCACATCTGTAATATCTCACAGTCCTGTGTATACATCTGTAACATCAGCCACAGCACAGCCAGCATAGACACCCACTACTGCTATCTCACATCTGTAATACCTCACAGTCCTGTGTATACATCTGTAACATCAGCCACAGCACAGCCAGCATAGAGACACCCACTTCTGCTATCTCACATCTGTAATACCTCACAGTCCTGTGTATACATCTGTAACATCAGCCACAGCTCAGCCAGCATAGAGACACCACAACTGCTATCTCACATCTGTAATACCTCACAGTCCTGTGTATACATCTGTAACATCAGCCACAGCTCAGCCATCATAGAGACACCCACTACTGCTGTCTTACATTTGTAATACCTCACAGTCCTGTGTATACATCTGTAACATCAGCCATTGCTCAGCCAGCATTGAGACACCCACTACTGCTATCTCACATCTGTAATACCTCACAGTCCTGTGTATACATCAGCCACAGCTCAGCCAGCATAGAGATGCCCACTACTGCTATCTCACATCTGTAATATCTCACAGTCCTGTGTATACATCTGTAACATCAGCCACAGCTCAGCCAGCATAGAGACGCCCACTACTGCTTTCTCACATCTGTAATACCTCACAGTCCTGTGTATACATCTGTAACATCAGCCACAGCTCAGCCAGCATAGAAATGCCCACTACTGCTATCTCACATCTGTAATACCTCACAGTCCTGTGTATACATCTGTAACATCAGCCACAGCACAGCCAGCATAGAGACACCCATTACTGCTTTCTCACATCTGTAATATCTCATAGTCCTGTGTATACATCTGTAACATCAGCCACAGCACAGCCAGCATAGAGACACCCACTACTGCTATCTCACATCTGTAATACCTCACAGTCCTGTGTATACATCTGTAACATCAGCCACAGCTCAGCCAGCATAGAGACACCCACTACTGCTATCTCACATCTGTAATACCACACAGTCCTGTGTATACATCTGTAACATCAGCCACAGCCCAGCCAGCATAGACACCCACTACTGCTATCTCACATCTGTAATACCTCACAGTCCTGTGTATATATCTGTAACATCAGCCACAGTACAGCCAGCATAGAGACACCCACTACTGCTATCTCACATCTGTAATACCTCACAGTGCTGTGTATACATCTGTAACATCAGCCACAGCTCAGCCAGCATAGAGACACCCACTAGTGCTATCTCACATCTGTAATACCTCACAGTCCTGTGTATACATCTGTAACATCAGCCACAGCACAGCCAGCATAGACACCCACTACTGATTTCTCACATCTGTAATACCTCACAGTCCTGTGTATACATCTGTAACATCAGCCACAGCACAGCCAGCATAGAGACACCCACTACTGCTATCTCACATCTGTAATACCTCACACTGCTGTGTATACACCTGTAACATCAGCCACAGCACAGCCAGCATAGACACCCACTACTGCTTTCTCACATCTGTAATACCTCACAGTCCAGTGTATACATCTGTAACATCAGCCACAGCTCAGCCAGCATAGAGATACCCACTACTGCTATCTCACATCTGTAATATCTCATAGTCCTGTGTATACATCTGTAACATCAGCCACAGCACAGCCAGCATAGACACCCACTACAGCTATCTCACATCTGTAATACCTCACAGTCCTGTGTATACATCTGTAACATCAGCCACAGCACAGCCAGCATAGAGACACCCACTTCTGCTATCTCACATCTGTAATACCTCACAGTCCTGTGTATACATCTGTAACATCAGCCACAGCTCAGCCAGCATAGAGACACCACAACTGCTATCTCACATCTGTAATACCTCACAGTCCTGTGTATACATCTGTAACATCAGCCACAGCTCAGCCATCATAGAGACACCCACTACTGCTGTCTTACATTTGTAATACCTCACAGTCCTGTGTATACATCTGTAACATCAGCCATTGCTCAGCCAGCATTGAGACACCCACTACTGCTATCTCACATCTGTAATACCTCACAGTCCTGTGTATACATCAGCCACAGCTCAGCCAGCATAGAGATGCCCACTACTGCTATCTCACATCTGTAATATCTCACAGTCCTGTGTATACATCTGTAACATCAGCCACAGCTCAGCCAGCATAGAGACGCCCACTACTGATTTCTCACATCTGTAATACCTCACAGTCCTGTGTATACATCTGTAACATCAGCCACAGCTCAGCCAGCATAGAAATGCCCACTACTGCTATCTCACATCTGTAATACCTCACAGTCCTGTGTATACATCTGTAACATCAGCCACAGCACAGCCAGCATAGAGACACCCATTACTGCTTTCTCACATCTGTAATATCTCACAGTCCTGTGTATACATCTGTAACATCAGCCACAGCACAGCCAGCATAGAGACACCCACTACTGCTATCTCACATCTGTAATACCTCACAGTCCTGTGTATACATCTGTAACATCAGCCACAGCTCAGCCAGCATAGAGACACCCACTACTGCTATCTCACATCTGTAATACCACACAGTCCTGTGTATACATCTGTAACATCAGCCACAGCCCAGCCAGCATAGACACCCACTACTGCTATCTCACATCTGTCATAGCTCACAGTCCTGTGTATACATCTGTAACATCAGCCACAGCTCAGCCAGCATAGAGACACCCACTACTGCTATCTCACATCTGTAATACCTCACAGTCCTGTGTATATATCTGTAACATCAGCCACAGTACAGCCAGCATAGAGACACCCACTACTGCTATCTCACATCTGTAATACCTCACAGTGCTGTGTATACATCTGTAACATCAGCCACAGCTCAGCCAGCATAGAGACACCCACTACTGCTATCTCACATCTGTAATATCTCACAGTCCTGTGTATACATCTGTAACATCAGCCACAGCACAGCCAGCATAGACACCCACTACTGCTATCTCACATCTGTAATACCTCACAGTCCTGTGTATACATCTGTAACATCAGCCACAGCACAGCCAGCATAGAGACACCCACTTCTGCTATCTCACATCTGTAATACCTCACAGTCCTGTGTATACATCTTTAACATCAGCCACAGCTCAGCCAGCATAGAGACACCACAACTGCTATCTCACATCTGTAATACCTCACAGTCCTGTGTATACATCTGTAACATCAGCCACAGCTCAGCCATCATAGAGACACCCACTACTGCTGTCTTACATTTGTAATACCTCACAGTCCTGTGTATACATCTGTAACATCAGCCATTGCTCAGCCAGCATTGAGACACCCACTACTGCTATCTCACATCTGTAATACCTCACAGTCCTGTGTATACATCAGCCAGAGCTCAGCCAGCATAGAGATGCCCACTACTGCTATCTCACATCTGTAATATCTCACAGTCCTGTGTATACATCTGTAACATCAGCCACAGCTCAGCCAGCATAGAGACGCCCACTACTGCTTTCTCACATCTGTAATACCTCACAGTCCTGTGTATACATCTGTAACATCAGCCACAGCTCAGCCAGCATAGAAATGCCCACTACTGCTATCTCACATCTGTAATACCTCACAGTCCTGTGTATACATCTGTAACATCAGCCACAGCACAGCCAGCATAGAGACACCCATTACTGCTTTCTCACATCTGTAATATCTCACAGTCCTGTGTATACATCTGTAACATCAGCCACAGCACAGCCAGCATAGAGACACCCACTACTGCTATCTCACATCTGTAATACCTCACAGTCCTGTGTATACATCTGTAACATCAGCCACAGCTCAGCCAGCATAGAGACACCCACTACTGCTATCTCACATCTGTAATACCACACAGTCCTGTGTATACATCTGTAACATCAGCCACAGCCCAGCCAGCATAGACACCCACTACTGCTATCTCACATCTGTAATACTTCACAGTCCTGTGTATACATCTGTAACATCAGCCACAGCTCACCCAGCATAGAGACGCCCACAACTGCTATCTCACATCTGTAATACCTCACAGTCCAGTGAATACATCAGTAACATCAGCCACAGCTCAGCCAGCATAGAGACACCCGCTACTGCTATCTCACATCTGTAATACCTCACAGTCCTGTGTATACATCTGTACCATCAGCCACAGCACAGCCAGCATAGAGACGCCCACTACTGCTATCTCACATCTGTAATAGCTCACAGTGCTGTGTATACATCTGTAACATCAGCCACAGCTCAGCCAGCATAGAGACACCCACTACTGCTATCTCACATCTGTAATACCTCACAGTCCTGTGTATACATCTGTAACATCAGCCACAGCTCAGCCAGCATAGAGACACCTACTACTGCTATCTCACATCTGTAATACCTCACAGTCCTGTGTATATATCTGTAACATCAGCCACAGTACAGCCAGCATAGAGACACCCACTACTGCTATCTCACATCTGTAATACCTCACAGTGCTGTGTATACATCTGTAACATCAGCCACAGCTCAGCCAGCATAGAGACACCCACTACTGCTATCTCACATCTGTAATACCTCACAGTCCTGTGTATACATCTGTAACATCAGCCACAGCACAGCCAGCATAGAGACACCCACTACTGCTATCTCACATCTGTAAAACCTCATAGTCCTGTGTATACATCTGTAACATCAGCCACAGCACGGCCAGCATTGAGACACCCACTACTGCTATCTCACATCTGTAAAACCTCAGTTCTGTGTATACATCTGTAACATCAGCCACAGCACAGCCAGCATAGAGACACCCACTACTGCTATCTCACATCTGTAATACTTCAGTCCTGTGTATACATCTGTAACATCATCCACAGCACAGCCAGCATAGAGATGCCCACTACTGCTATCTCACATCTGTAATACCTCACAGTCCTGTGTATACATCTTTGACATCAGCCACAGCTCAGCCAACATAGAGACACCCACTACTGCTATCTCACATCTGTAATACCTCACAGTCCTATGCATACATCTGCAACATCAGCCACAGCACAGCCAGCATAGAGACACCCACTACTGCTATCTCACATCTGTAATACCTCACAGTCCTGTGTATACATCTGTAACATCAGCCACAGCACAGCCAGCATAGAGACACCCTCTACTGTTATCTCACATCTGTAACACCTCACAGTCCTCTGCATACACCTGTAACATCAGCCACAGCAGTCAGCATAGACACCCACTACTGCTTTCTCACATCTGTAATACCTCACAGTCCTGTGTATACATCTGTAACATCGGCCACAGCACAGCCAGCATAGAGAAACCCACTACTTCTGTCTCACATCTGTAATACCTCACAGTCCTGTGTGTACATGTGTAACATCAGCCACAGCACAGCCAGCATGGGGAAGCTCACTACTGCTTTCTTACATCTGTAATACCTCACAGTCCTGTGTATACATCAGTAACATCAGCCACAGCTCAACCAGGAAAGAGACACCCAGTACTGCTATCTCACAGCTGTTATACCTCATAGTCCAGTGTATACATCTGTAACATCAGCCACAGCACAGCCACCATAGAGACACCCACTACTGCTATCTCACATCTGTAATACCTCACAGTCCTGTGTATACATCTGTAACATCAGCCACAGCACAGCCAGCATAGAGACACCCACTAGTGCTATCTCACATCTGTAATACCTCACAGTCCTGTGTATACATCTGTAACATCAGCCACAGCACAGCCAGCATAGACACCCACTACTGATTTCTCACATCTGTAATACCTCACAGTCCTGTGTATACATCTGTAACATCAGCCACAGCACAGCCAGCATAGAGACACCCACTACTGCTATCTCACATCTGTAATACCTCACACTGCTGTGTATACACCTGTAACATCAGCCACAGCACAGCCAGCATAGACACCCACTACTGCTTTCTCACATCTGTAATACCTCACAGTCCAGTGTATACATCTGTAACATCAGCCACAGCTCAGCCAGCATAGAGATACCCACTACTGCTATCTCACATCTGTAATATCTCACAGTCCTGTGTATACATCTGTAACATCAGCCACAGCACAGCCAGCATAGACACCCACTACTGCTATCTCACATCTGTAATACCTCACAGTCCTGTGTATACATCTGTAACATCAGCCACAGCACAGCCAGCATAGAGACACCCACTTCTGCTATCTCACATCTGTAATACCTCACAGTCCTGTGTATACATCTGTAACATCAGCCACAGCTCAGCCAGCATAGAGACACCACAACTGCTATCTCACATCTGTAATACCTCACAGTCCTGTGTATACATCTGTAACATCAGCCACAGCTCAGCCATCATAGAGACACCCACTACTGCTGTCTTACATTTGTAATACCTCACAGTCCTGTGTATACATCTGTAACATCAGCCATTGCTCAGCCAGCATTGAGACACCCACTACTGCTATCTCACATCTGTAATACCTCACAGTCCTGTGTATACATCAGCCACAGCTCAGCCAGCATAGAGATGCCCACTACTGCTATCTCACATCTGTAATATCTCACAGTCCTGTGTATACATCTGTAACATCAGCCACAGCTCAGCCAGCATAGAGACGCCCACTACTGCTTTCTCACATCTGTAATACCTCACAGTCCTGTGTATACATCTGTAACATCAGCCACAGCTCAGCCAGCATAGAAATGCCCACTACTGCTATCTCACATCTGTAATACCTCACAGTCCTGTGTATACATCTGTAACATCAGCCACAGCACAGCCAGCATAGAGACACCCATTACTGCTTTCTCACATCTGTAATATCTCATAGTCCTGTGTATACATCTGTAACATCAGCCACAGCACAGCCAGCATAGAGACACCCACTACTGCTATCTCACATCTGTAATACCTCACAGTCCTGTGTATACATCTGTAACATCAGCCACAGCTCAGCCAGCATAGAGACACCCACTACTGCTATCTCACATCTGTAATACCACACAGTCCTGTGTATACATCTGTAACATCAGCCACAGCCCAGCCAGCATAGACACCCACTACTGCTATCTCACATCTGTAATACCTCACAGTCCTGTGTATATATCTGTAACATCAGCCACAGTACAGCCAGCATAGAGACACCCACTACTGCTATCTCACATCTGTAATACCTCACAGTGCTGTGTATACATCTGTAACATCAGCCACAGCTCAGCCAGCATAGAGACACCCACTAGTGCTATCTCACATCTGTAATACCTCACAGTCCTGTGTATACATCTGTAACATCAGCCACAGCACAGCCAGCATAGACACCCACTACTGATTTCTCACATCTGTAATACCTCACAGTCCTGTGTATACATCTGTAACATCAGCCACAGCACAGCCAGCATAGAGACACCCACTACTGCTATCTCACATCTGTAATACCTCACACTGCTGTGTATACACCTGTAACATCAGCCACAGCACAGCCAGCATAGACACCCACTACTGCTTTCTCACATCTGTAATACCTCACAGTCCAGTGTATACATCTGTAACATCAGCCACAGCTCAGCCAGCATAGAGATACCCACTACTGCTATCTCACATCTGTAATATCTCATAGTCCTGTGTATACATCTGTAACATCAGCCACAGCACAGCCAGCATAGACACCCACTACTGCTATCTCACATCTGTAATACCTCACAGTCCTGTGTATACATCTGTAACATCAGCCACAGCACAGCCAGCATAGAGACACCCACTTCTGCTATCTCACATCTGTAATACCTCACAGTCCTGTGTATACATCTGTAACATCAGCCACAGCTCAGCCAGCATAGAGACACCACAACTGCTATCTCACATCTGTAATACCTCACAGTCCTGTGTATACATCTGTAACATCAGCCACAGCTCAGCCATCATAGAGACACCCACTACTGCTGTCTTACATTTGTAATACCTCACAGTCCTGTGTATACATCTGTAACATCAGCCATTGCTCAGCCAGCATTGAGACACCCACTACTGCTATCTCACATCTGTAATACCTCACAGTCCTGTGTATACATCAGCCACAGCTCAGCCAGCATAGAGATGCCCACTACTGCTATCTCACATCTGTAATATCTCACAGTCCTGTGTATACATCTGTAACATCAGCCACAGCTCAGCCAGCATAGAGACGCCCACTACTGCTTTCTCACATCTGTAATACCTCACAGTCCTGTGTATACATCTGTAACATCAGCCACAGCTCAGCCAGCATAGAAATGCCCACTACTGCTATCTCACATCTGTAATACCTCACAGTCCTGTGTATACATCTGTAACATCAGCCACAGCACAGCCAGCATAGAGACACCCATTACTGCTTTCTCACATCTGTAATATCTCACAGTCCTGTGTATACATCTGTAACATCAGCCACAGCACAGCCAGCATAGAGACACCCACTACTGCTATCTCACATCTGTAATACCTCACAGTCCTGTGTATACATCTGTAACATCAGCCACAGCTCAGCCAGCATAGAGACACCCACTACTGCTATCTCACATCTGTAATACCACACAGTCCTGTGTATACATCTGTAACATCAGCCACAGCCCAGCCAGCATAGACACCCACTACTGCTATCTCACATCTGTCATAGCTCACAGTCCTGTGTATACATCTGTAACATCAGCCACAGCTCAGCCAGCATAGAGACACCCACTACTGCTATCTCACATCTGTAATACCTCACAGTCCTGTGTATATATCTGTAACATCAGCCACAGTACAGCCAGCATAGAGACACCCACTACTGCTATCTCACATCTGTAATACCTCACAGTGCTGTGTATACATCTGTAACATCAGCCACAGCTCAGCCAGCATAGAGACACCCACTACTGCTATCTCACATCTGTAATATCTCACAGTCCTGTGTATACATCTGTAACATCAGCCACAGCACAGCCAGCATAGACACCCACTACTGCTATCTCACATCTGTAATACCTCACAGTCCTGTGTATACATCTGTAACATCAGCCACAGCACAGCCAGCATAGAGACACCACTACTGCTATCTCACATCTGTAATACCTCACAGTCCTGTGTATACATCTTTAACATCAGCCACAGCTCAGCCAGCATAGAGACACCACAACTGCTATCTCACATCTGTAATACCTCACAGTCCTGTGTATACATCTGTAACATCAGCCACAGCTCAGCCATCATAGAGACACCCACTACTGCTGTCTTACATTTGTAATACCTCACAGTCCTGTGTATACATCTGTAACATCAGCCATTGCTCAGCCAGCATTGAGACACCCACTACTGCTATCTCACATCTGTAATACCTCACAGTCCTGTGTATACATCAACCACAGCTCAGCCAGCATAGAGATGCCCACTACTGCTATCTCACATCTGTAATATCTCACAGTCCTGTGTATACATCTGTAACATCAGCCACAGCTCAGCCAGCATAGAGACGCCCACTACTGCTTTCTCACATCTGTAATACCTCACAGTCCTGTGTATACATCTGTAACATCAGCCACAGCTCAGCCAGCATAGAAATGCCCACTACTGCTATCTCACATCTGTAATACCTCACAGTCCTGTGTATACATCTGTAACATCAGCCACAGCACAGCCAGCATAGAGACACCCATTACTGCTTTCTCACATCTGTAATATCTCACAGTCCTGTGTATACATCTGTAACATCAGCCACAGCACAGCCAGCATAGAGACACCCACTACTGCTATCTCACATCTGTAATACCTCACAGTCCTGTGTATACATCTGTAACATCAGCCACAGCTCAGCCAGCATAGAGACACCCACTACTGCTATCTCACATCTGTAATACCACACAGTCCTGTGTATACATCTGTAACATCAGCCACAGCCCAGCCAGCATAGACACCCACTACTGCTATCTCACATCTGTAATACTTCACAGTCCTGTGTATACATCTGTAACATCAGCCACAGCTCACCCAGCATAGAGACGCCCACAACTGCTATCTCACATCTGTAATACCTCACAGTCCAGTGAATACATCAGTAACATCAGCCACAGCTCAGCCAGCATAGAGACACCCGCTACTGCTATCTCACATCTGTAATACCTCACAGTCCTGTGTATACATCTGTACCATCAGCCACAGCACAGCCAGCATAGAGACGCCCACTACTGCTATCTCACATCTGTAATAGCTCACAGTGCTGTGTATACATCTGTAACATCAGCCACAGCTCAGCCAGCATAGAGACACCCACTACTGCTATCTCACATCTGTAATACCTCACAGTCCTGTGTATACATCTGTAACATCAGCCACAGCTCAGCCAGCATAGAGACACCTACTACTGCTATCTCACATCTGTAATACCTCACAGTCCTGTGTATATATCTGTAACATCAGCCACAGTACAGCCAGCATAGAGACACCCACTACTGCTATCTCACATCTGTAATACCTCACAGTGCTGTGTATACATCTGTAACATCAGCCACAGCTCAGCCAGCATAGAGACACCCACTACTGCTATCTCACATCTGTAATACCTCACAGTCCTGTGTATACATCTGTAACATCAGCCACAGCTCAGCCAGCATAGAGACGCCCACTACTGCTATCTCACATCTGTAATACCTCACAGTCCTGTGTATACATCTGTAACATCAGCCACAGCTCAGCCAGCATAGAGACACCCACTACTGCTATCTCACATCTGTAATATCTCACAGTCCTGTGTATACATCTGTAACATCAGCCACAGCACAGCCAGCATAGACACCCACTACTGCTATCTCACATCTGTAATACCTCACAGTCCTGTGTATACATCTGTAACATCAGCCACAGCACAGCCAGCATAGAGACACCCACTTCTGCTATCTCACATCTGTAATACCTCACAGTCCTGTGTATACATCTTTAACATCAGCCACAGCTCAGCCAGCATAGAGACACCACAACTGCTATCTCACATCTGTAATACCTCACAGTCCTGTGTATACATCTGTAACATCAGCCACAGCTCAGCCATCATAGAGACACCCACTACTGCTGTCTTACATTTGTAATACCTCACAGTCCTGTGTATACATCTGTAACATCAGCCATTGCTCAGCCAGCATTGAGACACCCACTACTGCTATCTCACATCTGTAATACCTCACAGTCCTGTGTATACATCAGCCACAGCTCAGCCAGCATAGAGATGCCCACTACTGCTATCTCACATCTGTAATATCTCACAGTCCTGTGTATACATCTGTAACATCAGCCACAGCTCAGCCAGCATAGAGACGCCCACTACTGCTTTCTCACATCTGTAATACCTCACAGTCCTGTGTATACATCTGTAACATCAGCCACAGCTCAGCCAGCATAGAAATGCCCACTACTGCTATCTCACATCTGTAATACCTCACAGTCCTGTGTATACATCTGTAACATCAGCCACAGCACAGCCAGCATAGAGACACCCATTACTGCTTTCTCACATCTGTAATATCTCACAGTCCTGTGTATACATCTGTAACATCAGCCACAGCACAGCCAGCATAGAGACACCCACTACTGCTATCTCACATCTGTAATACCTCACAGTCCTGTGTATACATCTGTAACATCAGCCACAGCTCAGCCAGCATAGAGACACCCACTACTGCTATCTCACATCTGTAATACCACACAGTCCTGTGTATACATCTGTAACATCAGCCACAGCCCAGCCAGCATAGACACCCACTACTGCTATCTCACATCTGTAATACTTCACAGTCCTGTGTATACATCTGTAACATCAGCCACAGCTCACCCAGCATAGAGACGCCCACAACTGCTATCTCACATCTGTAATACCTCACAGTCCAGTGAATACATCAGTAACATCAGCCACAGCTCAGCCAGCATAGAGACACCCGCTACTGCTATCTCACATCTGTAATACCTCACAGTCCTGTGTATACATCTGTACCATCAGCCACAGCACAGCCAGCATAGAGACGCCCACTACTGCTATCTCACATCTGTAATAGCTCACAGTGCTGTGTATACATCTGTAACATCAGCCACAGCTCAGCCAGCATAGAGACACCCACTACTGCTATCTCACATCTGTAATACCTCACAGTCCTGTGTATACATCTGTAACATCAGCCACAGCTCAGCCAGCATAGAGACACCTACTACTGCTATCTCACATCTGTAATACCTCACAGTCCTGTGTATATATCTGTAACATCAGCCACAGTACAGCCAGCATAGAGACACCCACTACTGCTATCTCACATCTGTAATACCTCACAGTGCTGTGTATACATCTGTAACATCAGCCACAGCTCAGCCAGCATAGAGACACCCACTACTGCTATCTCACATCTGTAATACCTCACAGTCCTGTGTATACATCTGTAACATCAGCCACAGCTCAGCCAGCATAGAGACGCCCACTACTGCTATCTCACATCTGTAATACCTCACAGTCCTGTGTATACATCTGTAACATCAGCCACAGCACAGCCAGCATAGAGACACCCACTACTGCTATCTCACATCTGTAATACCTCACAGTCCTGTGTATACATCTGTAACATCAGCCACAGCACAGCCAGCATAGACACCCACTACTGCTATCTCACATCTGTAATACCTCACAGTCCTGTGTATACATCTGTAACATCAGCCACAGCTCAGCCAGCATAGAGACACCCACTACTGCTATCTCACATCTGTAATACCTCACAGTCCTGTGTATACATCTGTAACATCAGCCACAGCACAGCCAGCATAGAGACACCCACTACTGCTATCTCACATCTGTAATACCTCACAGTCCTGTCTATACATCTGTAACATCAGCCACAGCTCAGCCAGCATAGAGACACCCACTACTGCTATCTCACATCTGTAATACCTCACAGTCCTGTGTATTCATCTGTAACATCAGCCACAGCACAGCCATCATAGAGACACCCACTACTGCGATCTCACATCTGTAATACCTCACAGTCCTGTGTATACATCAGTAACATCAGCCACAGCACAGCCAGCATAGAGACGCCCACTACTGCTATCTCACATCTGTAATACCTCACAGTCCTGTGTATACATCTGTAACATCAGCCGCAGCTCAGCCAGCATAGAGACACCCACTACTGCTATCTCACATCTGTAATACCTCACAGTCCTGTGTATACATCTTTAACATCAGCCACAGCACAGCCACCATAGACACCCACTACTGCTATCTCACATCTGTAATACCTCACAGTCCTGTGTATACATCTGTAACATCAGCCACAGCTCATCCAGCATAGACAACCACTACTGCTATCTCACATCTGTAATACCTCACAGTCCTGTGTATACATCTGTAACATCAGCCACAGCTCAGCCAGCATAGATCCCCACTACTGCTATCTCACATCTGTAATACCTCACATTCCTGTGTATACATCTGTAACATCAGCCACAGCTCAGCCAGCATAGAGACACCCACTACTGCTATCTCACATCTGTAATACCTCACAGTCCTGTGTATACATCTGTAACATCAGCCACAGTACAGCCAGCATAGACACCCACTACTGCTTTCTCACATCTGTAATACTTCACAGTCCTGTGTATACATCTGTAACATCAGCCACAGCTCAGCCAGCATAGAGAAACCACTACTGCTATCTCACAGCTGTAATACCTCACAGTCCTGTGTATACATCTGTAACATCAGCCACAGCACAGCCAGCATAGAGACGCCCACTACTGTTATCTCACATCTATAATACATCACAGTCCTGTGTGTATACATCTGTAACATCAGCCACAGCACAGCCAGCATAGAGACACCCACTACTGCTATCTCATATCTGTAATACCTCACAGTCCTGTATATACATCTGTAACATCAGCCACAGCACAGCCAGCATAGAGACGCCCAATGCTGCTCTCACATCTGTAACACCTCACAGTCCTGTGTATACATCAGTAACATCAGCCACAGCTCAGCCAGCATAGAGACGCCCACTACTGCTTTCTTACATCTGTAATACCTCACAGTCCTGTGTATACATCTGTAACATCAGCCACAGCACAGCCAGCATAGACAACCACTACTGCTATCTCCCATCCGTAATACCTCACAGTCCTGTGTATACATCTGTAACATCAGCCACAGCTCAGCCACCATAGAGACACCCACTACTGCTATCTCACATCTGTAATACCTCACAGTCCTGTGTATACATCTGTAACATCAGCCACAGCACAGCCAGCATAGAGACACCCACTACTGCTATCTCACATCTGTAATACCTCACAGTCCTGTGTATACATCTATAACATCAGCCATGGCACAGCCAGCATAGACACCCACTACTGCTATCTCACATCTGTAATACCTCACAGTCCTGTGTATACATCTGTAACATCAGCCACAGCATAGCCTTCATAGAGACACCCACTACTGCTATCTCACATCTGTAATACCTCATAGTCCTGTGTATACATCTGTAACATCAGCCACAGCACGGCCAGCATTGAGACACCCACTACTGCTATCTCACATCTGTAAAACCTCAGTTCTGTGTATACATCTGTAACATCAGCCACAGCACAGCCAGCATAGAGACACCCACTACTGCTATCTCACATCTGTAATACTTCAGTCCTGTGTATACATCTGTAACATCATCCACAGCACAGCCAGCATAGAGATGCCCACTACTGCTATCTCACATCTGTAATACCTCACAGTCCTGTGTATACATCTTTGACATCAGCCACAGCTCAGCCAACATAGAGACACCCACTACTGCTATCTCACATCTGTAATACCTCACAGTCCTATGCATACATCTGCAACATCAGCCACAGCACAGCCAGCATAGAGACACCCACTACTGCTATCTCACATCTGTAATACCTCACAGTCCTGTGTATACATCTGTAACATCAGCCACAGCACAGCCAGCATAGAGACACCCTCTACTGTTATCTCACATCTGTAACACCTCACAGTCCTCTGCATACACCTGTAACATCAGCCACAGCAGTCAGCATAGACACCCACTACTGCTTTCTCACATCTGTAATACCTCACAGTCCTGTGTATACATCTGTAACATCGGCCACAGCACAGCCAGCATAGAGAAACCCACTACTTCTGTCTCACATCTGTAATACCTCACAGTCCTGTGTGTACATGTGTAACATCAGCCACAGCACAGCCAGCATGGGGAAGCTCACTACTGCTTTCTTACATCTGTAATACCTCACAGTCCTGTGTATACATCAGTAACATCAGCCACAGCTCAACCAGGAAAGAGACACCCAGTACTGCTATCTCACAGCTGTTATACCTCATAGTCCAGTGTATACATCTGTAACATCAGCCACAGCACAGCCACCATAGAGACACCCACTACTGCTATCTCACATCTGTAATACCTCACAGTCCTGTGTATACATCTGTAACATCAGCCACAGCACAGCCAGCATAGAGACACCCACTAGTGCTATCTCACATCTGTAATACCTCACAGTCCTGTGTATACATCTGTAACATCAGCCACAGCACAGCCAGCATAGACACCCACTACTGATTTCTCACATCTGTAATACCTCACAGTCCTGTGTATACATCTGTAACATCAGCCACAGCACAGCCAGCATAGAGACACCCACTACTGCTATCTCACATCTGTAATACCTCACACTGCTGTGTATACACCTGTAACATCAGCCACAGCACAGCCAGCATAGACACCCACTACTGCTTTCTCACATCTGTAATACCTCACAGTCCAGTGTATACATCTGTAACATCAGCCACAGCTCAGCCAGCATAGAGATACCCACTACTGCTATCTCACATCTGTAATATCTCACAGTCCTGTGTATACATCTGTAACATCAGCCACAGCACAGCCAGCATAGACACCCACTACTGCTATCTCACATCTGTAATACCTCACAGTCCTGTGTATACATCTGTAACATCAGCCACAGCACAGCCAGCATAGAGACACCCACTTCTGCTATCTCACATCTGTAATACCTCACAGTCCTGTGTATACATCTGTAACATCAGCCACAGCTCAGCCAGCATAGAGACACCACAACTGCTATCTCACATCTGTAATACCTCACAGTCCTGTGTATACATCTGTAACATCAGCCACAGCTCAGCCATCATAGAGACACCCACTACTGCTGTCTTACATTTGTAATACCTCACAGTCCTGTGTATACATCTGTAACATCAGCCATTGCTCAGCCAGCATTGAGACACCCACTACTGCTATCTCACATCTGTAATACCTCACAGTCCTGTGTATACATCAGCCACAGCTCAGCCAGCATAGAGATGCCCACTACTGCTATCTCACATCTGTAATATCTCACAGTCCTGTGTATACATCTGTAACATCAGCCACAGCTCAGCCAGCATAGAGACGCCCACTACTGCTTTCTCACATCTGTAATACCTCACAGTCCTGTGTATACATCTGTAACATCAGCCACAGCTCAGCCAGCATAGAAATGCCCACTACTGCTATCTCACATCTGTAATACCTCACAGTCCTGTGTATACATCTGTAACATCAGCCACAGCACAGCCAGCATAGAGACACCCATTACTGCTTTCTCACATCTGTAATATCTCATAGTCCTGTGTATACATCTGTAACATCAGCCACAGCACAGCCAGCATAGAGACACCCACTACTGCTATCTCACATCTGTAATACCTCACAGTCCTGTGTATACATCTGTAACATCAGCCACAGCTCAGCCAGCATAGAGACACCCACTACTGCTATCTCACATCTGTAATACCACACAGTCCTGTGTATACATCTGTAACATCAGCCACAGCCCAGCCAGCATAGACACCCACTACTGCTATCTCACATCTGTAATACCTCACAGTCCTGTGTATATATCTGTAACATCAGCCACAGTACAGCCAGCATAGAAACACCCACTACTGCTATCTCACATCTGTAATACCTCACAGTGCTGTGTATACATCTGTAACATCAGCCACAGCTCAGCCAGCATAGAGACACCCACTAGTGCTATCTCACATCTGTAATACCTCACAGTCCTGTGTATACATCTGTAACATCAGCCACAGCACAGCCAGCATAGACACCCACTACTGATTTCTCACATCTGTAATACCTCACAGTCCTGTGTATACATCTGTAACATCAGCCACAGCACAGCCAGCATAGAGACACCCACTACTGCTATCTCACATCTGTAATACCTCACACTGCTGTGTATACACCTGTAACATCAGCCACAGCACAGCCAGCATAGACACCCACTACTGCTTTCTCACATCTGTAATACCTCACAGTCCAGTGTATACATCTGTAACATCAGCCACAGCTCAGCCAGCATAGAGATACCCACTACTGCTATCTCACATCTGTAATATCTCATAGTCCTGTGTATACATCTGTAACATCAGCCACAGCACAGCCAGCATAGACACCCACTACTGCTATCTCACATCTGTAATACCTCACAGTCCTTTGTATACATCTGTAACATCAGCCACAGCACAGCCAGCATAGAGACACCCACTTCTGCTATCTCACATCTGTAATACCTCACAGTCCTGTGTATACATCTGTAACATCAGCCACAGCTCAGCCAGCATAGAGACACCACAACTGCTATCTCACATCTGTAATACCTCACAGTCCTGTGTATACATCTGTAACATCAGCCACAGCTCAGCCATCATAGAGACACCCACTACTGCTGTCTTACATTTGTAATACCTCACAGTCCTGTGTATACATCTGTAACATCAGCCATTGCTCAGCCAGCATTGAGACACCCACTACTGCTATCTCACATCTGTAATACCTCACAGTCCTGTGTATACATCAGCCACAGCTCAGCCAGCATAGAGATGCCCACTACTGCTATCTCACATCTGTAATATCTCACAGTCCTGTGTATACATCTGTAACATCAGCCACAGCTCAGCCAGCATAGAGACGCCCACTACTGCTTTCTCACATCTGTAATACCTCACAGTCCTGTGTATACATCTGTAACATCAGCCACAGCTCAGCCAGCATAGAAATGCCCACTACTGCTATCTCACATCTGTAATACCTCACAGTCCTGTGTATACATCTGTAACATCAGCCACAGCACAGCCAGCATAGAGACACCCATTACTGCTTTCTCACATCTGTAATATCTCACAGTCCTGTGTATACATCTGTAACATCAGCCACAGCACAGCCAGCATAGAGACACCCACTACTGCTATCTCACATCTGTAATACCTCACAGTCCTGTGTATACATCTGTAACATCAGCCACAGCTCAGCCAGCATAGAGACACCCACTACTGCTATCTCACATCTGTAATACCACACAGTCCTGTGTATACATCTGTAACATCAGCCACAGCCCAGCCAGCATAGACACCCACTACTGCTATCTCACATCTGTCATAGCTCACAGTCCTGTGTATACATCTGTAACATCAGCCACAGCTCAGCCAGCATAGAGACACCCACTACTGCTATCTCACATCTGTAATACCTCACAGTCCTGTGTATATATCTGTAACATCAGCCACAGTACAGCCAGCATAGAGACACCCACTACTGCTATCTCACATCTGTAATACCTCACAGTGCTGTGTATACATCTGTAACATCAGCCACAGCTCAGCCAGCATAGAGACACCCACTACTGCTATCTCACATCTGTAATATCTCACAGTCCTGTGTATACATCTGTAACATCAGCCACAGCACAGCCAGCATAGACACCCACTACTGCTATCTCACATCTGTAATACCTCACAGTCCTGTGTATACATCTGTAACATCAGCCACAGCACAGCCAGCATAGAGACACCCACTTCTGCTATCTCACATCTGTAATACCTCACAGTCCTGTGTATACATCTTTAACATCAGCCACAGCTCAGCCAGCATAGAGACACCACAACTGCTATCTCACATCTGTAATACCTCACAGTCCTGTGTATACATCTGTAACATCAGCCACAGCTCAGCCATCATAGAGACACCCACTACTGCTGTCTTACATTTGTAATACCTCACAGTCCTGTGTATAAATCTGTAACATCAGCCATTGCTCAGCCAGCATTGAGACATCCACTACTGCTATCTCACATCTGTAATACCTCACAGTCCTGTGTATACATCAGCCACAGCTCAGCCAGCATAGAGATGCCCACTACTGCTATCTCACATCTGTAATATCTCACAGTCCTGTGTATACATCTGTAACATCAGCCACAGCTCAGCCAGCATAGAGACGCCCACTACTGCTTTCTCACATCTGTAATACCTCACAGTCCTGTGTATACATCTGTAACATCAGCCACAGCTCAGCCAGCATAGAAATGCCCACTACTGCTATCTCACATCTGTAATACCTCACAGTCCTGTGTATACATCTGTAACATCAGCCACAGCACAGCCAGCATAGAGACACCCATTACTGCTTTCTCACATCTGTAATATCTCACAGTCCTGTGTATACATCTGTAACATCAGCCACAGCACAGCCAGCATAGAGACACCCACTACTGCTATCTCACATCTGTAATACCTCACAGTCCTGTGTATACATCTGTAACATCAGCCACAGCTCAGCCAGCATAGAGACACCCACTACTGCTATCTCACATCTGTAATACCACACAGTCCTGTGTATACATCTGTAACATCAGCCACAGCCCAGCCAGCATAGACACCCACTACTGCTATCTCACATCTGTCATAGCTCACAGTCCTGTGTATACATCTGTAACATCAGCCACAGCTCAGCCAGCATAGAGACACCCACTACTGCTATCTCACATCTGTAATACCTCACAGTCCTGTGTATATATCTGTAACATCAGCCACAGTACAGCCAGCATAGAGACACCCACTACTGCTATCTCACATCTGTAATACCTCACAGTGCTGTGTATACATCTGTAACATCAGCCACAGCTCAGCCAGCATAGAGACACCCACTACTGCTATCTCACATCTGTAATACCTCACAGTCCTGTGTATACATATGTAACATCAGCCACAGCTCAGCCAGCATAGACACCCACTACTGCTATCTCACATCTGTAATACCTCACAGTCCTGTGTATACATCTGTAACATCAGCCACAGCACAGCCAGCATAGACACCCACTACTGCTATCTCACATCTGTAATACCTCACAGTCCTGTGTATACATCTGTAACATCAGCCACAGCTCAGCCAGCATAGAGACACCCACTACTGCTATCTCACATCTGTAATACCTCACAGTCCTGTGTATACATCTGTAACATCAGCCACAGCACAGCCAGCATAGAGACACCCACTACTGCGATCTCACATCTGTAATACCTCACAGTCCTGTGTATACATCAGTAACATCAGCCACAGCACAGCCAGCATAGAGACGCCCACTACTGCTATCTCACATCTGTAATACCTCACAGTCCTGTGTATACATCTGTAACATCAGCCGCAGCTCAGCCAGCATAGAGACACCCACTACTGCTATCTCACATCTGTAAAACCTCACAGTCCTGTGTATACATCTGTAACATCATCCACAGCACAGCCAACATAGATACACCCACTACTGCTATCTCACATCTGTAATACCTCACAGTCCTGTGTATACATCAGTAACATCAGCCACAGCACAGCCAGCATAGAGACGCCCACTACTGCTATCTCACATCTGTAATATCTCACAGTCCTGTGTATACATCTGTAACATCAGCCGCAGCTCAGCCAGCATAGAGACACCCACTACTGCTATCTCACATCTGTAAAACCTCACAGTCCTGTGTATACATCAGTAACATCATCCACAGCACAGCCAACATAGATACACCCACTACTGCTATCTCACATCTGTAATACCTCACAGTCCTGTGTATACATCTGTAACATCATCCACAGCACAGCCAACATAGATACACACACTACTGCTATCTCACATCTGTAATACCTCACAGTCCTGTGTATACATCAGTAACATCAGCCACAGCACAGCCAGCATAGAGACGCCCACTACTGCTATCTCACATCTGTAATATCTCACAGTCCTGTGTATACATCTGTAACATCAGCCGCAGCTCAGCCAGCATAGAGACACCCACTACTGCTATCTCACATCTGTAATACCTCACAGTCCTGTGTATACATCTGTAACATCAGCCACAGCACAGCCAGCATAGAGACACCCACTACTGCTATCTCACATCTGTAATACCTCACAGTCCTGTCTATACATCTGTAACATCAGCCACAGCTCAGCCAGCATAGAGACACCCACTACTGCGATCTCACATCTGTAATACCTCACAGTCCTGTGTATACATCAGTAACATCAGCCACAGCAGAGCCAGCATAGAGACGCCCACTACTGCTATCTCACATCTGTAATACCTCACAGTCCTGTGTATACATCTGTAACATCAGCCGCAGCTCAGCCAGCATAGAGACACCCACTACTGCTATCTCACATCTGTAAAACCTCACAGTCCTGTGTATACATCTGTAACATCATCCACAGCACAGCCAACATAGATACACCCACTACTGCTATCTCACATCTGTAATACCTCACAGTCCTGTGTATACATCAGTAACATCAGCCACAGCACAGCCAGCATAGAGACGCCCACTACTGCTATCTCACATCTGTAATATCTCACAGTCCTGTGTATACATCTGTAACATCAGCCGCAGCTCAGCCAGCATAGAGACACCCACTACTGCTATCTCACATCTGTAAAACCTCACAGTCCTGTGTATACATCAGTAACATCATCCACAGCACAGCCAACATAGATACACCCACTACTGCTATCTCACATCTGTAATACCTCACAGTCCTGTGTATACATCTGTAACATCAGCCACAGCACAGCCAGCATAGACACCCACTACTGCTTTTTCACATCTGTAATACCTCACAGTCCTGTGTATACATCTGTAATATCAGCCACAGCTCAGCCAGCTTAGATCCCCACTACTGCTATCTCACATCTGTAATACCTCACAGTCCTGTGTATACATATTTAACATCAGCCACAGCACAGCCACCATAGACACCCACTACTGCTATCTCACATCTGTAATACCTCACAGTCCTGTGTATACATCTGTAACATCAGCCACAGCTCATCCAGCATAGACAACCACTACTGCTATCTCACATCTGTAATACCTCACAGTCCTGTGTATACATCTGTAACATCAGCCACAGCTCAGCCAGCATAGATCCCCACTACTGCTATCTCACATCTGTAATACCTCACATTCCTGTGTATACATCTGTAACATCAGCCACAGCTCAGCCAGCATAGAGACACCCACTACTGCTATCTCACATCTGTAATACCTCACAGTCCTGTGTATACATCTGTAACATCAGCCACAGTACAGCCAGCATAGACACCCACTACTGCTTTCTCACATCTGTAATACCTCACAGTCCTGTGTATACATCTGTAACATCAGCCACAGCTCAGCCAGCATAGAGAAACCACTACTGCTATCTCACATCTGTAATACCTCACAGTCCTGTGTATACATCTGTAACATCAGCCACAGCACAGCCAGCATAGAGACGCCCACTACTGTTATCTCACATCTATAATACATCACAGTCCTGTGTGTATACATCTGTAACATCAGCCACAGCACAGCCAGCATAGAGACAACCACTACTGCTATCTCATATCTGTAATACCTCACAGTCCTGTATATACATCTGTAACATCAGCCACAGCACAACCAGCATAGAGACGCCCAATGCTGTTCTCACATCTGTAACACCTCACAGTCCTGTGTATACATCAGTAACATCAGCCACAGCTCAGCCAGCATAGAGACGCCCACTACTGCTTTCTTACATCTGTAATACCTCACAGTCCTGTGTATACATCTGTAACATCAGCCACAGCACAGCCAGCATAGACAACCACTACTGCTATCTCCCATCCGTAATACCTCACAGTCCTGTGTATACATCTGTAACATCAGCCACAGCTCAGCCACCATAGAGACACCCACTACTGCTATCTCACATCTGTAATACCTCACAGTCCTGTGTATACATCTGTAACATCAGCCACAGCACAGCCAGCATAGAGACACCCACTACTGCTATCTCACATCTGTAATACCTCACAGTCCTGTGTATACATCTATAACATCAGCCATGGCACAGCCAGCATAGACACCCACTACTGCTATCTCACATCTGTAATACCTCACAGTCCTGTGTATACATCTGTAACATCAGCCACAGCATAGCCTTCATAGAGACACCCACTACTGCTATCTCACATCTGTAATACCTCATAGTCCTGTGTATACATCTGTAACATCAGCCACAGCACGGCCAGCATAGAGACACCCACTACTGCTATCTCACATCTGTAATACCTCAGTTCTGTGTATACATCTGTAACATCAGCCACAGAACAGCCAGCATAGAGACACCCACTACTGCTATCTCACATCTGTAATACTTCAGTCCTGTGTATACATCTGTAACATCATCCACAGCACAGCCAGCATAGAGATGCCCACTACTGCTATCTCACATCTGTAATACCTCACAGTCCTGTGTATACATCTTTGACATCAGCCACAGCTCAGCCAACATAGAGACACCCACTACTGCTATCTCACATCTGTAATACCTCACAGTCCTATGCATACATCTGCAACATCAGCCACAGCACAGCCAGCATAGAGACACCCACTACTGCTATCTCACATCTGTAATACCTCACAGTCCTGTGTATACATCTGTAACATCAGCCACAGCACAGCCAGCATAGAGACACCCTCTACTGTTATCTCACATCTGTAACACCTCACAGTCCTCTGCATACACCTGTAACATCAGCCACAGCAGTCAGCATAGACACCCACTACTGCTTTCTCACATCTGTAATACCTCACAGTCCTGTGTATACATCTGTAACATCGGCCACAGCACAGCCAGCATAGAGAAACCCACTACTTCTATCTCACATCTGTAATACCTCACAGTCCTATGTGTACATGTGTAACATCAGCCACAGCACAGCCAGCATGGGGAAGCTCACTACTGCTTTCTTACATCTGTAATACCTCACAGTCCTGTGTATACATCAGTAACATCAGCCACAGCTCAACCAGGAAAGAGACACCCAGTACTGCTATCTCACAGCTGTTATACCTCATAGTCCAGTGTATACATCTGTAACATCAGCCACAGCACAGCCACCATAGAGACACCCACTACTGCTATCTCACATCTGTAATACCTCACAGTCCTGTGTATACATCTGTAACATCAGCCACAGCACAGCCAGCATAGAGACACCCACTAGTGCTATCTCACATCTGTAATACCTCACAGTCCTGTGTATACATCTGTAACATCAGCCACAGCACAGCCAGCATAGACACCCACTACTGATTTCTCACATCTGTAATACCTCACAGTCCTGTGTATACATCTGTAACATCAGCCACAGCACAGCCAGCATAGAGACACCCACTACTGCTATCTCACATCTGTAATACCTCACAGTGCTGTGTATACACCTGTAACATCAGCCACAGCACAGCCAGCATAGACACCCACTACTGCTTTCTCACATCTGTAATACCTCACAGTCCAGTGTATACATCTGTAACATCAGCCACAGCTCAGCCAGCATAGAGATACCCACTACTGCTATCTCACATCTGTAATATCTCACAGTCCTGTGTATACATCTGTAACATCAGCCACAGCACAGCCAGCATAGACACCCACTACTGCTATCTCACATCTGTAATACCTCACAGTCCTGTGTATACATCTGTAACATCAGCCACAGCACAGCCAGCATAGAGACACCCACTACTGCTATCTCACATCTGTAATACCTCACAGTCCTGTGTATACATCTGTAACATCAGCCACAGCTCAGCCAGCATAGAGACACCACAACTGCTATCTCACATCTGTAATACCTCACAGTCCTGTGTATACATCTGTAACATCAGCCGCAGCTCATCCAGCATAGAGACACCCACTATTGCTATCTCACATCTGTAATACCTTACAGTCCTGTGTATACACCTGTAACATCAGCCACAGCTCAGCCATCATAGAGACACCCACTACTGCTGTCTTACATTTGTAATACCTCACAGTCCTGTGTATACATCTGTAACATCAGCCATTGCTCAGCCAGCATTGAGACACCCACTACTGCTATCTCACATCTGTAATACCTCACAGTCCTGTGTATACATCAGCCACAGCTCAGCCAGCATAGAGACGCCCACTACTGCTATCTCACATCTGTAATATCTCACAGTCCTGTGTATACATCTGTAACATCAGCCACAGCTCAGCCAGCATAGAGACGCCCACTACTGCTTTCTCACATCTGTAATACCTCACAGTCCTGTGTATACATCTGTAACATCAGCCACAGCTCAGCCAGCATAGAAATGCCCACTACTGCTATCTCACATCTGTAATACCTCACAGTCCTGTGTATACATCTGTAACATCAGCCACAGCACAGCCAGCATATAGACACCCATTACTGCTTTCTCACATCTGTAATATCTCACAGTCCTGTGTATACATCTGTAACATCAGCCACAGCACAGCCAGCATAGAGACACCCACTACTGCTATCTCACATCTGTAATACCTCACAGTCCTGTGTATACATCTGTAACATCAGCCACAGCTCAGCCAGCATAGAGACACCCACTACTGCTATCTCACATCTGTAATACCTCACAGTCCTGTGTATACATCTGTAACATCAGCCACAGCCCAGCCAGCATAGACACCCACTACTGCTATCTCACATCTGTCATAGCTCACAGTCCTGTGTATACATCTGTAACATCAGCCACAGCTCAGCCAGCATAGAGACACCCACTACTGCTATCTCATATCTGTAATACCTCACAGTCCTGTGTATACATCTGTAACATCAGCCACATCTCAGCCAGCATAGAGACACCTACTACTGCTATCTCACATCTGTAATACCTCACAGTCCTGTGTATATTTCTGTAACATCAGCCACAGTACAGCCAGCATAGAGACACCCACTACTGCTATCTCACATCTGTAATACCTCACAGTGCTGTGTATACATCTGTAACATCAGCCACAGCTCAGCCAGCATAGAGACACCCACTACTGCTATCTCACATCTGTAATACCTCACAGTCCAGTGTATACATCTGTAACATCAGCCACAGCTCAGCCAGCATAGACACCCACTACTGCTATCTCACATCTGTAATACCTCACAGTCCTGTGTATACATCTGTAACATCAGCCACAGCTCAGCCAGCATAGAGACGCCCACTACTGCTATCTCACATCTGTAATACCTCACAGTCCTGTGTATACATCTGTAACATCAGCCACAGCACAGCCAGCATAGACACACCCACTACTGCTTTCTCACATCTGTAATACCTCACAGTCCTGTGTATACATCTGTAACATCAGCCACAGCACAGCCAGCATAGAGACACCCACTACTGCTATCTCACATCCGTAATACCTCACAGTCCTGTGTATACATCTGTAACATCAGCCACAGCTCAGCCAGCATAGAAACACCCACTACTGCTATCTCACATCTGTAATACCTCACAGTCCTGTGTATACATCTGTAACATCAGCCACAGCACAGCCAGCATAGAGACACCCACTACTGCTATCTCACATCTGTAATACCTCACAGTCCTGTGTATACATCTATAACATCAGCCATGGCACAGCCAGCATAGACACCCACTACTGCTATCTCACATCTGTAATACCTCACAGTCCTGTGTATACATCTGTAACATCAGCCACAGCATAGCCTTCATAGAGACACCCACTACTGCTGTCTCACATCTGTAATACCTCATAGTCCTGTGTATACATCTTTGACATCAGCCACAGCTCAGCCAACATAGAGACACCCACTACTGCTATCTCACATCTGTAATACCTCACAGTCCTATGCATACATCTGCAACATCAGCCACAGCACAGCCAGCATAGAGACACCCACTACTGCTATCTCACATCTGTAATACCTCACAGTCCTGTGTATACATCTGTAACATCAGCCACAGTACAGCCAGCATAGACACCCACTACTGCTTTCTCACATCTGTAATACCTCACAGTCCTGTGTATACATCTGTAACATCAGCCACAGCTCAGCCAGCATAGAGAAACCACTACTGCTATCTCACATCTGTAATACCTCACAGTCCTGTGTATACATCTGTAACATCAGCCACAGCACAGCCAGCATAGAGACGCCCACTACTGTTATCTCACATCTATAATACATCACAGTCCTGTGTGTATACATCTGTAACATCAGCCACAGCACAGCCAGCATAGAGACAACCACTACTGCTATCTCATATCTGTAATACCTCACAGTCCTGTATATACATCTGTAACATCAGCCACAGCACAACCAGCATAGAGACGCCCAATGCTGCTCTCACATCTGTAACACCTCACAGTCCTGTGTATACATCAGTAACATCAGCCACAGCTCAGCCAGCATAGAGACGCCCACTACTGCTTTCTTACATCTGTAATACCTCACAGTCCTGTGTATACATCTGTAACATCAGCCACAGCACAGCCAGCATAGACAACCACTACTGCTATCTCCCATCCGTAATACCTCACAGTCCTGTGTATACATCTGTAACATCAGCCACAGCTCAGCCACCATAGAGACACCCACTACTGCTATCTCACATCTGTAATACCTCACAGTCCTGTGTATACATCTGTAACATCAGCCACAGCACAGCCAGCATAGAGACACCCACTACTGCTATCTCACATCTGTAATACCTCACAGTCCTGTGTATACATCTATAACATCAGCCATGGCACAGCCAGCATAGACACCCACTACTGCTATCTCACATCTGTAATACCTCACAGTCCTGTGTATACATCTGTAACATCAGCCACAGCATAGCCTTCATAGAGACACCCACTACTGCTATCTCACATCTGTAATACCTCATAGTCCTGTGTATACATCTGTAACATCAGCCACAGCACGGCCAACATAGAGACACCCACTACTGCTATCTCACATCTGTAATACCTCAGTTCTGTGTATACATCTGTAACATCAGCCACAGCACAGCCAGCATAGAGACACCCACTACTGCTATCTCACATCTGTAATACTTCAGTCCTGTGTATACATCTGTAACATCATCCACAGCACAGCCAGCATAGAGATGCCCACTACTGCTATCTCACATCTGTAATACCTCACAGTCCTGTGTATACATCTTTGACATCAGCCACAGCTCAGCCAACATAGAGACACCCACTACTGCTATCTCACATCTGTAATACCTCACAGTCCTATGCATACATCTGCAACATCAGCCACAGCACAGCCAGCATAGAGACACCCACTACTGCTATCTCACATCTGTAATACCTCACAGTCCTGTGTATACATCTGTAACATCAGCCACAGCACAGCCAGCATAGAGACACCCTCTACTGTTATCTCACATCTGTAACACCTCACAGTCCTCTGCATACACCTGTAACATCAGGCACAGCAGTCAGCATAGACACCCACTACTGCTTTCTCACATCTGTAATACCTCACAGTCCTGTGTATACATATGTAACATCGGCCACAGCACAGCCAGCATAGAGAAACCCACTACTTCTATCTCACATCTGTAATACCTCACAGTCCTATGTGTACATGTGTAACATCAGCCACAGCACAGCCAGCATGGTGAAGCTCACTACTGCTTTCTTACATCTGTAATACCTCACAGTCCTGTGTATACATCAGTAACATCAGCCACAGCTCAACCAGGAAAGAGACACCCAGTACTGCTATCTCACAGCTGTTATACCTCATAGTCCAGTGTATAAATCTGTAACATCAGCCACAGCACAGCCACCATAGAGACACCCACTACTGCTATCTCACATCTGTAATACCTCACAGTCCTGTGTATACATCTGTAACATCAGCCACAGCACAGCCAGCATAGAGACACCCACTAGTGCTATCTCACATCTGTAATACCTCACAGTCCTGTGTATACATCTGTAACATCAGCCACAGCACAGCCAGCATAGACACCCACTACTGATTTCTCACATCTGTAATACCTCACAGTCCTGTGTATACATCTGTAACATCAGCCACAGCACAGCCAGCATAGAGACACCCACTACTGCTATCTCACATCTGTAATAGCTCACACTGCTGTGTATACACCTGTAACATCAGCCACAGCACAGCCAGCATAGACACCCACTACTGCTTTCTCACATCTGTAATACCTCACAGTCCAGTGTATACATCTGTAACATCAGCCACAGCTCAGCCAGCATAGAGATACCCACTACTGCTATCTCACATCTGTAATATCTCACAGTCCTGTGTATACATCTGTAACATCAGCCACAGCACAGCCAGCATAGACACCCACTACTGCTATCTCACATCTGTAATACCTCACAGTCCTGTGTATACATCTGTAACATCAGCCACAGCACAGCCAGCATAGAGACACCCACTACTGCTATCTCACATCTGTAATACCTCACAGTCCTGTGTATACATCTGTAACATCAGCCACAGCTCAGCCAGCATAGAGACACCACAACTGCTATCTCACATCTGTAATACCTCACAGTCCTGTGTATACATCTGTAACATCAGCCGCAGCTCATCCAGCATAGAGACACCCACTATTGCTATCTCACATCTGTAATACCTTACAGTCCTGTGTATACACCTATAACATCAGCCACAGCTCAGCCATCATAGAGACACCCACTACTGCTGTCTTACATTTGTAATACCTCACAGTCCTGTGTATACATCTGTAACATCAGCCATTGCTCAGCCAGCATTGAGACACCCACTACTGCTATCTCACATCTGTAATACCTCACAGTCCTGTGTATACATCAGCCACAGCTCAGCCAGCATAGAGACGCCCACTACTGCTATCTCACATCTGTAATATCTCACAGTCCTGTGTATACATCTGTAACATCAGCCACAGCTCAGCCAGCATAGAGACGCCCACTACTGCTTTCTCACATCTGTAATACCTCACAGTCCTGTGTATACATCTGTAACATCAGCCACAGCTCAGCCATCATAGAGACACCCACTACTGCTGTCTCACATTTGTAATACCTCACCGTCCTGTGTATACATCTGTAACATCATCCATTGCTAAGCCAGCATTGAGACACCCACTACTGCTATCTCACATCTCTAATCACTCACAGTCCTGTGTATACATCTGTAACACCAGCCACAGCTCAGCCAGCATAGAGACACCCTCTACTGCTATCTCACATCTGTAATACCTCACAGTCCTGTGTATATATCTGTAACATCAGCCACAGTACAGCCAGCATAGAGACACCCACTACTGCTATCTCACATCTGTAATACCTCACAGTCCAGTGAATACATCAGTAACATCAGCCACAGCTCAGCCAGCATAGAGACACCCACTACTGCTATCTCACATCTGTAATACCTCACAGTCCTGTGTATACATCTGTACCATCAGCCACAGCACAGCCAGCATAGAGACGCCCACTACTGCTATCTCACATCTGTAATAGCTCACAGTCCTGTGTATACATCTGTAACATCAGCCACAGCTCAGCCAGCATAGAGACACCCACTACTGCTATCTCACATCTGTAATAGCTCACAGTCCTGTGTATACATCTGTAACATCAGCCACAGCTCAGCCAGCATAGAGACACCCTCTACTGCTATCTCACATCTGTAATACCTCACAGTCCTGTGTATATATCTGTAACATCAGCCACAGTACAGCCAGCATAGAGACACCCACTACTGCTATCTCACATCTGTAATACCTCACAGTGCTGTGTATACATCTGTAACATCAGCCACAGCTCAGCCAGCATAGAGACACCCACTACTGCTATCTCACATCTGTAATACCTCACAGTCCTGTGTATACATCTGTAACATCAGCCACAGCTCAGCCAGCATAGACACCCACTACTGCTATCTCACATCTGTAATACCTCACAGTCCTGTGTATACATCTGTAACATCAGCCACAGCTCAGCCAGCATAGAGACACCCACTACTGCTATCTCACATCTGTAATACCTCACAGTCCAGTGTATACATCTGTAACATCAGCCACAGCTCAGCCAGCATAGAGACGCCCACTACTGCTATATCACATCCGTAATACCTCACAGTCCTGTGTATACATCTGTAACATCAGCCACAGCACAGCCAGCATAGAGATACCCACTACTGCTATCTCACATCTGTAATACCTCACAGTCCTGTGTATACATCTGTAACATCAGCCACAGCACAGCCAGCATAGAAACCCACTACTGCTATCTCACATCTGTAATACCTCACAGTCCTGTGTATACATCTGTAACATCAGCCACAGCTCAGCCAGCATAGAGACACCCACTACTGCTATCTCACATCTGTAATACCTCACAGTCCTGTGTATACATCTGTTAAATCAGCCACAGCACAGCCAGCATAGAGACACCCAATACTGCTATCTCACATCTGTAATACCTCACAGTCCTGTGTATACATCTGTAACATCAGCCACAGCTCAGCCAGCATAGAGACACCTACTACTGCTATCTCACATCTGTAATACCTCACAGTCCTGTGTATATATCTGTAACATCAGCCACAGTACAGCCAGCATAGAGACACCCACTACTGCTATCTCACATCTGTAATACCTCACAGTCCTGTGTATACATCTGTAACATCAGCCACAGCTCAGCCAGCATAGACACCCACTACTGCTATCTCACATCTGTAATTCCTCACAGTCCTTTGTATACATCTGTAACATCAGCCACAGCTCAGCTAGCATAGAGATGCCCACTACTGCTATCTCACATCTGTAATACCTCACAGTCCTGTGTATACATCTGTGACATCAGCCACAGCTCAGCCAGCATAGAGACGCCCACTACTGCTATCTCACATCTGTAATACCTCACAGTCCTGTGTATACATCTGTAACATCAGCCACAGCATAGCCTTCATAGAGACACCCACTACTGCTATCTCACATCTGTAATACCTCATAGTCCTGTGTATACATCTGTAACATCAGCCATAGCACGGCCAGCATAGAGACACCCACTACTGCTATCTCACATCTGTAATACCTCACAGTCCTGTGTATACATCTGTAACATCAGCCACAGTACAGCCAGCATAGACACCCACTACTGCTTTCTCACATCTGTAATACCTCACAGTCCTGTGTATACATCTGTAACATCAGCCACAGCTCAGCCAGCATAGAGAAACCACTACTGCTATCTCACATCTGTAATACCTCACAGTCCTGTGTATACATCTGTAACATCAGCCGCAGCTCAGCCAGCATAGAGACACCCACTATTGCTATCTCACATCTGTAATACCTCACAGTCCAGTGTATACATCTGTAACATCAGCCACAGCTCAGCCAGCATAGAGACGCCCACTACTGCTATATCACATCTGTAATACCTCACAGTCCTGTGTATACATCTGTAACATCAGCCACAGCACAGCCAGCATAGAGACACCCACTACTGCTATCTCACATCTGTAATACCTCACAGTCCTGTGTATACATCTGTAACATCAGCCACAGCACAGCCAGCATAGACACCCACTACTGCTATCTCACATCTGTAATACCTCACAGTCCTGTGTATACATCTGTAACATCAGCCACAGCACAGCCAGCATAGAGACACCCAATACTGCTATCTCACATCTGTAATACCTCACAGTCCTGTGTATACATCTGTAACATCAGCCACAGCTCAGCCAGCATAGAGACACCTACTACTGCTATCTCACATCTGTAATACCTCACAGTCCTGTGTATATATCTGTAACATCAGCCACAGTACAGCCAGCATAGAGACACCCACTACTGCTATCTCACATCTGAAATACCTCACAGTGCTGTGTATACATCTGTAACATCAGCCACAGCTCAGCCAGCATAGAGACACCCACTACTGCTATCTCACATCTGTAATACCTCACAGTCCTGTGTATACATCTGTAACATCAGCCACAGCTCAGCCAGCATAGACACCCACTACTGCTATCTCACATCTGTAATACCTCACAGTCCTGTGTATACATCTGTAACATCAGCCACAGCTCAGCCAGCATAGAGACACCCACTACTGCTATCTCACATCTGTAATACCTCACAGTCCTTTGTATACATCTGTAACATCAGCCACAGCTCAGCCAGCATAGAGACGCCCACTACTGCTATCTCACATCTGTAATACCTCACAGTCCTGTGTATACATCTGTGACATCAGCCACAGCTCAGCCAGCATAGAGACGCCCACTACTGCTATCTCACATCTGTAATACCTCACAGTCCTGTGTATACATCTGTAACATCAGCCACAGCACAGCCAGCATAGAGACACCCACTACTGCTATCTCACATCTGTAATACCTCACAGTCCTGTGTATACATCTGTAACATCAGCCACAGCACAGCCAGCATAGACACCCACTACTGCTATCTCACATCTGTAATACCTCACAGTCCTGTGTATACATCTGTAACATCAGCCACAGCACAGCCAGCATAGAGACGCCCACTACTGCTATCTCACATCTGTAATACCTCACAGTCCTGTGTATACATCTGTAACATCAGCCACAGCACAGCCAGCATAGAGACACCCACTACTGCTATCTCACATCTGTAATACCTCACAGTCCTGTGTATACATCTGTGACATCAGCCACAGCTCAGCCAGCATAGAGACGCCCACTACTGCTATCTCACATCTGTAATACCTCACAGTCCTGTGTATACATCTGTAACATCAGCCACAGCACAGCCAGCATAGAGACACCCACTACTGCTATCTCACATCTGTAATACCTCACAGTCCTGTGTATACATCTGTAACATCAGCCACAGCACAGCCAGCATAGACACCCACTACTGCTATCTCACATCTGTAATACCTCACAGTCCTGTGTATACATCTGTAACATCAGCCACAGCACAGCCAGCATAGAGACACCCACTACTGCTATCTCACATCTGTAATACCTCACAGTCCTGTGTATACATCTGTAACATCAGCCACAGCTCAGCCAGCATAGAGACACCCACTACTGCTATCTCACATCTGTAATACCTCACAGTCCTGTGTATACATCTGTGACATCAGCCACAGCTCAGCCACCATAGAGACACCCACTACTGCTATCTCACATCTGTAATACCCCACAGTCCTATGCATACATCTGCAACATCAGCCACAGCACAGCCATCATAGAGACACCCACTACTGCTATCTCACATCTGTAATATCTCACAGTCCTGTGTATACATCTGCAACATCAGCCACAGCACAGCCAGCATAGAGACACCCACTACTGCTATCTCACATCTGTAATACCTCACAGTCCTGTGTATACATCTGTAACATCAGCCACAGCTCAGCCAGCATAGACACCCACTACTGCTATCTCACATCTGTACTACCTCACAGTCCTGTGTATACATCTGTAACATCAGCCACAGCTCAGCCAGCATAGAGACACCCACTACTGCTATCTCACATCTGTAACACCTCACAGTCCTTTGTATACATCTGTAACATCAGCCACAGCTCAGCCAGCATAGACACCCACTACTGCTATCTCACATCTGTACTACCTCACAGTCCTGTGTATACATCTGTAACATCAGCCACAGCTCAGCCAGCATAGAGACACCCACTACTGCTATCTCACATCTGTAACACCTCACAGTCCTTTGTATACATCTGTAACATCAGCCACAGCTCAGCCAGCATAGAGACGCCCACTACTGCTATCTCACATCTGTAATACCTCACAGTCCTGTGTATACATCTGTGACATCAGCCACAGCTCAGCCAGCATAGAGACGCCCACTACTGCTATCTCACATCTGTAATACCTCACAGTCCTGTGTATACATCTGTAACATCAGCCACAGCACAGCCAGCATAGAGACACCCACTACTGCTATCTCACATCTGTAATACCTCACAGTCCTGTGTATACATCTGTAACATCAGCCACAGCACAGCCAGCAAAGACACCCACTACTGCTATCTCACATCTGTAATACCTCACAGTCCTATGTATACATCTGTAACATCAGCCACAGCTCAGCCAGCATAGAGACACCCACTACTGCTATCTCACATCTGTAATACCTCACAGTCCTGTGTATACATCTGTAACATCAGCCACAGCACAGCCAGCATAGAGACACCCACTACTGCTATCTCACATCTGTAATACCTCACAGTCCTGTGTATACATCTGTAACATCAGCCACAGCTCAGCCAGCATAGAGACACCTACTACTGCTATCTCACATCTGTAATACCTCACAGTCCTGTGTATATATCTGTAACATCAGCCACAGTACAGCCAGCATAGAGACACCCACTACTGCTATCTCACATCTGTAATACCTCACAGTGCTGTGTATACATCTGTAACATCAGCCACAGCTCAGCCAGCATAGAGACACCCACTACTGCTATCTCACATCTGTAATACCTCACAGTCCTGTGTATACATCTGTAACATCAGCCACAGCTCAGCCAGCATAGACACCCACTACTGCTATCTCACATCTGTAATACCTCACAGTCCTGTGTATACATCTATAACATCAGCCACAGCTCAGCCAGCATAGAGACACCCACTACTGCTATCTCACATCTGTAATACCTCAGTCCTGTGTATACATCTGTGACATCATCCACAGCACAGCCAGCATAGAGATGCCCACTACTGCTATCTCACATCTGTAATACCTCACAGTCCTGTGTATACATCTGTGACATCAGCCACAGCTCAGCCACCATAGAGACACCCACTACTGCTATCTCACATCTGTAATACCTCACAGTCCTATGCATACATCTGCAACATCAGCCACAGCACAGCCAGCATAGAGACACCCACTACTGCTATCTCACATCTGTAATACCTCACAGTCCAGTGTATACATCTGTAACATCAGCCACAGCACAGCCAGCATAGACACCCACTACTGCTATCTCACATCTGTAATACCTCACAGTCCTGTGTATACATCTGTAACATCAGCCACAGCACAGCCAGCATAGAGACACCCACTACTGCTATCTCACATCTGTAATATCTCACAGTCCTGTGTATACATCTGTAACATCAGCCACAGCTCAGCCAGCATAGAGACACCCACTACTGCTATCTCACATCTGTAATACCTCACAGTCCTGTGTATACATCTGTAACATCAGCCACAGCACAGCCATCATAGAGACACCCACTACTGCTATCTCACATCTGTAATACCTCACAGTCCTATGTATACATCAGTAACATCAGCCACAGCACAGCCAGCATAGAGACGCCCACTACTGCTATCTCACATCTGTAATACCTCACAGTACTGTGTATACATCTGTAACATCAGCCACAGTACAGCCAGCAAAGACACCCACTACTGCTTTCTCACATCTGTAATACCTCACAGTCCTGTGTATACATCAGTAACATCAGCCACAGCTCAGCCAGCATAGAGAAACCACTACTGCTATCTCACATCTGTAATACCTCACAGTCCTGTGTATACATCAGTAACATCAGCCACAGCACAGCCAGCATAGAGACGCCCACTACTGCTATCTCACATCTGTAATACCTCACTGTACTGTGTATACATCTGTAACATCAGCCACAGTACAGCCAGCATAGACACCCACTACTGCTTTCTCACATCTGTAATACCTCACAGTCCTGTGTATACATCAGTAACATCAGCCACAGCTCAGCCAGCATAGAGAAACCACTACTGCTATCTCACATCTGTAATACCTCACAGACCTGTGTATACATCTGTAACATCAGCCACAGCTCAGCCAGCATAGAGACGCCCACTACTTCTATCTCACATCTGTAATACCTCACAGTCCTGTGTATATATCTGTAACATCAGCCACAGTACAGCCAGCATAGAGACATCCACTACTGCTATCTCACATCTGTAATACCTCACAGTGCTGTGTATACATCTGTAACATCAGCCACAGCTCAGCCAGCATAGAGACACCCACTACTGCTATCTCACATCTGTAATACCTCACAGTCCTGTGTATACATCTGTAACATCAGCCACAGCTCAGCCAGCATAGACACCCACTACTGCTATCTCACATCTGTAATACCTCACAGTCCTGTGTATACATCTGTAACATCAGCCACAGCTCAGCCAGCATAGAGACACCCACTACTGCTATCTCACATCTGTAATACCTCACAGTCCTTTGTATACATCTGTAACATCAGCCACAGCTCAGCCAGCATAGAGACGCCCACTACTGCTATCTCACATCTGTAATACCTCACAGTCCTGTGTATACATCTGTGACATCAGCCACAGCTCAGCCAGCATAGAGACCCCCACTACTGCTATCTCACATCTGTAATACCTCACAGTCCTGTGTATAGATCTGTAACATCAGCCACAGCACAGCCAGCATAGAGACACCCACTACTGCTATCTCACATCTGTAATACCTCACAGTCCTGTGTATACATCTGTAACATCAGCCACAGCACAGCCAGCATAGACACCCACTACTGCTATCTCACATCTGTAATACCTCACAGTCCTGTGTATACATCTGTAACATCAGCCACAGCACAGCCAGCATAGAGACACACACTACTGCTATCTCACATCTGTAATACCTCATAGTCCTGTGTATACATCTGTAACATCAGCCACAGCACGGCCAGCATAGAGACACCCACTACTGCTATCTCACATCTGTAATACCTCAGTCCTGTGTATACATCTGTAACATCATCCACAGCACAGCCAGCAAAGAGATGCCCACTACTGCTATCTCACATCTGTAATACCTCACAGTCCTGTGTATACATCTGTGACATCAGCCACAGCTCAGCCACCATAGAGACACCCACTACTGCTATCTCACATCTGTAATACCTCACAGTCCTATGCATACATCTGCAACATCAGCCACAGCACAGCCATCATAGAGACACCCACTACTGCTATCTCACATCTGTAATACCTCACAGTCCTGTGTATACATCTGTAACATCAGCCACAGCACAGCCAGCATAGAGACACCCTCTACTGTTATCTCACATCTGTAACACCTCACAGTCCTCTGCATACACCTGTAACATCAGCCACAGCAGTCAGCATAGACACCCACTACTGCTTTCTCACATCTGTAATACCTCACAGTCCTGTGTATACATCTGTAACATCGGCCACAGCTCAGCCAGCATAGAGACACCCACTACTGCTATCTCACATCTGTAATATCTCACAGTCCTGTGTATACATCTGCAACATCAGCCACAGCACAGCCAGCATAGAGACACCCACTACTGCTATCTCACATCTGTAATACCTCACAGTCCTGTGTATACATCTGTAACATCAGCCACAGCACAGCCAGCATAGACACCCACTACTGCTATCTCACATCTGTAATACCTCACAGTCCTGTGTATACATCTGTAACATCAGCCACAGCTCAGCCAGCATAGAGACACCCACTACTGCTATCTCACATCTGTAATACCTCACAGTCCTGTGTATACATCTGTAACATCAGCCACAGCACAGCCAGCATAGAGACACCCACTACTGCTATCTCACATCTGTAATACCTCACAGTCCTGTGTACACATCTGTAACATCAGCCACAGCTCAGCCAGCATAGAGACACCTACTACTGATATCTCACATCTGTAATACCTCACAGTCCTGTGTATATATCTGTAACAACAGCCACAGTACAGCCAGCATAGAGACACCCACTACTGCTATCTCACATCTGTAATACCTCACAGTCCTGTGTATACATCTGTAACATCAGCCACAGCTCAGCCAGCATAGACACCCACTACTGCTATCTCACATCTGTACTACCTCACAGTCCTGTGTATACATCTGTAACATCAGCCATAGCTCAGCCAGCATAGAGACACCCACTACTGCTATCTCACATCTGTAACACCTCACAGTCCTTTGTATACATCTGTAACATCAGCCACAGCTCAGCCAGCATAGAGACGCCCACTACTGCTATCTCACATCTGTAATACCTCACAGTCCTGTGTATACATCTGTGACATCAGCCACAGCTCAGCCAGCATAGAGACGCCCACTACTGCTATCTCACATCTGTAATACCTCACAGTCCTGTGTATACATCTGTAACATCAGCCACAGCACAGCCAGCATAGAGACACCCACTACTGCTATCTCACATCTGTAATACCTCACAGTCCTGTGTATACATCTGTAACATCAGCCACAGCACAGCCAGCAAAGACACCCACTACTGCTATCTCACATCTGTAATACCTCACAGTCCTATGTATACATCTGTAACATCAGCCACAGCTCAGCCAGCATAGAGACACCCACTACTGCTATCTCACATCTGTAATACCTCACAGTCCTGTGTATACATCTGTAACATCAGCCACAGCACAGCCAGCATAGAGACACCCACTACTGCTATCTCACATCTGTAATACCTCACAGTCCTGTGTATACATCTGTAACATCAGCCACAGCTCAGCCAGCATAGAGACACCTACTACTGCTATCTCACATTTGTAATACCTCACAGTCCTGTGTATATATCTGTAACATCAGCCACAGTACAGCCAGCATAGAGACACCCACTACTGCTATCTCACATCTGTAATACCTCACAGTGCTGTGTATACATCTGTAACATCAGCCACAGCTCAGCCAGCATAGAGACACCCACTACTGCTATCTCACATCTGTAATACCTCACAGTCCTGTGTATACATCTGTAACATCAGCCACAGCTCAGCCAGCATAGAGACGCCCACTACTGCTATCTCACATCTGTAATACCTCACAGTCCAGTGTATACATCTGTGACATCAGCCACAGCTCAGCCAGCATAGACGCCCACTACTGCTATCTCACATCTGTAATACCTCACAGTCCTGTGTATACATCTGTAACATCAGCCACAGCACAGCCAGCATAGAGACACCCACTACTGCTATCTCACATCTGTAATACCTCACAGTCCAGTGTATACATCTGTAACATCAGCCACAGCACAGCCAGCATAGACACCCACTACTGCTATCTCACATCTGTAATACCTCACAGTCCTGTGTATACATCTGTAACATCAGCCACAGCACAGCCAGCATAGAGACACCCACTACTGCTATCTCACATCTGTAATATCTCACAGTCCTGTGTATACATCTGTAACATCAGCCACAGCTCAGCCAGCATAGAGACACCCACTACTGCTATCTCACATCTGTAATACCTCACAGTCCTGTGTATACATCTGTAACATCAGCCACAGCACAGCCATCATAGAGACACCCACTACTGCTATCTCACATCTGTAATACCTCACAGTCCTATGTATACATCAGTAACATCAGCCACAGCACAGCCAGCATAGAGACGCCCACTACTGCTATCTCACATCTGTAATACCTCACAGTACTGTGTATACATCTGTAACATCAGCCACAGTACAGCCAGCAAAGACACCCACTACTGCTTTCTCACATCTGTAATACCTCACAGTCCTGTGTATACATCAGTAACATCAGCCACAGCTCAGCCAGCATAGAGAAACCACTACTGCTATCTCACATCTGTAATACCTCACAGTCCTGTGTATACATCAGTAACATCAGCCACAGCACAGCCAGCATAGAGACGCCCACTACTGCTATCTCACATCTGTAATACCTCACTGTACTGTGTATACATCTGTAACATCAGCCACAGTACAGCCAGCATAGACACCCACTACTGCTTTCTCACATCTGTAATACCTCACAGTCCTGTGTATACATCAGTAACATCAGCCACAGCTCAGCCAGCATAGAGAAACCACTACTGCTATCTCACATCTGTAATACCTCACAGTCCTGTGTATACATCTGTAACATCAGCCACAGCTCAGCCAGCATAGAGACGCCCACTACTTCTATCTCACATCTGTAATACCTCACAGTCCTGTGTATATATCTGTAACATCAGCCACAGTACAGCCAGCATAGAGACATCCACTACTGCTATCTCACATCTGTAATACCTCACAGTGCTGTGTATACATCTGTAACATCAGCCACAGCTCAGCCAGCATAGAGACACCCACTACTGCTATCTCACATCTGTAATACCTCACAGTCCTGTGTATACATCTGTAACATCAGCCACAGCTCAGCCAGCATAGACACCCACTACTGCTATCTCACATCTGTAATACCTCACAGTCCTGTGTATACATCTGTAACATCAGCCACAGCTCAGCCAGCATAGAGACACCCACTACTGCTATCTCACATCTGTAATACCTCACAGTCCTTTGTATACATCTGTAACATCAGCCACAGCTCAGCCAGCATAGAGACGCCCACTACTGCTATCTCACATCTGTAATACCTCACAGTCCTGTGTATACATCTGTGACATCAGCCACAGCTCAGCCAGCATAGAGACCCCCACTACTGCTATCTCACATCTGTAATACCTCACAGTCCTGTGTATACATCTGTAACATCAGCCACAGCACAGCCAGCATAGAGACACCCACTACTGCTATCTCACATCTGTAATACCTCACAGTCCTGTGTATACATCTGTAACATCAGCCACAGCACAGCCAGCATAGACACCCACTACTGCTATCTCACATCTGTAATACCTCACAGTCCTGTGTATACATCTGTAACATCAGCCACAGCACAGCCAGCATAGAGACACCCACTACTGCTATCTCACATCTGTAATACCTCATAGTCCTGTGTATACATCTGTAACATCAGCCACAGCACGGCCAGCATAGAGACACCCACTACTGCTATCTCACATCTGTAATACCTCAGTCCTGTGTATACATCTGTAACATCATCCACAGCACAGCCAGCAAAGAGATGCCCACTACTGCTATCTCACATGTGTAATACCTCACAGTCCTGTGTATACATCTGTGACATCAGCCACAGCTCAGCCACCATAGAGACACCCACTACTGCTATCTCACATCTGTAATACCTCACAGTCCTATGCATACATCTGCAACATCTGCAACAGCACAGCCATCATAGATACACCCACTACTGCTATCTCAATTCTGTAATACCTCACAGTCCTGTGTATACATCTGTAACATCAGCCACAGCACAGCCAGCATAGAGACACCCTCTACTGTTATCTCACATCTGTAACACCTCACAGTCCTCTGCATACACCTGTAACATCAGCCACAGCAGTCAGCATAGACACCCACTACTGCTTTCTCACATCTGTAATACCTCACAGTCCTGTGTATACATCTGTAACATCGGCCACAGCTCAGCCAGCATAGAGACACCCACTACTGCTATCTCACATCTGTAATATCTCACAGTCCTGTGTATACATCTGCAACATCAGCCACAGCACAGCCAGCATAGAGACACCCACTACTGCTATCTCACATCTGTAATACCTCACAGTCCTGTGTATACATCTGTAACATCAGCCACAGCACAGCCAGCATAGACACCCACTACTGCTATCTCACATCTGTAATACCTCACAGTCCTGTGTATACATCTGTAACATCAGCCACAGCTCAGCCAGCATAGAGACACCCACTACTGCTATCTCACATCTGTAATACCTCACAGTCCTGTGTATACATCTGTAACATCAGCCACAGCACAGCCAGCATAGAGACACCCACTACTGCTATCTAACATCTGTAATACCTCACAGTCCTGTGTACACATCTGTAACATCAGCCACAGCTCAGCCAGCATAGAGACACCTACTACTGATATCTCACATCTGTAATACCTCACAGTCCTGTGTATATATCTGTAACAACAGCCACAGTACAGCCAGCATAGAGACACCCACTACTGCTATCTCACATCTGTAATACCTCACAGTCCTGTGTATACATCTGTAACATCAGCCACAGCTCAGCCAGCATAGACACCCACTACTGCTATCTCACATCTGTACTACCTCTCAGTCCTGTGTATACATCTGTAACATCAGCCACAGCTCAGCCAGCATAGAGACACCCACTACTGCTATCTCACATCTGTAACACCTCACAGTCCTTTGTATACATCTGTAACATCAGCCACAGCACAGCCAGCATAGAGACGCCCACTACTGCTATCTCACATCTGTAATACCTCACAGTCCTGTGTATACATCTGTGACATCAGCCACAGCTCAGCCAGCATAGAGACCCCCACTACTGCTATCTCACATCTGTAATACCTCACAGTCCTGTGTATACATCTGTAACATCAGCCACAGCACAGCCAGCATAGAGACACCCACTACTGCTATCTCACATCTGTAATACCTCACAGTCCTGTGTATACATCTGTAACATCAGCCACAGCACAGCCAGCATAGACACCCACTACTGCTATCTCACATCTGTAATACCTCACAGTCCTGTGTATACATCTGTAACATCAGCCACAGCACAGCCAGCATAGAGACACCCACTACTGCTATCTCACATCTGTAATACCTCATAGTCCTGTGTATACATCTGTAACATCAGCCACAGCACGGCCAGCATAGAGACACCCACTACTGCTATCTCACATCTGTAATACCTCAGTCCTGTGTATACATCTGTAACATCATCCACAGCACAGCCAGCAAAGAGATGCCCACTACTGCTATCTCACATGTGTAATACCTCACAGTCCTGTGTATACATCTGTGACATCAGCCACAGCTCAGCCACCATAGAGACACCCACTACTGCTATCTCACATCTGTAATACCTCACAGTCCTATGCATACATCTGCAACATCTGCAACAGCACAGCCATCATAGATACACCCACTACTGCTATCTCAATTCTGTAATACCTCACAGTCCTGTGTATACATCTGTAACATCAGCCACAGCACAGCCAGCATAGAGACACCCTCTACTGTTATCTCACATCTGTAACACCTCACAGTCCTCTGCATACACCTGTAACATCAGCCACAGCAGTCAGCATAGACACCCACTACTGCTTTCTCACATCTGTAATACCTCACAGTCCTGTGTATACATCTGTAACATCGGCCACAGCTCAGCCAGCATAGAGACACCCACTACTGCTATCTCACATCTGTAATATCTCACAGTCCTGTGTATACATCTGCAACATCAGCCACAGCACAGCCAGCATAGAGACACCCACTACTGCTATCTCACATCTGTAATACCTCACAGTCCTGTGTATACATCTGTAACATCAGCCACAGCACAGCCAGCATAGACACCCACTACTGCTATCTCACATCTGTAATACCTCACAGTCCTGTGTATACATCTGTAACATCAGCCACAGCTCAGCCAGCATAGAGACACCCACTACTGCTATCTCACATCTGTAATACCTCACAGTCCTGTGTATACATCTGTAACATCAGCCACAGCACAGCCAGCATAGAGACACCCACTACTGCTATCTAACATCTGTAATACCTCACAGTCCTGTGTACACATCTGTAACATCAGCCACAGCTCAGCCAGCATAGAGACACCTACTACTGATATCTCACATCTGTAATACCTCACAGTCCTGTGTATATATCTGTAACAACAGCCACAGTACAGCCAGCATAGAGACACCCACTACTGCTATCTCACATCTGTAATACCTCACAGTCCTGTGTATACATCTGTAACATCAGCCACAGCTCAGCCAGCATAGACACCCACTACTGCTATCTCACATCTGTACTACCTCTCAGTCCTGTGTATACATCTGTAACATCAGCCACAGCTCAGCCAGCATAGAGACACCCACTACTGCTATCTCACATCTGTAACACCTCACAGTCCTTTGTATACATCTGTAACATCAGCCACAGCTCAGCCAGCATAGAGACGCCCACTACTGCTATCTCACATCTGTAATACCTCACAGTCCTGTGTATATATCTGTAACAACAGCCACAGTACAGCCAGCATAGAGACACCCACTACTGCTATCTCACATCTGTAATACCTCACAGTCCTGTGTATACATCTGTAACATCAGCCACAGCTCAGCCAGCATAGACACCCACTACTGCTATCTCACATCTGTACTACCTCACAGTCCTGTGTATACATCAGTAACATCAGCCACAGCTCAGCCAGCATAGAGAAACCACTACTGCTATCTCACATCTGTAATACCTCACAGTCCTGTGTATACATCTGTAACATCAGCCACAGCTCAGCCAGCATAGAGATGCCCACTACTTCTATCTCACATCTGTAATACCTCACAGTCCTGTGTATATATCTGTAACATCAGCCACAGTACAGCCAGCATAGAGACATCCACTACTGCTATCTCACATCTGTAATACCTCACAGTGCTGTGTATACATCTGTAACATCAGCCACAGCTCAGCCAGCATAGAGACACCCACTACTGCTATCTCACATCTGTAATACCTCACAGTCCTGTGTATACATCTGTAACATCAGCCACAGCTCAGCCAGCATAGACACCCACTACTGCTATCTCACATCTGTAATACCTCACAGTCCTGTGTATACATCTGTAACATCAGCCACAGCTCAGCCAGCATAGAGACACCCACTACTGCTATCTCACATCTGTAATACCTCACAGTCCTTTGTATACATCTGTAACATCAGCCACAGCTCAGCCAGCATAGAGACGCCCACTACTGCTATCTCACATCTGTAATACCTCACAGTCCTGTGTATACATCTGTGACATCAGCCACAGCTCAGCCAGCATAGAGACCCCCACTACTGCTATCTCACATCTGTAATACCTCACAGTCCTGTGTATACATCTGTAACATCAGCCACAGCACAGCCAGCATAGAGACACCCACTACTGCTATCTCACATCTGTAATACCTCACAGTCCTGTGTATACATCTGTAACATCAGCCACAGCACAGCCAGCATAGACACCCACTACTGCTATCTCACATCTGTAATACCTCACAGTCCTGTGTATACATCTGTAACATCAGCCACAGCACGGCCAGCATAGAGACACCCACTACTGCTATCTCACATCTGTAATACCTCATAGTCCTGTGTATACATCTGTAACATCAGCCACAGCACGGCCAGCATAGAGACACCCACTACTGCTATCTCACATCTGTAATACCTCAGTCCTGTGTATACATCTGTAACATCATCCACAGCACAGCCAGCAAAGAGATGCCCACTACTGCTATCTCACATCTGTAATACCTCACAGTCCTGTGTATACATCTGTGACATCAGCCACAGCTCAGCCACCATAGAGACACCCACTACTGCTATCTCACATCTGTAATACCTCACAGTCCTATGCATACATCTGCAACATCTGCAACAGCACAGCCATCATAGATACACCCACTACTGCTATCTCAATTCTGTAATACCTCACAGTCCTGTGTATACATCTGTAACATCAGCCACAGCACAGCCAGCATAGAGACAACCTCTACTGTTATCTCACATCTGTAACACCTCACAGTCCTCTGCATACACCTGTAACATCAGCCACAGCAGTCAGCATAGACACCCACTACTGCTTTCTCACATCTGTAATACCTCACAGTCCTGTGTATACATCTGTAACATCGGCCACAGCTCAGCCAGCATAGAGACACCCACTACTGCTATCTCACATCTGTAATATCTCACAGTCCTGTGTATACATCTGCAACATCAGCCACAGCACAGCCAGCATAGAGACACCCACTACTGCTATCTCACATCTGTAATAACTCACAGTCCTGTGTATACATCTGTAACATCAGCCACAGCACAGCCAGCATAGACACCCACTACTGCTATCTCACATCTGTAATACCTCACAGTCCTGTGTATACATCTGTAACATCAGCCATAGCTCAGCCAGCATAGAGACATCCACTACTGCTATCTCACATCTGTAATACCTCACAGTCCTGTGTATACATCTGTAACATCAGCCACAGCACAGCCAGCATAGAGACACCCACTACTGCTATCTCACATCTGTAATACCTCACAGTCCTGTGTATACATCTGTAACATCAGCCACAGCTCAGCCAGCATAGAGACACCTACTACTGATATCTCACATCTGTAATACCTCACAGTCCTGTGTATATATCTGTAACAACAGCCACAGTACAGCCAGCATAGAGACACCCACTACTGCTATCTCACATCTGTAATACCTCACAGTCCTGTGTATACATCTGTAACATCAGCCACAGCTCAGCCAGCATAGACACCCACTACTGCTATCTCACATCTGTACTACCTCACAGTCCTGTGTATACATCTGTAACATCAGCCACAGCTCAGCCAGCATAGAGACACCCACTACTGCTATCTCACATCTGTAACACCTCACAGTCCTTTGTATACATCTGTAACATCAGCCACAGCTCAGCCAGCATAGAGACGCCCACTACTGCTATCTCACATCTGTAATACCTCACAGTCCAGTGTATACATCTGTGACATCAGCCACAGCTCAGCCAGCATAGAGACGCCCACTACTGCTATCTCACATCTGTAATACCTCACAGTCCTGTGTATACATCTGTAACATCAGCCACAGCACAGCCAGCATAGAGACACCCACTACTGCTATCTCACATCTGTAATACCTCACAGTCCTGTGTATACATCTGTAACATCAGCCACAGCACAGCCAGCAAAGACACCCACTACTGCTATCTCACATCTGTAATACCTCACAGTCCTATGTATACATCTGTAACATCAGCCACAGCTCAGCCAACATAGAGACACCCACTACTGCTATCTCACATCTGTAATACCTCACAGTCCTGTGTATACATCTGTAACATCAGCCACAGCACAGCCAGCATAGAGACACCCACTACTGCTATCTCACATCTGTAATACCTCACAGTCCTGTGTATACATCTGTAACATCAGCCACAGCTCAGCCAGCATAGACACCTACTACTGCTATCTCACATCTGTAATACCTCACAGTCCTGTGTATATATCTGTAACATCAGCCACAGTACAGCCAGCATAGAGACACCCACTACTGCTATCTCACATCTGTAATACCTCACAGTGCTGTGTATACATCTGTAACATCAGCCACAGCTCAGCCAGCATAGAGACACCCACTACTGCTATCTCACATCTGTAATACCTCACAGTCCTGTGTATACATCTGTAACATCAGCCACAGCTCAGCCAGCATAGACACCCACTACTGCTATCTCACATCTGTAATACCTCACAGTCCTGTGTATACATCTGTAACATCAGCCACAGCTCAGCCAGCATAGAGACACCCACTACTGCTATCTCACATCTGTAATACCTCACAGTCCTGTGTATACATCTGTAACATCAGCCACAGCTCAGCAAGCATAGAGACGCCCACTACTGCTATCTCACATCTGTAATACCTCACAGTCCAGTGTATACATCTGTGACATCAGCCACAGCTCAGCCAGTATAGACGCCCACTACTGCTATCTCACATCTGTAATACCTCACAGTCCTGTGTATACATCTGTAACATCAGCCACAGCACAGCCAGCATAGAGACACCCACTACTGCTATCTCACATCTGTAATACCTCACAGTCCAGTGTATACATCTGTAACATCAGCCACAGCACAGCCAGCATAGACACCCACTACTGCTATCTCACATCTGTAATACCTCACATCCTGTGTATACATCTGTAACATCAGCCACAGTACAGCCAGCATAGACACCCACTACTGCTTTCTCACATCTGTAATACCTCACAGTCCTGTGTATACATCAGTAACATCAGCCACAGCTCAGCCAGCATAGAGAAACCACTACTGCTATCTCACATCTGTAATACCTCACAGTCCTGTGTATACATCTGTAACATCAGCCACAGCTCAGCCAGCATAGAGACGCCCACTACTTCTATCTCACATCTGTAATACCTCACAGTCCTGTGTATACATCTGTAACATCAGCCACAGCACAGCCAGCATAGAGACACCCACTACTGCTTTCTCACTTCTGTAATACCTCACAGTCCTGTGTATACATCTGTAACATCAGCCACAGCACAGCCAGCATAGAGACACCCAATACTGCTATCTCACATCTGTAATACCTCACAGTCCTGTGTATACATTTGTAACATCAGCCACAGCACAGCCAGCATAGAGACACCCACTACTGCTATCTCACATCTGTAATACCTCACAGTCCTGTGTATACATCTGTAACATCAGCCACAGCACAGCCAGCATAGAGACACCCACTACTGCTTTCTCACATTTGTAATATCTCACAGTCCTGTGTATACATCTGTAACATCAGTCACAGCACAGCCAGCATAGAGACACCCACTACTGCTATCTCACATCTGTTATACCTCACAGTCCTGTGTATACATCTGTAACATCAGCCACAGCTCAGCCAGCATAGAGACACCCACTACTGCTATCTCACATCTGTAATACCTCACAGTCCTGTGTATACATTTGTAACATCAGCCACAGCACAGCCAGCATAGACACCCACTACTGCTATCTCACATCTGTAATAGCTCATAGTCCTGTGTATACATCTGTAACATCAGCCACAGCTCAGCTAGCATAGAGACACCCACTACTGCTATCTCACATCTGTAATACCTCAGTCCTGTGTATACATCTGTAACATCAGCCACAGCTCAGCCAGCATAGAGACACCTACTACTGCTATCTCACATCTGTAATACCTCACAGTCCTGTGTATATATCTGTAACATCATCCACAGCTCATCCAGCATAGACAACCACTACTGCTATCTCACATCTGTAATACCTCACAGTCCTGTGTATACATCTGTAACATCAGCCACAGCACAGCCAACATAGAGACACCCACTACTGCTATCTCACATCTGTAATACCTCACAGTCCTTTGTATACATCTGTAACATCAGCCACAGCTCAGCCAGCATAGAGACGCCCACTACTGCTATCTCACATCTGTAATACCTCACAGTCCTGTGTATACATCTGTGACATCAGCCACAGCTCAGCCAGCATAGAGACGCCCACTACTGCTATCTCACATCTGTAATACCTCACAGTCCTGTGTATACATCTGTAACATCAGCCACAGCACAGCCAGCATAGAGACACCCACTACTGCTATCTCACATCTGTAATACCTCACAGTCCTGTGTATACATCTGTAACATCAGCCACAGCACAGCCAGCATAGACACCCACTACTGCTATCTCACATCTGTAATACCTCACAGTCCTGTGTATACATCTGTAACATCAGCCACAGCACAGCCAGCATAGAGACACCCACTACTGCTATCTCACATCTGTAATACCTCATAGTCCTGTGTATACATCTGTAACATCAGCCACAGCACGGCCAGCATAGAGACACCCACTACTGCTATCTCACATCTGTAATACCTCAGTCCTGTGTATACATCTGTAACATCATCCACAGCACAGCCAGCAAAGAGATGCCCACTACTGCTATCTCACATCTGTAATACCTCACAGTCCTGTGTATACATCTGTGACATCAGCCACAGCTCAGCCACCATAGAGACACCCACTACTGCTATCTCACATCTGTAATACCTCACAGTCCTATGCATACATCTGCAACATCTGCAACAGCACAGCCATCATAGATACACCCACTACTGCTATCTCAATTCTGTAATACCTCACAGTCCTGTGTATACATCTGTAACATCAGCCACAGCACAGCCAGCATAGAGACACCCTCTACTGTTATCTCACATCTGTAACACCTCACAGTCCTCTGCATACACCTGTAACATCAGCCACAGCAGTCAGCATAGACACCCACTACTGCTTTCTTACATCTGTAATACCTCACAGTCCTGTGTATACATCTGTAACATCGGCCACAGCTCAGCCAGCATAGAGACACCCACTACTGCTATCTCACATCTGTAATATCTCACAGTCCTGTGTATACATCTGCAACATCAGCCACAGCACAGCCAGCATAGAGACACCCACTACTGCTATCTCACATCTGTAATAACTCACAGTCCTGTGTATACATCTGTAACATCAGCCACAGCACAGCCAGCATAGACACCCACTACTGCTATCTCACATCTGTAATACCTCACAGTCCTGTGTATACATCTGTAACATCAGCCACAGCTCAGCCAGCATAGAGACATCCACTACTGCTATCTCACATCTGTAATACCTCTCAGTCCTGTGTATACATCTGTAACATCAGCCACAGCACAGCCAGCATAGAGACACCCACTACTGCTATCTCACATCTGTAATACCTCACAGTCCTGTGTATACATCTGTAACATCAGCCACAGCTCAGCCAGCATAGAGACACCTACTACTGATATCTCACATCTGTAATACCTCACAGTCCTGTGTATATATCTGTAACAACAGCCACAGTACAGCCAGCATAGAGACACCCACTACTGCTATCTCACATCTGTAATACCTCACAGTCCTGTGTATACATCTGTAACATCAGCCACAGCTCAGCCAGCATAGACACCCACTACTGCTATCTCACATCTGTACTACCTCACAGTCCTGTGTATACATCTGTAACATCAGCCACAGCTCAGCCAGCATAGAGACACCCACTACTGCTATCTCACATCTGTAACACCTCACAGTCCTTTGTATACATCTGTAACATCAGCCACAGCTCAGCCAGCATAGAGACGCCCACTACTGCTATCTCACATCTGTAATACCTCACAGTCCAGTGTATACATCTGTGACATCAGCCACAGCTCAGCCAGCATAGAGACGCCCACTACTGCTATCTCACATCTGTAATACCTCACAGTCCTGTGTATACATCTGTAACATCAGCCACAGCACAGCCAGCATAGAGACACCCACTACTGCTATCTCACATCTGTAATACCTCACAGTCCTGTGTATACATCTGTAACATCAGCCACAGCACAGCCAGCAAAGACACCCACTACTGCTATCTCACATCTGTAATACCTCACAGTCCTATGTATACATCTGTAACATCAGCCACAGCTCAGCCAACATAGAGACACCCACTACTGCTATCTCACATCTGTAATACCTCACAGTCCTGTGTATACATCTGTAACATCAGCCACAGCACAGCCAGCATAGAGACACCCACTACTGCTATCTCACATCTGTAATACCTCACAGTCCTGTGTATACATCTGTAACATCAGCCACAGCTCAGCCAGCATAGACACCTACTACTGCTATCTCACATCTGTAATACCTCACAGTCCTGTGTATATATCTGTAACATCAGCCACAGTACAGCCAGCATAGAGACACCCACTACTGCTATCTCACATCTGTAATACCTCACAGTGCTGTGTATACATCTGTAACATCAGCCACAGCTCAGCCAGCATAGAGACACCCACTACTGCTATCTCACATCTGTAATACCTCACAGTCCTGTGTATACATCTGTAACATCAGCCACAGCTCAGCCAGCATAGACACCCACTACTGCTATCTCACATCTGTAATACCTCACAGTCCTGTGTATACATCTGTAACATCAGCCACAGCTCAGCCAGCATAGAGACACCCACTACTGCTATCTCACATCTGTAATACCTCACAGTCCTGTGTATACATCTGTAACATCAGCCACAGCTCAGCAAGCATAGAGACGCCCACTACTGCTATCTCACATCTGTAATACCTCACAGTCCAGTGTATACATCAGTGACATCAGCCACAGCTCAGCCAGTATAGACGCCCACTACTGCTATCTCACATCTGTAATACCTCACAGTCCTGTGTATACATCTGTAACATCAGCCACAGCACAGCCAGCATAGAGACACCCACTACTGCTATCTCACATCTGTAATACCTCACAGTCCAGTGTATACATCTGTAACATCAGCCACAGCACAGCCAGCATAGACACCCACTACTGCTATCTCACATCTGTAATACCTCACATCCTGTGTATACATCTGTAACATCAGCCACAGTACAGCCAGCATAGACACCCACTACTGCTTTCTCACATCTGTAATACCTCACAGTCCTGTGTATACATCAGTAACATCAGCCACAGCTCAGCCAGCATAGAGAAACCACTACTGCTATCTCACATCTGTAATACCTCACAGTCCTGTGTATACATCTGTAACATCAGCCACAGCTCAGCCAGCATAGAGACGCCCACTACTTCTATCTCACATCTGTAATACCTCACAGTCCTGTGTATACATCTGTAACATCAGCCACAGCACAGCCAGCATAGAGACACCCACTACTGCTTTCTCACTTCTGTAATACCTCACAGTCCTGTGTATACATCTGTAACATCAGCCACAGCACAGCCAGCATAGAGACACCCACTACTGCTATCTCACATCTGTAATACCTCACAGTCCTGTGTATACATTTGTAACATCAGCCACAGCACAGCCAGCATAGAGACACCCACTACTGCTATCTCACATCTGTAATACCTCACAGTCCTGTGTATACATCTGTAACATCAGCCACAGCACAGCCAGCATAGAGACACCCACTACTGCTTTCTCACATTTGTAATATCTCACAGTCCTGTGTATACATCTGTAACATCAGCCACAGCACAGCCAGCATAGAGACACCCACTACTGCTATCTCACATCTGTTATACCTCACAGTCCTGTGTATACATCTGTAACATCAGCCACAGCTCAGCCAGCATAGAGACACCCACTACTGCTATCTCACATCTGTAATACCTCACAGTCCTGTGTATACATTTGTAACATCAGCCACAGCACAGCCAGCATAGACACCCACTACTGCTATCTCACATCTGTAATAGCTCATAGTCCTGTGTATACATCTGTAACATCAGCCACAGCTCAGCTAGCATAGAGACACCCACTACTGCTATCTCACATCTGTAATACCTCACAGTCCTGTGTATACATCTGTAACATCAGCCACAGCTCAGCCAGCATAGAGACACCTACTACTGCTATCTCACATCTGTAATACCTCACAGTCCTGTGTATATATCTGTAACATCATCCACAGCTCATCCAGCATAGACAACCACTACTGCTATCTCACATCTGTAATACCTCACAGTCCTGTGTATACATCTGTAACATCAGCCACAGCACAGCCAACATAGAGACACCCACTACTGCTATCTCACATCTGTAATACCTCACAGTCCTGTGTATACATCTGTAACATCAGCCTCAGCACAGCCAGCATAGAGACACCCACTACTGCTATCTCACATCTGTAATACCTCACAGTCCTGTGTATACATTTGTAACATCAGCCACAGCACAGCCAGCATAGAGACACCCACTACTGCTATTTCACATCTGTAATACCTCACAGTCCTGTGTATACATCTGTAACATCAGCCACAGCACAGCCAGCATAGAGACACCCACTACTGCTTTCTCACATTTGTAATATCTCACAGTCCTGTGTATACATCTGTAACATCAGCCACAGCACAGCCAGCATAGAGACACCCACTACTGCTATCTCACATCTGTTATACCTCACAGTCCTGTTTATACATCTGTAACATCAGCCACAGCTCAGCCAGCATAGAGACACCCACTACTGCTATCTCACATCTGTAATACCTCACAGTCCTGTGTATACATTTGTAACATCAGCCACAGCACAGCCAGCATAGACACCCACTACTGCTATCTCACATCTGTAATAGCTCATAGTCCTGTGTATACATCTGTAACATCAGCCACAGCTCAGCTAGCATAGAGACACCCACTACTGCTATCTCACATCTGTAATACCTCACAGTCCTGTGTATACATCTGTAACATCAGCCACAGCTCAGCCAGCATAGAGACACCTACTACTGCTATCTCACATCTGTAATACCTCACAGTCCTGTGTATATATCTGTAACATCATCCACAGCTCATCCAGCATAGACAACCACTACTGCTATCTCACATCTGTAATACCTCACAGTCCTGTGTATACATCTGTAACATCAGCCACAGCACAGCCAACATAGAGACACCCACTACTGCTATCTCACATCTGTAATACCTCACAGTCCTGTGTATACATCTGTAACATCAGCCTCAGCACAGCCAGCATAGAGACACCCACTACTGCTATCTCACATCTGTAATACCTCACAGTCCTGTGTATACATCTGTAACATCAGCCACAGTACAGCCAGCATAGACACCCACTACTGCTATCTCACATCTGTAATACCTCACAGTACTGTGTATACATCTGTAACATCAGCCACAGCTCAGCCAGCATAGAGAAACCACTACTGCTATCTCACATCTGTAATACCTCACAGTCCTGTGTATACATCTGTAACATCAGCCGCAGCTCAGCCAGCATAGAGACACCCACTATTGCTATCATACATCTGTAATACCTTACAGTCCTGTGTATACATCTGTAACATCAGCCACAGCTGAGCCATCATAGAGACACCCACTACTGCTGTCTCACATTTGTAATACCTCACTGTCCTGTGTATACATCTGTAACATCAGCCATTGCTAAGCCAGCATTGAGACAACCACTACTGCTATCTCACATCTGTAATACCTCACAGTCCTGTGTATACATCTGTAACATCAGCCACAGTACAGCCAGCATAGACACCCACTACTGCTTTCTCACATCTGTAATACCTCACAGTCCTGTGTATACATCAGTAACATCAGCCACAGCTCAGCCAGCATAGAGAAACCACTACTGCTATCTCACATCTGTAATACCTCACAGTCCTGTGTATACATCTGTAACATCAGCCACAGCTCAGCCAGCATAGAGACGCCCACTACTTCTATCTCACATCTGTAATACCTCACAGTCCTGAGTATATATCTGTAACATCAGCCACAGTACAGCCAGCATAGAGACACCCACTACTGCTATCTCACATCTGTAATACCTCACAGTGCTGTGTATACATCTGTAACATCAGCCACAGCTCAGCCAGCATAGAGACACCCACTACTGCTATCTCACATCTGTAATACCTCACAGTCCTGTGTATACATCTGTAACATCAGCCACAGCTCAGCCAGCATAGACACCCACTACTGCTATCTCACATCTGTAATACCTCACAGTCCTGTGTATACATCTGTAACATCAGCCACAGCTCAGCCAGCATAGAGACACCCACTACTGCTATCTCACATCTGTAATACCTCACAGTCCTTTGTATATATCTGTAACATCAGCCACAGCTCAGCCAGCATAGAGACGCCCACTACTGCTATCTCACATCTGTAATACCTCACAGTCCTGTGTATACATCTGTAACATCATCCACAGCACAGCCAGCATAGAGATGCCCACTACTGCTATCTCACATCTGTAATACCTCACAGTCCTGTGTATACATCTGTAACATCAGCCACAGCTCAGCCAGCATAGAGACACCCACTACTGCTATCTCACATCTGTAATACCTCACAGTCCTATGCATACATCTGCAACATCAGCAACAGCACAGCCATCATAGATACACCCACTACTGCTATCTCACATCTGTAATACCTCACAGTCCTGTGTATACATCTGTAACATCAGCCACAGCACAGCCAGCATAGAGACACCCTCTACTGTTATCTCACATCTGTAACACCTCACAGTCCTCTGCATACACCTGTAACATCAGCCACTGCAGTCAGCATAGACACCCACTACTGCTTTCTCACATCTGTAATACCTCACAGTCCTGTGTATACATCTGTAACATCGGCCACAGCTCAGCCAGCATAGAGACACCCACTACTGCTATCTCACAGCTGTAATATCTCACAGTCCTGTGTATACATCTGCAACATCAGCCACAGCACAGCCAGCATAGAGACACCCACTACTGCTATCTTACATCTGTAATACCTCACAGTCCTGTGTATACATCTGTAACATCAGCCATAGCACAGCCAGCATAGACACCCACTACTGCTATCTCACATCTGTAATACCTCACAGTCCTGTGTATACATCTGTAACATCAGCCACAGCTCAGCCAGCATAGAGACACCCACTACTGCTATCTCACATCTGTAATACCTCACAGTCCTGTGTATACATCTGTAACATCAGCCACAGCACAGCCAGCATAGAGACACCCACTACTGCTATCTCACATCTGTAATACCTCACAGTCCTGTGTATACATCTGTAACATCAGCCACAGCTCAGCCAGCATAGAGACACCTACTACTGATATCTCACATCTGTAATACCTCACAGTCCTGTGTATATATCTGTAACAACAGCCACAGTACAGCCAGCATAGAGACACCCACTACTGCTATCTCACATCTGTAATACCTCACAGTCCTGTGTATACATCTGTAACATCAGCCACAGCTCAGCCAGCATAGACACCCACTACTGCTATCTCACATCTGTACTACCTCACAGTCCTGTGTATACATCTGTAACATCAGCCACAGCTCAGCCAGCATAGAGACACCCACTACTGCTATCTCACATCTGTAACACCTCACAGTCCTTTGTATACATCTGTAACATCAGCCACAGCTCAGCCAGCATAGAGACGCCCACTACTGCTATCTCACATCTGTAATACCTCACAGTCCTGTGTATACATCTGTGACATCAGCCACAGCTCAGCCAGCATAGAGACGCCCATTACTGCTATCTCACATCTGTAATACCTCACAGTCCTGTGTATATATCTGTAACAACAGCCACAGTACAGCCAGCATAGAGACACCCACTACTGCTATCTCACATCTGTAATACCTCACAGTCCTGTGTATACATCTGTAACATCAGCCACAGCTCAGCCAGCATAGACACCCACTACTGCTATCTCACATCTGTACTACCTCACAGTCCTGTGTATACATCTGTAACATCAGCCACAGCTCAGCCAGCATAGAGACACCCACTACTGCTATCTCACATCTGTAACACCTCACAGTCCTTTGTATACATCTGTAACATCAGCCACAGCTCAGCCAGCATAGAGATGCCCACTACTGCTATCTCACATCTGTAATACCTCACAGTCCAGTGTATACATCTGTGACATCAGCCACAGCTCAGCCAGCATAGAGACGCCCACTACTGCTATCTCACATCTGTAATACCTCACAGTCCTGTGTATACATCTGTAACATCAGCCACAGCACAGCCAGCATAGAGACACCCACTACTGCTATCTCACATCTGTAATACCTCACAGTCCAGTGTATACATCTGTAACATCAGCCACAGCACATCCAGCATAGACACCCACTACTGCTATCTCACATCTGTAATACCTCACAGTCCTGTGTATACATCTGTAACATCAGCCACAGCACAGCCAGCATAGAAACACCCACTACTGCTATCTCACATCTGTAATACCTCACAGTCCTGTGTATACATCTGTAACATCAGCCACAGCACAGCCAGCATAGACACCCACTACTGCTATCTCACATCTGTGATACCTCACAGTCCTGTGTATACATCTGTAACATCAGCCACAGCACAGCCAGCATAGATACACCCACTACTGCTATCTCACATCTGTAACACCTCACAGTCCTGTGTATACATCTGCAACATCAGCCACAGCACAGCCAGCATAGAGACACCCTCTACTGTTATCTCACATCTGTAACACCTCACAGTCCTCTGCATACACCTGTAACATCAGCCACAGCAGTCAGCATAGACACCCACAACTGCTTTCTCACATCTGTAATACCTCACAGTCCTGTGTATACATCTGTAACATCGGCCACAGCTCAGCCAGCATAGAGACACCCACTACTGCTATCTCACATCTGTAATATCTCACAGTCCTGTGTATACATCTGCAACATCAGCCACAGCACAGCCAGCATAGAGACACCCACTACTGCTATCTCACATCTGTAATACCACACAGTCCTGTGTATACATCTGTAACATCAGCCACAGCACAGCCAGCATAGACACCCACTACTACTATCTCACATCTGTAATACCTCACAGTCCTGTGTATACATCTGTAACATCAGCCACAGCTCAGCCAGCATAGAGACACCCACTACTGCTATCTCACATCTGTAATACCTCACAGTCCTGTGTATACATCTGTAACATCAGCCACAGCACAGCCAGCATAGAGACACCCACTACTGCTATCTCACATCTGTAATACCTCACAGTCCTGTGTATACATCTGTAACATCAGCCACAGCTCAGCCAGCATAGAGACACCTACTACTGATATCTCACATCTGTAATACCTCACAGTCCTGTGTATATATCTGTAACAACAGCCACAGTACAGCCAGCATAGAGACACCCACTACTGCTATCTCACATCTGTAATACCTCACAGTCCTGTGTATACATCTGTAACATCAGCCACAGCTCAGCCAGCATAGACACCCACTACTGCTATCTCACATCTGTACTACCTCACAGTCCTGTGTATACATCTGTAACATCAGCCACAGCTCAGCCAGCATAGAGACACCCACTACTGCTATCTCACATCTGTAACACCTCACAGTCCTTTGTATACATCTGTAACATCAGCCACAGCTCAGCCAGCATAGAGACGCCCACTACTGCTATCTCACATCTGTAATACCTCACAGTCCTGTGTATACATCTGTGACATCAGCCACAGCTCAGCCAGCATAGAGACGCCCATTACTGCTATCTCACATCTGTAATACCTCACAGTCCTGTGTATATATCTGTAACAACAGCCACAGTACAGCCAGCATAGAGACACCCACTACTGCTATCTCACATCTGTAATACCTCACAGTCCTGTGTATACATCTGTAACATCAGCCACAGCTCAGCCAGCATAGACACCCACTACTGCTATCTCACATCTGTACTACCTCACAGTCCTGTGTATACATCTGTAACATCAGCCACAGCTCAGCCAGCATAGAGACACCCACTACTGCTATCTCACATCTGTAACACCTCACAGTCCTTTGTATACATCTGTAACATCAGCCACAGCTCAGCCAGCATAGAGATGCCCACTACTGCTATCTCACATCTGTAATACCTCACAGTCCAGTGTATACATCTGTGACATCAGCCACAGCTCAGCCAGCATAGAGACGCCCACTACTGCTATCTCACATCTGTAATACCTCACAGTCCTGTGTATACATCTGTAACATCAGCCACAGCACAGCCAGCATAGAGACACCCACTACTGCTATCTCACATCTGTAATACCTCACAGTCCAGTGTATACATCTGTAACATCAGCCACAGCACATCCAGCATAGACACCCACTACTGCTATCTCACATCTGTAATACCTCACAGTCCTGTGTATACATCTGTAACATCAGCCACAGCACAGCCAGCATAGAAACACCCACTACTGCTATCTCACATCTGTAATACCTCACAGTCCTGTGTATACATCTGTAACATCAGCCACAGCACAGCCAGCATAGACACCCACTACTGCTATCTCACATCTGTGATACCTCACAGTCCTGTGTATACATCTGTAACATCAGCCACAGCACAGCCAGCATAGATACACCCACTACTGCTATCTCACATCTGTAACACCTCACAGTCCTGTGTATACATCTGCAACATCAGCCACAGCACAGCCAGCATAGAGACACCCTCTACTGTTATCTCACATCTGTAACACCTCACAGTCCTCTGCATACACCTGTAACATCAGCCACAGCAGTCAGCATAGACACCCACAACTGCTTTCTCACATCTGTAATACCTCACAGTCCTGTGTATACATCTGTAACATCGGCCACAGCTCAGCCAGCATAGAGACACCCACTACTGCTATCTCACATCTGTAATATCTCACAGTCCTGTGTATACATCTGCAACATCAGCCACAGCACAGCCAGCATAGAGACACCCACTACTGCTATCTCACATCTGTAACACCTCACAGTCCTTTGTATACATCTGTAACATCAGCCACAGCTCAGCCAGCATAGAGATGCCCACTACTGCTATCTCACATCTGTAATACCTCACAGTCCAGTGTATACATCTGTGACATCAGCCACAGCTCAGCCAGCATAGAGACGCCCACTACTGCTATCTCACATCTGTAATACCTCACAGTCCTGTGTATACATCTGTAACATCAGCCACAGCACAGCCAGCATAGAGACACCCACTACTGCTATCTCACATCTGTAATACCTCACAGTCCAGTGTATACATCTGTAACATCAGCCACAGCACATCCAGCATAGACACCCACTACTGCTATCTCACATCTGTAATACCTCACAGTCCTGTGTATACATCTGTAACATCAGCCACAGCACAGCCAGCATAGAAACACCCACTACTGCTATCTCACATCTGTAATACCTCACAGTCCTGTGTATACATCTGTAACATCAGCCACAGCACAGCCAGCATAGACACCCACTACTGCTATCTCACATCTGTGATACCTCACAGTCCTGTGTATACATCTGTAACATCAGCCACAGCACAGCCAGCATAGATACACCCACTACTGCTATCTCACATCTGTAACACCTCACAGTCCTGTGTATACATCTGCAACATCAGCCACAGCACAGCCAGCATAGAGACACCCTCTACTGTTATCTCACATCTGTAACACCTCACAGTCCTCTGCATACACCTGTAACATCAGCCACAGCAGTCAGCATAGACACCCACAACTGCTTTCTCACATCTGTAATACCTCACAGTCCTGTGTATACATCTGTAACATCGGCCACAGCTCAGCCAGCATAGAGACACCCACTACTGCTATCTCACATCTGTAATATCTCACAGTCCTGTGTATACATCTGCAACATCAGCCACAGCACAGCCAGCATAGAGACACCCACTACTGCTATCTCACATCTGTAATACCACACAGTCCTGTGTATACATCTGTAACATCAGCCACAGCACAGCCAGCATAGACACCCACTACTACTATCTCACATCTGTAATACCTCACAGTCCTGTGTATACATCTGTAACATCAGCCACAGCTCAGCCAGCATAGAGACACCCACTACTGCTATCTCACATCTGTAATACCTCACAGTCCTGTGTATACATCTGTAACATCAGCCACAGCACAGCCAGCATAGAGACACCCACTACTGCTATCTCACATCTGTAATACCTCACAGTCCTGTGTATACATCTGTAACATCAGCCACAGCTCAGCCAGCATAGAGACACCTACTACTGATATCTCACATCTGTAATACCTCACAGTCCTGTGTATATATCTGTAACAACAGCCACAGTACAGCCAGCATAGAGACACCCACTACTGCTATCTCACATCTGTAATACCTCACAGTCCTGTGTATACATCTGTAACATCAGCCACAGCTCAGCCAGCATAGACACCCACTACTGCTATCTCACATCTGTACTATCTCACAGTCCTGTGTATACATCTGTAACATCAGCCACAGCTCAGCCAGCATAGAGACACCCACTACTGCTATCTCACATCTGTAACACCTCACAGTCCTTTGTATACATCTGTAACATCAGCCACAGCTCAGCCAGCATAGAGACGCCCACTACTGCTATCTCACATCTGTAATACCTCACAGTCCTGTGTATACATCTGTAACATCAGCCACAGTACAGCCAGCATAGAGACACCCACTACTGCTATCTCACATCTGTAATACCTCACAGTCCTGTGTATACATCTGTAACATCAGCCACAGCACAGCCAGCAAAGACACCCACTACTGCTATCTCACATCTGTAATACCTCACAGTCCTATGTATACATCTGTAACATCAGCCACAGCTCAGCCAGCATAGAGACACCCACTACTGCTATCTCACATCTGTAATACCTCACAGTCCTGTGTATACATCTGTAACATCAGCCACAGCACAGCCAGCATAGAGACACCCACTACTGCTATCTCACATCTGTAATACCTCACAGTCCTGTGTATACATCTGTAACATCAGCCACAGCTCAGCCAGCATAGAGACACCTACTACTGCTATCTCACATCTGTAATACCTCACAGTCCTGTGTATATATCTGTAACATCAGCCACAGTACAGCCAGCATAGAGACACCCACTACTGCTATCTCACATCTGTAATACCTCACAGTGCTGTGTATACATCTGTAACATCAGCCACAGCTCAGCCAGCATAGAGACACCCACTACTGCTATCTCACATCTGTAATACCTCACAGTCCTGTGTATACATCTGTAACATCAGCTACAGCTCAGCCAGCATAGAGACACCCACTACTGCTATCTCACATCTGTAATACCTCACAGTCCTGTGTATACATCTGTAACATCAGCCACAGCTCAGCCAGCATAGAGACGCCCACTACTGCTATCTCACATCTGTAATACCTCACAGTCCAGTGTATACATCTGTGACATCAGCCACAGCTCAGCCAGTATAGACGCCCACTACTGCTATCTCACATCTGTAATACCTCACAGTCCTGTGTATACATCTGTAACATCAGCCACAGCACAGCCAGCATAGAGACACCCACTACTGCTATCTCACATCTGTAATCCCTCACAGTCCAGTGTATACATCTGTAACATCAGACACAGCACAGCCAGCATAGACACCCACTACTGCTATCTCACATCTGTAATACCTCACAGTCCTGTGTATACATCTGTAACATCAGCCACAGCACAGCCAGCATAGAGACACCCACTACTGCTATCTCACATCTGTAATACCTCACAGTCCAGTGTATACATCTGTAACATCAGCCACAGCACAGCCAGCATAGACACCCACTACTGCTATCTCACATCTGTAATACCTCACAGTCCTGTGTATACATCTGTAACATCAGCCACAGTACAGCCAGCATAGACACCCACTACTGCTTTCTCACATCTGTAATACCTCACAGTCCTGTGTATACATCAGTAACATCAGCCACAGCTCAGCCAGCATAGAGAAACCACTACTGCTATCTCACATCTGTAATACCTCACAGTCCTGTGTATACATCTGTAACATCAGCCACAGCTCAGCCAGCATAGAGACGCCCACTACTTCTATCTCACATCTGTAATACCTCACAGTCCTGTGTATACATCTGTAACATCAGCCACAGCACAGCCAGCATAGAGACACCCACTACTGCTTTCTCACTTCTGTAATACCTCACAGTCCTGTGTATACATCTGTAACATCAGCCACAGCACAGCCAGCATAGAGACACCCACTACTGCTATCTCACATCTGTAATACCTCACAGTCCTGTGTATACATCTGTAACATCAGCCACAGCACAGCCAGCATAGAGACACCCACTACTGCTTTCTCACATTTGTAATATCTCACAGTCCTGTGTATACATCTGTAACATCAGCCACAGCACAGCCAGCATAGAGACACCCACTACTGCTATCTCACATCTGTTACACCTCACAGTCCTGTGTATACATCTGTAACATCAGCCACAGCTCAGCCAGCATAGAGACACCCAATACTGCTATCTCACATCTGTAATACCTCACAGTCCTGTGTATACATTTGTAACATCAGCCACAGCACAGCCAGCATAGACACCCACTACTGCTATCTCACATCTGTAATAGCTCACAGTCCTGTGTATACATCTGTAACATCAGCCACAGCTCAGCTAGCATAGAGACACCCACTACTGCTATCTCACATCTGTAATACCTCACAGTCCTGTGTATACATCTGTAACATCAGCCACAGCTCAGCCAGCATAGAGACACCTACTACTGCTATCTCACATCTGTAATACCTCACAGTCCTGTGTATATATCTGTAACATCATCCACAGCTCATCCAGCATAGACAACCACTACTGCTATCTCACATCTGTAATACCTCACAGTCCTGTGTATACATCTGTAACATCAGCCACAGCACAGCCAACATAGAGACACCCACTACTGCTATCTCACATCTGTAATACCTCACAGTCCTGTGTATACATCTGTAACATCAGCCACAGCACAGCCAGCATAGAGACACCCACTACTGCTATCTCACATCTGTAATACCTCACAGTCCTGTGTATACATCTGTAACATCAGCCACAGTACAGCCAGCATAGACACCCACTACTGCTTTCTCACATCTGTAATACCTCACAGTCCTGTGTATACATCTGTAACATCAGCCACAGCTCAGCCAGCATAGAGAAACCACTACTGCTATCTCACATCTGTAATACCTCACAGTCCTGTGTATACATCTGTAACATCAGCAGCAGCTCAGCCAGCATAGAGACACCCACTATTGCTATCTCACATCTGTAATACCTTACAGTCCTGTGTATACATCTGTAACATCAGCCACAGCTCAGCCATCATAGAGACACCCACTACTGCTGTCTCACATTTGTAATACCTCACTGTGCTGTGTATACATCTGTAACATCAGCCATTGCTAAGCCAGCATTGAGACAACCACTACTGCTATCTCACATCTGTAATAACTCACAGTCCTGTGTATACATCAGTAACATCAGCCACAGCTCAGCCAGCATAGAGACGCCCACTACTGCTACCTCACATCCGTAATATCTCACAGTCCTGTGTATACATCTGTAACATCAGCCACAGCTTACCGAGCATAGAGACGCCCACAACTGCTATCTCACATTTGTAATACCTCACAGTCCAGTGAATACATCAGTAACATCAGCCACAGCTCAGCCAGCATAGAGACACCCACTACTGCTATCTCACATCTGTAATACCTCACAGTCCTGTGTATACATCTGTAACATCAGCCGCAGCTCAGCCAGCATAGAGACACCCACTATTGCTATCTCACATCTGTAATACCTTACAGTCCTGTGTATACATCTGTAACATCAGCCACAGCTCAGCCATCATAGAGACACCCACTACTGCTGTCTCACATTTGTAATACCTCACCATCCTGTGTATACATCTGTAACATCAGCCATTGCTAAGCCAGCATTGAGACAACCACTACTGCTATCTCACATCTGTAATAACTCACAGTCCTGTGTATACATCAGTAACATCAGCCACAGCTCAGCCAGCATAGAGACGCCCACTACTGCTACCTCACATCCGTAATATCTCACAGTCCTTTGTATACATCTGTAACATCAGCCACAGCTTACCCAGCATAGAGACGCCCACAACTGCTATCTCACATCTGTAATACCTCACAGTCCAGTGAATACATCAGTAACATCAGCCACAGCTCAGCCAGCATAGAGACACCCACTACTGCTATCTCACATCTGTAATACCTCACAGTCCTGTGTATACATCTGTAACATCAGCCACAGCACAGCCAGCATAGAGACACCCACTACTGCTATCTCACATCTGTAATACCTCACAGTCCTGTGTATACATCTGTAACATCAGCCACAGCTCAGCCAGCATAGAGACACCTACTACTGCTATCTCACATCTGTAATACCTCACAGTCCTGTGTATATATCTGTAACATCAGCCACAGTACAGCCAGCATAGAGACACCCACTACTGCTATCTCACATCTGTAATACCTCACAGTGCTGTGTATACATCTGTAACATCAGCCACAGCTCAGCCAGCATAGAGACACCCACTACTGCTATCTCACATCTGTAATACCTCACAGTCCTGTGAATACATCTGTAACATCAGCCACAGCTCAGCCAGCATAGACACCCACTACTGCTATCTCACATCTGTAATACCTCACAGTCCTGTGTATACATCTCTAACATCAGCCACAGCTCAGCCAGCATAGAGACGCCCACTACTGCTATCTCACATCTGTAATACCTCACAGTCCTGTGTATACATCTGTAACATCAGCCACAGCTCAGCCAGCATAGAGACGCCCACTACTGCTATCTCACATCTGTAATACCTCACAGTCCTGTGTATACATCTGTGACATCAGCCACAGCTCAGCCAGCATAGACGCCCACTACTGCTATCTCACATCTGTAATACCTCACAGTCCTGTGTATACATTTGTAACATCAGCCACAGCACAGCCAGCATAGAGACACCCACTACTGCTATCTCACATCTGTAATACCTCACAGTCCAGTGTATACATCTGTAACATCAGCCACAGCACAGCCGGCATAGACACCCACTACTGCTATCTCACATCTGTAATACCTCACAGTCCTGTGTATACATCTGTAACATCAGCCACAGCACTGCCAGCATAGAGACACCCACTACTGCTATCTCACATCTGTAATACCTCACAGTCCTGTGTATACATCTGTAACATCAGCCACAGCTCAGCCAGCATAGAGACACCCACTACTGCTATCTCACATCTGTAATACCTCACAGTCCTGTGTATACATCTGTAACATCAGCCACAGCACAGCCATCATAGAGACACCCACTACTGCTATCTCACATCTGTAATACCTCACAGTCCTATGTATACATCAGTAACATCAGCCACAGCACAGCCAGCATGGAGACGCCCACTACTGCTATCTCACATCTGTAATACCTCACAGTCCTGTGTATACATCTGTAACATCAGCCACAGTACAGCCAGCATAGACACCCACTACTGCTTTCTCACATCTGTAATACCTCACAGTCCTGTGTATACATCAGTAACATCAGCCACAGCTCAGCCAGCATAGAGAAACCACTACTGCTATCTCACATCTGTAATACCTCACAGTCCTGTGTATACATCTGTAACATCAGCCACAGCTCAGCCAGCATAGAGACGCCCACTACTTCTATCTCACATCTGTAATACCTCACAGTCCTGTGTATACATCTGTAACATCAGCCACAGCACAGCCAGCATAGAGACACCCACTACTGCTTTCTCACTTCTGTAATACCTCACAGTCCTGTGTATACATCTGTAACATCAGCCACAGCACAGCCAGCATAGAGACACCCACTACTGCTATCTCACATCTGTAATACCTCACAGTCCTGTGTATACATCTGTAACATCAGCCACAGCACAGCCAGCATAGAGACACCCACTACTGCTTTCTCACATTTGTAATATCTCACAGTCCTGTGTATACATCTGTAACATCAGCCACAGCACAGCCAGCATAGAGACACCCACTACTGCTATCTCACATCTGTTACACCTCACAGTCCTGTGTATACATCTGTAACATCAGCCACAGCTCAGCCAGCATAGAGACACCCAATACTGCTATCTCACATCTGTAATACCTCACAGTCCTGTGTATACATTTGTAACATCAGCCACAGCACAGCCAGCATAGACACCCACTACTGCTATCTCACATCTGTAATAGCTCACAGTCCTGTGTATACATCTGTAACATCAGCCACAGCTCAGCTAGCATAGAGACACCCACTACTGCTATCTCACATCTGTAATACCTCACAGTCCTGTGTATACATCTGTAACATCAGCCACAGCTCAGCCAGCATAGAGACACCTACTACTGCTATCTCACATCTGTAATACCTCACAGTCCTGTGTATATATCTGTAACATCATCCACAGCTCATCCAGCATAGACAACCACTACTGCTATCTCACATCTGTAATACCTCACAGTCCTGTGTATACATCTGTAACATCAGCCACAGCACAGCCAACATAGAGACACCCACTACTGCTATCTCACATCTGTAATACCTCACAGTCCTGTGTATACATCTGTAACATCAGCCACAGCACAGCCAGCATAGAGACACCCACTACTGCTATCTCACATCTGTAATACCTCACAGTCCTGTGTATACATCTGTAACATCAGCCACAGTACAGCCAGCATAGACACCCACTACTGCTTTCTCACATCTGTAATACCTCACAGTCCTGTGTATACATCTGTAACATCAGCCACAGCTCAGCCAGCATAGAGAAACCACTACTGCTATCTCACATCTGTAATACCTCACAGTCCTGTGTATACATCTGTAACATCAGCAGCAGCTCAGCCAGCATAGAGACACCCACTATTGCTATCTCACATCTGTAATACCTTACAGTCCTGTGTATACATCTGTAACATCAGCCACAGCTCAGCCATCATAGAGACACCCACTACTGCTGTCTCACATTTGTAATACCTCACTGTGCTGTGTATACATCTGTAACATCAGCCATTGCTAAGCCAGCATTGAGACAACCACTACTGCTATCTCACATCTGTAATAACTCACAGTCCTGTGTATACATCAGTAACATCAGCCACAGCTCAGCCAGCATAGAGACGCCCACTACTGCTACCTCACATCCGTAATATCTCACAGTCCTGTGTATACATCTGTAACATCAGCCACAGCTTACCGAGCATAGAGACGCCCACAACTGCTATCTCACATCTGTAATACCTCACAGTCCAGTGAATACATCAGTAACATCAGCCACAGCTCAGCCAGCATAGAGACACCCACTACTGCTATCTCACATCTGTAATACCTCACAGTCCTGTGTATACATCTGTAACATCAGCCGCAGCTCAGCCAGCATAGAGACACCCACTATTGCTATCTCACATCTGTAATACCTTACAGTCCTGTGTATACATCTGTAACATCAGCCACAGCTCAGCCATCATAGAGACACCCACTACTGCTGTCTCACATTTGTAATACCTCACCATCCTGTGTATACATCTGTAACATCAGCCATTGCTAAGCCAGCATTGAGACAACCACTACTGCTATCTCACATCTGTAATAACTCACAGTCCTGTGTATACATCAGTAACATCAGCCACAGCTCAGCCAGCATAGAGACGCCCACTACTGCTACCTCACATCCGTAATATCTCACAGTCCTTTGTATACATCTGTAACATCAGCCACAGCTTACCCAGCATAGAGACGCCCACAACTGCTATCTCACATCTGTAATACCTCACAGTCCAGTGAATACATCAGTAACATCAGCCACAGCTCAGCCAGCATAGAGACACCCACTACTGCTATCTCACATCTGTAATACCTCACAGTCCTGTGTATACATCTGTAACATCAGCCACAGCACAGCCAGCATAGAGACACCCACTACTGCTATCTCACATCTGTAATACCTCACAGTCCTGTGTATACATCTGTAACATCAGCCACAGCTCAGCCAGCATAGAGACACCTACTACTGCTATCTCACATCTGTAATACCTCACAGTCCTGTGTATATATCTGTAACATCAGCCACAGTACAGCCAGCATAGAGACACCCACTACTGCTATCTCACATCTGTAATACCTCACAGTGCTGTGTATACATCTGTAACATCAGCCACAGCTCAGCCAGCATAGAGACACCCACTACTGCTATCTCACATCTGTAATACCTCACAGTCCTGTGAATACATCTGTAACATCAGCCACAGCTCAGCCAGCATAGACACCCACTACTGCTATCTCACATCTGTAATACCTCACAGTCCTGTGTATACATCTCTAACATCAGCCACAGCTCAGCCAGCATAGAGACGCCCACTACTGCTATCTCACATCTGTAATACCTCACAGTCCTGTGTATACATCTGTAACATCAGCCACAGCTCAGCCAGCATAGAGACGCCCACTACTGCTATCTCACATCTGTAATACCTCACAGTCCTGTGTATACATCTGTGACATCAGCCACAGCTCAGCCAGCATAGACGCCCACTACTGCTATCTCACATCTGTAATACCTCACAGTCCTGTGTATACATCTGTAACATCAGCCACAGCACAGCCAGCATAGAGACACCCACTACTGCTATCTCACATCTGTAATACCTCACAGTCCAGTGTATACATCTGTAACATCAGCCACAGCACAGCCAGCATAGACACCCACTACTGCTATCTCACATCTGTAATACCTCACAGTCCTGTGTATACATCTGTAACATCAGCCACAGCACTGCCAGCATAGAGACACCCACTACTGCTATCTCACATCTGTAATACCTCACAGTCCTGTGTATACATCTGTAACATCAGCCACAGCTCAGCCAGCATAGAGACACCCACTACTGCTATCTCACATCTGTAATACCTCACAGTCCTGTGTATACATCTGTAACATCAGCCACAGCACAGCCATCATAGAGACACCCACTACTGCTATCTCACATCTGTAATACCTCACAGTCCTATGTATACATCAGTAACATCAGCCACAGCACAGCCAGCATGGAGACGCCCACTACTGCTATCTCACATCTGTAATACCTCACAGTCCTGTGTATACATCTGTAACATCAGCCACAGTACAGCCAGCATAGACACCCACTACTGCTTTCTCACATCTGTAATACCTCACAGTCCTGTGTATACATCAGTAACATCAGCCACAGCTCAGCCAGCATAGAGAAACCACTACTGCTATCTCACATCTGTAATACCTCACAGTCCTGTGTATACATCTGAAACATCAGCCAAAGCTCAGCCAGCATAGAGACGCCCTCTACTTCTATCTCACATCTGTAATACCTCACAGTCCTGTGTATACATCTGTAACATCAGCCACAGCACAGCCAGCATAGAGACACCCACTACTGCTTTCTCACTTCTGTAATACCTCACAGTCCTGTGTATACATCTGTAACATCAGCCACAGCACAGCCAGCATAGAGACACCCACTACTGCTATCTCACATCTGTAATACCTCACAGTCCTGTGTATACATTTTTAACATCAGCCACAGCACAGCCAGCATAGAGACACCCACTACTGCTATCTCACATCTGTAATACCTCACAGTCCTGTGTATACATCTGTAACATCAGCCACAGCACAGCCAGCATAGAGACACCCACTACTGCTTTCTCACATTTGTAATATCTCACAGTCCTGTGTATACATCTGTAACATCAGCCACAGCACAGCCAGCATAGAGACACCCACTACTGCTATCTCACATCTGTTATACCTCACAGTCCTGTGTATACATCTGTAACATCAGCCACAGCTCAGCCAGCATAGAGACACCCACTACTGCTATCTCACATCTGTAATTCCTCACAGTCCTGTGTATACATTTGTAACATCATCCACAGCTCATCCAGCATAGACAACCACTACTGCTATCTCACATCTGTAATACCTCACAGTCCTGTGTATACATCTGTAACATCAGCCACAGCACAGCCAACATAGAGACACCCACTACTGCTATCTCACATCTGTAATACCTCACAGTCCTGTGTATACATCTGAAACATCAGCCACAGCACAGCCAGCATAGAGACACCCACTACTGCTATCTCACATCTGTAATACCTCACAGTCCTGTGTATACATCTGTAACATCAGCCACAGTACAGCCAGCATAGACACCCACTACTGCTTTCTCACATCTGTAATACCTCACAGTCCTGTGTATACATCTGTAACATCAGCCACAGCTCAGCCAGCATAGAGAAACCACTACTGCTATCTCACATCTGTAATACCTCACAGTCCTGTGTATACATCTGTAACATCAGCAGCAGCTCAGCCAGCATAGAGACACCCACTATTGCTATCTCACATCTGTAATACCTTACAGTCCTGTGTATACATCTGTAACATCAGCCACAGCTCAGCCATCATAGAGACACCCACTACTGCTGTCTCACATTTGTAATACCTCACTGTGCTGTGTATACATCTGTAACATCAGCCATTGCTAAGCCAGCATTGAGACAACCACTACTGCTATCTCACATCTGTAATAACTCACAGTCTTGTGTATACATCAGTAACATCAGCCACAGCTCAGCCAGCATAGAGACGCCCACTACTGCTACCTCACATCCGTAATATCTCACAGTCCTGTGTATACATCTGTAACATCAGCCACAGCTTACCGAGCATAGAGACGCCCACAACTGCTATCTCACATCTGTAATACCTCACAGTCCAGTGAATACATCAGTAACATCAGCCACAGCTCAGCCAGCATAGAGACACCCACTACTGCTATCTCACATCTGTAATACCTCACAGTCCTGTGTATACATCTGTAACATCAGCCGCAGCTCAGCCAGCATAGAGACACCCACTATTGCTATCTCACATCTGTAATACCTTACAGTCCTGTGTATACATCTGTAACATCAGCCACAGCTCAGCCATCATAGAGACACCCACTACTGCTGTCTCACATTTGTAATACCTCACCATCCTGTGTATACATCTGTAACATCAGCCATTGCTAAGCCAGCATTGAGACAACCACTACTGCTATCTCACATCTGTAATAACTCACAGTCCTGTGTATACATCAGTAACATCAGCCACAGCTCAGCCAGCATAGAGACGCCCACTACTGCTACCTCACATCCGTAATATCTCACAGTCCTTTGTATACATCTGTAACATCAGCCACAGCTTACCCAGCATAGAGACGCCCACAACTGCTATCTCACATCTGTAATACCTCACAGTCCAGTGAATACATCAGTAACATCAGCCACAGCTCAGCCAGCATAGAGACACCCACTACTGCTATCTCACATCTGTAATACCTCACAGTCCTGTGTATACATCTGTAACATCAGCCACAGCACAGCCAGCATAGAGACACCCACTACTGCTATCTCACATCTGTAATACCTCACAGTCCTGTGTATACATCTGTAACATCAGCCACAGCTCAGCCAGCATAGAGACACCTACTACTGCTATCTCACATCTGTAATACCTCACAGTCCTGTGTATATATCTGTAACATCAGCCACAGTACAGCCAGCATAGAGACACCCACTACTGCTATCTCACATCTGTAATACCTCACAGTGCTGTGTATACATCTGTAACATCAGCCACAGCTCAGCCAGCATAGAGACACCCACTACTGCTATCTCACATCTGTAATACCTCACAGTCCTGTGAATACATCTGTAACATCAGCCACAGCTCAGCCAGCATAGACACCCACTACTGCTATCTCACATCTGTAATACCTCACAGTCCTGTGTATACATCTCTAACATCAGCCACAGCTCAGCCAGCATAGAGACGCCCACTACTGCTATCTCACATCTGTAATACCTCACAGTCCTGTGTATACATCTGTAACATCAGCCACAGCTCAGCCAGCATAGAGACGCCCACTACTGCTATCTCACATCTGTAATACCTCACAGTCCTGTGTATACATCTGTGACATCAGCCACAGCTCAGCCAGCATAGACGCCCACTACTGCTATCTCACATCTGTAATACCTCACAGTCCTGTGTATACATCTGTAACATCAGCCACAGCACAGCCAGCATAGAGACACCCACTACTGCTATCTCACATCTGTAATACCTCACAGTCCAGTGTATACATCTGTAACATCAGCCACAGCACAGCCAGCATAGACACCCACTACTGCTATCTCACATCTGTAATACCTCACAGTCCTGTGTATACATCTGTAACATCAGCCACAGCACTGCCAGCATAGAGACACCCACTACTGCTATCTCACATCTGTAATACCTCACAGTCCTGTGTATACATCTGTAACATCAGCCACAGCTCAGCCAGCATAGAGACACCCACTACTGCTATCTCACATCTGTAATACCTCACAGTCCTGTGTATACATCTGTAACATCAGCCACAGCACAGCCATCATAGAGACACCCACTACTGCTATCTCACATCTGTAATACCTCACAGTCCTATGTATACATCAGTAACATCAGCCACAGCACAGCCAGCATGGAGACGCCCACTACTGCTATCTCACATCTGTAATACCTCACAGTCCTGTGTATACATCTGTAACATCAGCCACAGTACAGCCAGCATAGACACCCACTACTGCTTTCTCACATCTGTAATACCTCACAGTCCTGTGTATACATCAGTAACATCAGCCACAGCTCAGCCAGCATAGAGAAACCACTACTGCTATCTCACATCTGTAATACCTCACAGTCCTGTGTATACATCTGAAACATCAGCCAAAGCTCAGCCAGCATAGAGACGCCCTCTACTTCTATCTCACATCTGTAATACCTCACAGTCCTGTGTATACATCTGTAACATCAGCCACAGCACAGCCAGCATAGAGACACCCACTACTGCTTTCTCACTTCTGTAATACCTCACAGTCCTGTGTATACATCTGTAACATCAGCCACAGCACAGCCAGCATAGAGACACCCACTACTGCTATCTCACATCTGTAATACCTCACAGTCCTGTGTATACATTTTTAACATCAGCCACAGCACAGCCAGCATAGAGACACCCACTACTGCTATCTCACATCTGTAATACCTCACAGTCCTGTGTATACATCTGTAACATCAGCCACAGCACAGCCAGCATAGAGACACCCACTACTGCTTTCTCACATTTGTAATATCTCACAGTCCTGTGTATACATCTGTAACATCAGCCACAGCACAGCCAGCATAGAGACACCCACTACTGCTATCTCACATCTGTTATACCTCACAGTCCTGTGTATACATCTGTAACATCAGCCACAGCTCAGCCAGCATAGAGACACCCACTACTGCTATCTCACATCTGTAATTCCTCACAGTCCTGTGTATACATTTGTAACATCATCCACAGCTCATCCAGCATAGACAACCACTACTGCTATCTCACATCTGTAATACCTCACAGTCCTGTGTATACATCTGTAACATCAGCCACAGAACAGCCAACATAGAGACACCCACTACTGCTATCTCACATCTGTAATACCTCACAGTCCTGTGTATACATCTGTAACATCAGCCACAGCACAGCCAGCATAGAGACACCCACTACTGCTATCTCACATCTGTAATACCTCACAGTTCTGTGTATACATTTGTAACATCAGCCACAGCACAGCCAGCATAGAGACACCCACTACTGCTATCTCACATCTGTAATACCTCACAGTCCTGTGTATACATCTGTAACATCAGCCACAGCACAGCCAGCATAGAAACACCCACTACTGCTTTCTCACATTTGTAATATCTCACAGTCCTGTGTATACATCTGTAACATCAGCCACAGCACAGCCAGCATAGAGACACCCACTACTGCTATCTCACATCTGTTATACCTCACAGTCCTGTGTATACATCTGTAACATCAGCCACAGCTCAGCCAGCATAGAGACACCCACTACTGCTATCTCACATCTGTAATACCTCACAGTCCTGTGTATACATTTGTAACATCAGCCACAGCACAGCCAGCATAGACACCCACTACTGCTATCTCACATCTGTAATAGCTCACAGTCCTGTGTATACATCTGTAACATCAGCCACAGCTCAGCTAGCATAGAGACACCCACTACTGCTATCTCACATCTGTAATACCTCACAGTCCTGTGTATACATCTGTAACATCAGCCACAGCTCATCCAGCATAGAGACACCTACTACTGCTATCTCACATCTGTAATACCTCACAGTCCTGTGTATATATCTGTAACATCATCCACAGCTCATCCAGCATAGACACACACTACTGCTATCTCACATCTGTAATACCTCACAGTCCTGTGTATACATCTGTAACATCAGCCACAGCTCAGCCAGCATAGAGACACCCACTACTGCTATCTCACATCTGTAATACCTCACAGTCCTGTGTATACATCTGTAACATCAGCCACAGTACAGCCAGCATAGACACCCACTACTGCTTTCTCACATCTGTAATACCTCACAGTCCTGTGTATACATCTGTAACATCAGCCACAGCTCAGCCAGCATAGAGAAACCACTACTGCTATCTCACATCTGTAATACCTCACAGTCCTGTGTATACATCTGTAACATCAGCCGCAGCTCAGCCAGCATAGAGACACCCACTATTGCTATATCACATCTGTAATACCTTACAGTCCTGTGTATACATCTGTAACATCAGCCACAGCTCAGCCATCATAGAGACACCCACTACTGCTGTCTCACATTTGTAATACCTCACTGTCCAGTGTATACATCTGTAACATCAGCCATTGCTAAGCCAGCACTGAGACAACCACTACTGCTATCTCACATCTATAATAACTCACAGTCCTGTGTATACATCAGTAACATCAGCCACAGCTCAGCCAGCATAGAGACGCCCACTACTGCTACCTCACATCCGTAATATCTCACAGTCCTGTGTATACATCTGTAACATCAGCCACAGCTTACCCAGCATAGAGACGCCCACAACTGCTTTCTCACATCTGTAATACCTCACAGTCCAGTGAATACATCAGTAACATCAGCCACAGCTCAGCCAGCATAGAGACACCCACTACTGCTATCTCACATCTGTAATACCTCACAGTCCTGTGTATACATCTGTAACATCAGCCGCAGCTCAGCCAGCATAGAGACACCCACTATTGCTATCTCACATCTGTAATACCTTACAGTCCTGTGTATACATCTGTAACATCAGCCACAGCTCAGCCATCATAGAGACACCCACTACTGCTGTCTCACATTTGTAATACCTCACCGTCCTGTGTATACATCTGTAACATCAGCCATTGCTAAGCCAGCATTGAGACAACCACTACTGCTATCTCACATCTGTAATAACTCACAGTCCTGTGTATACATCAGTAACATCAGCCACAGCTCAGCCAGCATAGAGACGCCCACTACTGCTACCTCACATCCGTAATATCTCACAGTCCTGTGTATACATCTGTAACATCAGCCACAGCTTACCCAGCATAGAGACACCCTCTACTGCTATCTCACATCTGTAATACCTCACAGACCTGTGTATATATCTGTAACATTAGCCACAGTACAGCCAGCATAGAGACAACCACTACTGCTATCTCACATCTGTAATACCTCACAGTGCTGTGTATACATCTGTAACATCAGCCACAGCTCATCCAGCATAGAGACACCCACTACTGCTATCTCACATCTGTAATACCTCACAGTCCTGTGTATACATCTGTAACATCAGCCACAGCACAGCCAGCATAGACACCCACTACTGCTATTTCACATCTGTAATACCTCACAGTCCTGTGTATACATCTGTAAAATCAGCCACAGCTCAGCCAGCATAGAGACGCCCACTACTGCTATCTCACATCTGTAATACCTCACAGTCCTGTGTATACATCTGTAACATCAGCCACAGCTCAGCCAGCATAGAGACACCCACTACTGCTATCTCACATCTGTAATACCTCACAGTCATGTGTATACATCTGTAACATCAGCCACAGCACAGCCAGCATAGAGACACCCACTACTGCTATCTCACATCTGTAATACCTCACAGTCCTGTGTATACATCTGTAACATCAGCCACAGCTCAGCCAGCATAGAGACACCTACTACTGCTATCTCACATCTGTAATACCTGACAGTCCTGTGTATATATATGTAACATCAGCCACAGTACAGCCAGCATAGAGACACCCACTACTGCTATCTCACATCTGTAATACCTCACAGTGCTGTGTATACATCTGTAACATCAGCCACAGCTCAGCCAGCATAGAGACACCCACTACTGCTATCTCACATCTGTAATACCTCACAGTCCTGTGTATACATCTGTAACATCAGCCACAGCTCAGCCAGCATAGACACCCACTACTGCTATCTCACATCTGTAATACCTCACAGTCCTGTGTATACATCTGTAACATCAGCCACAGCTCAGCCAGCATAGAGACACCCACTACTGCTATCTCACATCTGTAATACCTCACAGTCCTGTGTATACATCTGTAACATCAGCCACAGCTCAGCCAGCATAGAAACGCCCACTACTGCTATCTCACATCTGTAGTACCTCACAGTCCTGTGTATACATCTGTGACATCAGCCACAGGTCAGCCAGCATAGACGCCCACTACTGCTATCTCACATCTGTAATACCTCACAGTCCTGTGTATACATCTGTGACATCAGCCACAGCACAGCCAGCATAGAGACAACCACTACTGCTATCTCACATCTGTAATACCTCACAGTCCTGTGTATACATCTGTGACATCAGCCACAGCACAGCCAGCATAGAGACACCCACTACTGCTATCTCACATCTGTAATACCTCACAGTCCTGTGTATACATCTGTAACATCAGCCACAGCACAGCCAGCATAGACACCCACTACTGCTATCTCACATCTGTAATACCTCACAGTCCTGTGTATACATCTGTAAAATCAGCCACAGCTCAGCCAGCATAGAGACACCCACTACTGCTATCTCACATCTGTAATACCTCAGTCCTGTGTATACATCTGTAACATCAGCCACAGCTCAGCCAGCAAAGAGACGCCCACTACTGCTATCTCACATCTGTAATACCTCACAGTCCTGTGTATACATCTGTAACATCAGCCACAGCACAGCCAGCATAGAGACACCCACTACTGCTATCTCACATCTGTAATATCTCACAGTCCTGTGTATACATCTGTAACATCAGCCACAGCACAGCCAGCATAGACACCCACTACTGCTATCTCACATCTGTAATACCTCACAGTCCTGTGTATACATCTGTAACATCAGCCACAGCTCAGCCAGCATAGAGACACCCACTACTGCTATCTCACATCTGTAATACCTCACAGTCATGTGTATACATCTGTAACATCAGCCACAGCACAGCCAGCATAGAGACACCCACTACTGCTATCTCACATCTGTAATACCTCACAGTCCTGTGTATACATCTGTAAAATCAGCCACAGCTCAGCCAGCATAGAGACACCTACTACTGCTATCTCACATCTGTAATACCTGACAGTCCTTTGTATATATATGTAACATCAGCCACAGTACAGCCAGCATAGAGACACCCACTACTGCTATCTCACATCTGTAATACCTCACAGTGCTGTGTATACATCTGTAACATCAGCCACAGCTCAGCCAGCATAGAGACACCCACTACTGCTATCTCACATCTGTAATACCTCACAGTCCTGTGTATACATCTGTAACATCAGCCACAGCTCAGCCAGCATAGACACCCACTACTGCTATCTCACATCTGTAATACCTCACAGTCCTGTGTATACATCTGTAACATCAGCCACAGCTCAGCCAGCATAGAGACACCCACTACTGCTATCTCACATCTGTAATACCTCACAGTCCTGTGTATACATCTGTAACATCAGCCACAGCTCAGCCAGCATAGAGACGCCCACTACTGCTATCTCACATCTGTAGTACCTCACAGTCCTGTGTATACATCTGTGACATCAGCCACAGGTCAGCCAGCATAGACGCCCACTACTGCTATCTCACATCTGTAATACCTCACAGTCCTGTGTATACATCTGTGACATCAGCCACAGCACAGCCAGCATAGAGACACCCACTACTGCTATCTCACATCTGTAATACCTCACAGTCCTATGTATACATCTGTAACATCAGCCACAGCTCAGCCAGCATAGAGACACCCACTACTGCTATCTCACATCTGTAATACCTCACAGTCCTTTGTATACCTCTGTAACATCACCCACAGCACAGCCATCATAGAGACACCCACTACTGCTATCTCACATCTGTAATACCTCACAGTCCTGTGTATACATCTGTAACATCAGCCACAGCTCAGCCAGCATAGAGACACCCACTACTGCTATCTCACATCTGTAATACCTCACAGTCCAGTTAATACATCTGTAACATCAGCCACAGCACAGCCAGCATAGACACCCACTACTGCTATCTCACATCTGTAATACCTCACAGTCCTGTGTATATATCTGTAACATCAGCCACAGCAAAGCCAGCATAGAGACACCCACTACTGCTATCTCACATCTGTAATACCTCACAGTCCTGTGTATACATCTGTAACATCAGCCACAGCTCAGCCAGCATAGAGACACCCACTACTGCTATCTCACATCTGTAATACCTCACAGTCCTGTGTATACATCTGTAACATCAGCCACAGCACAGCCATCATAGAGACACCCACTACTGCTATCTCACATCTGTAATACCTCACAGTCCTATGTATACATCAGTAACATCAGCCACAGCACAGCCAGCATAGAGACGCCCACTACTGCTATCTCACATCTGTAATACCTCACAGTCCTGTGTATACATCTGTAACATCAGCCACAGTACAGCCAGCATAGACACCCACTACTGCTTTCTCACATCTGTAATACCTCACAGTCTTGTGTATACATCTGTAACATCAGCCACAGCTCAGCCAGCATAGAGACACCCACTACTGCTATCTCACATCTGTAATACCTCACAGTCCTGTGTATACATCTGTAACATCAGCCACAGCACAGCCAGCATAGAGACACCCACTACTGGTATCTCACATCTGTAATACCTCACAGTCCTGTGTATACATCTGTAACATCAGACACAGCTCAGCCAGCATAGAGACACCTACTACTGCTATCTCACATCTGTAATACCTCACAGTCCTGTGTATATATCTGTAACATCAGCCACAGTACAGCCAGCATAGAGACACCCACTACTGCTATCTCACATCTGTAATACCTCACAGTGCTGTGTATACATCTGTAACATCAGCCACAGCTCAGCCAGCATAGAGACACCCACTACTGCTATCTCACATCTGTAATACCTCACAGTCCTGTGTATACATCTGTAACATCAGCCACAGCTCAGCCAGTATAGACACCCACTACTGCTATCTCACATCTGTAATACCTCACAGTCCTATGTATACATCTGTAACATCAGCCACAGCTCAGCCAGCATAGAGACACCCACTACTGCAATTTCACATCTGTAATACCTCACAGTCCTGTGTATACATCTGTAACATCAGCCACAGCTCAGCCAGCATAGAGACGCCCACTACTGCTATCTCACATCTGTAATACCTCACAGTCCTGTGTATACATCTGTGACATCAGCCACAGCTCAGCCAGCATAGACACCCACTACTGCTATCTCACATCTGTAATACCTCACAGTCCAGTGTATACATCTGTAACATCAGCCACAGCACAGCCAGCATAGAGACACCCACTACTGCTATCTCACATCTGTAATACCTCACAGTCCAGTGTATACATATGTAACATCAGCCACAGCACAGCCAGCACAGACACCCACTACTGCTATCTCACATCTGTAATACCTCACAGTCCTGTGTATACATCTGTAACATCAGCCACAGCACAGCCAGCATAGAGACACCCACTACTGCTATCTCACATCTGTAATACCTCACAGTCCTGTGTATACATCTGTAACATCAGCCACAGCTCAGCCAGCATAGAGACACCCACTACTGCTATCTCACATCTGTAATACCTCACAGTCCTGTGTATACATCTGTAACATCAGCCACAGCACAGCCATCATAGAGACACCCACTACTGCTATCTCACATCTGTAATACCTCACAGTCCTATGTATACATCAGTAACATCAGCCACAGCACAGCCAGTATAGAGACGCCCACTACTGCTATCTCACATCTGTAATACCTCACAGTCCTGTGTATACATCTGTAACATCAGCCACAGTACAGCCAGCATAGACACCCACTACTGCTTTCTCACATCTGTAATAACTCACAGTCCTGTGTATACATCTGTAACATCAGCCACAGCTCAGCCAGCAAAGAGAAACCACTACTGCTATCTCACATCTGTAATACCTCACAGTCCTGTGTATACATCTGTAACATCAGCCGCAGCTCAGCCAGCATAGAGACACCCACTACTGCTATCTCACATCTGTAATACCTCACAGTCCTGTGTATACATCTGTAACATCAGCCACAGCTCAGCCAGCATAGAGACACCCACTACTGCTATCTCACATCTGTAATACCTCACAGTCCTGTGTATACATCTGTAACATCAGCCACAGCACAGCCATCATAGAGACACCCACTACTGCTATCTCACATCTGTAATACCTCACAGTCCTATGTATACATCAGTAACATCAGCCACAGCACAGCCAGCATGGAGACGCCCACTACTGCTATCTCACATCTGTAATACCTCACAGTCCTGTGTATACATCTGTAACATCAGCCTCAGTACAGCCAGCATAGACACACACTACTGCTATCTCACATCTGTAATACCTCACAGTCCTGTGTATACATCTGTAACATCAGCCACAGCTCAGCCAGCATAGAGACACCCACTACTGCTATCTCACATCTGTAATACCTCACAGTCCTGTGTATACATCTGTAACATCAGCCACAGCACAGCCATCATAGAGACACCCACTACTGCTATCTCACATCTGTAATACCTCACAGTCCTATGTATACATCAGTAACATCAGCCACAGCTCATCCAGCATAGAGACACCTACTACTGCTATCTCACATCTGTAATACCTCACAGTCCTGTGTATATATCTGTAACATCATCCACAGCTCATCCAGCATAGACACACACTACTGCTATCTCACATCTGTAATACCTCACAGTCCTGTGTATACATCTGTAACATCAGCCACAGCTCAGCCAGCATAGAGACACCCACTACTGCTATCTCACATCTGTAATACCTCACAGTCCTGTGTATACATCTGTAACATCAGCCACAGTACAGCCAGCATAGACACCCACTACTGCTTTCTCACATCTGTAATACCTCACAGTCCTGTGTATACATCTGTAACATCAGCCACAGCTCAGCCAGCATAGAGAAACCACTACTGCTATCTCACATCTGTAATACCTCACAGTCCTGTGTATACATCTGTAACATCAGCCGCAGCTCAGCCAGCATAGAGACACCCACTATTGCTATATCACATCTGTAATACCTTACAGTCCTGTGTATACATCTGTAACATCAGCCACAGCTCAGCCATCATAGAGACACCCACTACTGCTGTCTCACATTTGTAATACCTCACTGTCCAGTGTATACATCTGTAACATCAGCCATTGCTAAGCCAGCACTGAGACAACCACTACTGCTATCTCACATCTATAATAACTCACAGTCCTGTGTATACATCAGTAACATCAGCCACAGCTCAGCCAGCATAGAGACGCCCACTACTGCTACCTCACATCCGTAATATCTCACAGTCCTGTGTATACATCTGTAACATCAGCCACAGCTTACCCAGCATAGAGACGCCCACAACTGCTTTCTCACATCTGTAATACCTCACAGTCCAGTGAATACATCAGTAACATCAGCCACAGCTCAGCCAGCATAGAGACACCCACTACTGCTATCTCACATCTGTAATACCTCACAGTCCTGTGTATACATCTGTAACATCAGCCGCAGCTCAGCCAGCATAGAGACACCCACTATTGCTATCTCACATCTGTAATACCTTACAGTCCTGTGTATACATCTGTAACATCAGCCACAGCTCAGCCATCATAGAGACACCCACTACTGCTGTCTCACATTTGTAATACCTCACCGTCCTGTGTATACATCTGTAACATCAGCCATTGCTAAGCCAGCATTGAGACAACCACTACTGCTATCTCACATCTGTAATAACTCACAGTCCTGTGTATACATCAGTAACATCAGCCACAGCTCAGCCAGCATAGAGACGCCCACTACTGCTACCTCACATCCGTAATATCTCACAGTCCTGTGTATACATCTGTAACATCAGCCACAGCTTACCCAGCATAGAGACACCCTCTACTGCTATCTCACATCTGTAATACCTCACAGACCTGTGTATATATCTGTAACATTAGCCACAGTACAGCCAGCATAGAGACAACCACTACTGCTATCTCACATCTGTAATACCTCACAGTGCTGTGTATACATCTGTAACATCAGCCACAGCTCATCCAGCATAGAGACACCCACTACTGCTATCTCACATCTGTAATACCTCACAGTCCTGTGTATACATCTGTAACATCAGCCACAGCACAGCCAGCATAGACACCCACTACTGCTATTTCACATCTGTAATACCTCACAGTCCTGTGTATACATCTGTAAAATCAGCCACAGCTCAGCCAGCATAGAGACGCCCACTACTGCTATCTCACATCTGTAATACCTCACAGTCCTGTGTATACATCTGTAACATCAGCCACAGCTCAGCCAGCATAGAGACACCCACTACTGCTATCTCACATCTGTAATACCTCACAGTCATGTGTATACATCTGTAACATCAGCCACAGCACAGCCAGCATAGAGACACCCACTACTGCTATCTCACATCTGTAATACCTCACAGTCCTGTGTATACATCTGTAACATCAGCCACAGCTCAGCCAGCATAGAGACACCTACTACTGCTATCTCACATCTGTAATACCTGACAGTCCTGTGTATATATATGTAACATCAGCCACAGTACAGCCAGCATAGAGACACCCACTACTGCTATCTCACATCTGTAATACCTCACAGTGCTGTGTATACATCTGTAACATCAGCCACAGCTCAGCCAGCATAGAGACACCCACTACTGCTATCTCACATCTGTAATACCTCACAGTCCTGTGTATACATCTGTAACATCAGCCACAGCTCAGCCAGCATAGACACCCACTACTGCTATCTCACATCTGTAATACCTCACAGTCCTGTGTATACATCTGTAACATCAGCCACAGCTCAGCCAGCATAGAGACACCCACTACTGCTATCTCACATCTGTAATACCTCACAGTCCTGTGTATACATCTGTAACATCAGCCACAGCTCAGCCAGCATAGAAACGCCCACTACTGCTATCTCACATCTGTAGTACCTCACAGTCCTGTGTATACATCTGTGACATCAGCCACAGGTCAGCCAGCATAGACGCCCACTACTGCTATCTCACATCTGTAATACCTCACAGTCCTGTGTATACATCTGTGACATCAGCCACAGCACAGCCAGCATAGAGACAACCACTACTGCTATCTCACATCTGTAATACCTCACAGTCCTGTGTATACATCTGTGACATCAGCCACAGCACAGCCAGCATAGAGACACCCACTACTGCTATCTCACATCTGTAATACCTCACAGTCCTGTGTATACATCTGTAACATCAGCCACAGCACAGCCAGCATAGACACCCACTACTGCTATCTCACATCTGTAATACCTCACAGTCCTGTGTATACATCTGTAAAATCAGCCACAGCTCAGCCAGCATAGAGACACCCACTACTGCTATCTCACATCTGTAATACCTCAGTCCTGTGTATACATCTGTAACATCAGCCACAGCTCAGCCAGCAAAGAGACGCCCACTACTGCTATCTCACATCTGTAATACCTCACAGTCCTGTGTATACATCTGTAACATCAGCCACAGCACAGCCAGCATAGAGACACCCACTACTGCTATCTCACATCTGTAATATCTCACAGTCCTGTGTATACATCTGTAACATCAGCCACAGCACAGCCAGCATAGACACCCACTACTGCTATCTCACATCTGTAATACCTCACAGTCCTGTGTATACATCTGTAACATCAGCCACAGCTCAGCCAGCATAGAGACACCCACTACTGCTATCTCACATCTGTAATACCTCACAGTCATGTGTATACATCTGTAACATCAGCCACAGCACAGCCAGCATAGAGACACCCACTACTGCTATCTCACATCTGTAATACCTCACAGTCCTGTGTATACATCTGTAAAATCAGCCACAGCTCAGCCAGCATAGAGACACCTACTACTGCTATCTCACATCTGTAATACCTGACAGTCCTTTGTATATATATGTAACATCAGCCACAGTACAGCCAGCATAGAGACACCCACTACTGCTATCTCACATCTGTAATACCTCACAGTGCTGTGTATACATCTGTAACATCAGCCACAGCTCAGCCAGCATAGAGACACCCACTACTGCTATCTCACATCTGTAATACCTCACAGTCCTGTGTATACATCTGTAACATCAGCCACAGCTCAGCCAGCATAGACACCCACTACTGCTATCTCACATCTGTAATACCTCACAGTCCTGTGTATACATCTGTAACATCAGCCACAGCTCAGCCAGCATAGAGACACCCACTACTGCTATCTCACATCTGTAATACCTCACAGTCCTGTGTATACATCTGTAACATCAGCCACAGCTCAGCCAGCATAGAGACGCCCACTACTGCTATCTCACATCTGTAGTACCTCACAGTCCTGTGTATACATCTGTGACATCAGCCACAGGTCAGCCAGCATAGACGCCCACTACTGCTATCTCACATCTGTAATACCTCACAGTCCTGTGTATACATCTGTGACATCAGCCACAGCACAGCCAGCATAGAGACACCCACTACTGCTATCTCACATCTGTAATACCTCACAGTCCTATGTATACATCTGTAACATCAGCCACAGCTCAGCCAGCATAGAGACACCCACTACTGCTATCTCACATCTGTAATACCTCACAGTCCTTTGTATACCTCTGTAACATCACCCACAGCACAGCCATCATAGAGACACCCACTACTGCTATCTCACATCTGTAATACCTCACAGTCCTGTGTATACATCTGTAACATCAGCCACAGCTCAGCCAGCATAGAGACACCCACTACTGCTATCTCACATCTGTAATACCTCACAGTCCAGTTAATACATCTGTAACATCAGCCACAGCACAGCCAGCATAGACACCCACTACTGCTATCTCACATCTGTAATACCTCACAGTCCTGTGTATATATCTGTAACATCAGCCACAGCAAAGCCAGCATAGAGACACCCACTACTGCTATCTCACATCTGTAATACCTCACAGTCCTGTGTATACATCTGTAACATCAGCCACAGCTCAGCCAGCATAGAGACACCCACTACTGCTATCTCACATCTGTAATACCTCACAGTCCTGTGTATACATCTGTAACATCAGCCACAGCACAGCCATCATAGAGACACCCACTACTGCTATCTCACATCTGTAATACCTCACAGTCCTATGTATACATCAGTAACATCAGCCACAGCACAGCCAGCATAGAGACGCCCACTACTGCTATCTCACATCTGTAATACCTCACAGTCCTGTGTATACATCTGTAACATCAGCCACAGTACAGCCAGCATAGACACCCACTACTGCTTTCTCACATCTGTAATACCTCACAGTCTTGTGTATACATCTGTAACATCAGCCACAGCTCAGCCAGCATAGAGACACCCACTACTGCTATCTCACATCTGTAATACCTCACAGTCCTGTGTATACATCTGTAACATCAGCCACAGCACAGCCAGCATAGAGACACCCACTACTGGTATCTCACATCTGTAATACCTCACAGTCCTGTGTATACATCTGTAACATCAGACACAGCTCAGCCAGCATAGAGACACCTACTACTGCTATCTCACATCTGTAATACCTCACAGTCCTGTGTATATATCTGTAACATCAGCCACAGTACAGCCAGCATAGAGACACCCACTACTGCTATCTCACATCTGTAATACCTCACAGTGCTGTGTATACATCTGTAACATCAGCCACAGCTCAGCCAGCATAGAGACACCCACTACTGCTATCTCACATCTGTAATACCTCACAGTCCTGTGTATACATCTGTAACATCAGCCACAGCTCAGCCAGTATAGACACCCACTACTGCTATCTCACATCTGTAATACCTCACAGTCCTGTGTATACATCTGTAACATCAGCCACAGCTCAGCCAGCATAGAGACACCCACTACTGCAATTTCACATCTGTAATACCTCACAGTCCTGTGTATACATCTGTAACATCAGCCACAGCTCAGCCAGCATAGAGACGCCCACTACTGCTATCTCACATCTGTAATACCTCACAGTCCTGTGTATACATCTGTGACATCAGCCACAGCTCAGCCAGCATAGACACCCACTACTGCTATCTCACATCTGTAATACCTCACAGTCCAGTGTATACATCTGTAACATCAGCCACAGCACAGCCAGCATAGAGACACCCACTACTGCTATCTCACATCTGTAATACCTCACAGTCCAGTGTATACATATGTAACATCAGCCACAGCACAGCCAGCACAGACACCCACTACTGCTATCTCACATCTGTAATACCTCACAGTCCTGTGTATACATCTGTAACATCAGCCACAGCACAGCCAGCATAGAGACACCCACTACTGCTATCTCACATCTGTAATACCTCACAGTCCTGTGTATACATCTGTAACATCAGCCACAGCTCAGCCAGCATAGAGACACCCACTACTGCTATCTCACATCTGTAATACCTCACAGTCCTGTGTATACATCTGTAACATCAGCCACAGCACAGCCATCATAGAGACACCCACTACTGCTATCTCACATCTGTAATACCTCACAGTCCTATGTATACATCAGTAACATCAGCCACAGCACAGCCAGTATAGAGACGCCCACTACTGCTATCTCACATCTGTAATACCTCACAGTCCTGTGTATACATCTGTAACATCAGCCACAGTACAGCCAGCATAGACACCCACTACTGCTTTCTCACATCTGTAATAACTCACAGTCCTGTGTATACATCTGTAACATCAGCCACAGCTCAGCCAGCAAAGAGAAACCACTACTGCTATCTCACATCTGTAATACCTCACAGTCCTGTGTATACATCTGTAACATCAGCCGCAGCTCAGCCAGCATAGAGACACCCACTACTGCTATCTCACATCTGTAATACCTCACAGTCCTGTGTATACATCTGTAACATCAGCCACAGCTCAGCCAGCATAGAGACACCCACTACTGCTATCTCACATCTGTAATACCTCACAGTCCTGTGTATACATCTGTAACATCAGCCACAGCACAGCCATCATAGAGACACCCACTACTGCTATCTCACATCTGTAATACCTCACAGTCCTATGTATACATCAGTAACATCAGCCACAGCACAGCCAGCATGGAGACGCCCACTACTGCTATCTCACATCTGTAATACCTCACAGTCCTGTGTATACATCTGTAACATCAGCCTCAGTACAGCCAGCATAGACACCCACTACTGCTTTCTCACATCTGTAATACCTCACAGTCCTGTGTATACATCAGTAACATCAGCCACAGCTCAGCCAGCATAGAGAAACCACTACTGCTATCTCACATCTGTAATACCTCACAGTCCTGTGTATACATCTGAAACATCAGCCACAGCTCAGCCAGCATAGAGACGCCCACTACTTCTATCTCACATCTGTAATACCTCACAGTCCTGTGTATACATCTGTAACATCAGCCACAGCACAGCCAGCATAGAGACACCCACTACTGCTTTCTCACTTCTGTAATACCTTACAGTCCTGTGTATACATCTGTAACATCAGCCACAGCACAGCCAGCATAGAGACACCCACTACTGCTATCTCACATCTGTAATACCTCACAGTCCTGTGTATACATTTTTAACATCAGCCACAGCACAGCCAGCATAGAGACACCCACTACTGCTATCTCACATCTGTAATACCTCACAGTCCTGTGTATACATCTGTAACATCAGCCACAGCACAGCCAGCATAGAGACACCCACTACTGCTTTCTCACATTTGTAATATCTCACAGTCCTGTGTATACATCTGTAACATCAGCCACATCATAGCCAGCATAGAGACACCCACTACTGCTATCTCACATCTGTTATACCTCACAGTCCTGTGTATACATCTGTAACATCAGCCACAGCTCAGCCAGCATAGAGACACCCACTACTGCTATCTCACATCTGTAATACCTCACAGTCCTGTGTATACATTTGTAACATCAGCCACAGCACAGCCAGCATAGACACCCACTACTGCTATCTCACATCTGTAATAGCTAACAGTCCTGTGTATACATCTGTAACATCAGCCACAGCTCAGCTAGCATAGAGACACCCACTACTGCTATCTCACATCTGTAATACCTCACAGTCCTGTGTATACATCTGTAACATCAGCCACAGCTCAGCCAGCATAGAGACACCTACTACTGCTATCTCACATCTGTAATACCTCACAGTCCTGTGTATATATCTGTAACATCATCCACAGCTCATCCAGCATAGACAACCACTACTGCTATCTCACATCTGTAATACCTCACAGTCCTGTGTATACATCTGTAACATCAGCCACAGCACAGCCAACATAGAGACACCCACTACTGCTATCTCACATCTGTAATACCTCACAGTCCTGTGTATACATCTGTAACATCAGCCACAGCACAGCCAGCATAGAGACACCCACTACTGCTTTCTCACATTTGTAATATCTCACAGTCCTGTGTATACATCTGTAACATCAGCCACAGCACAGCCAGCATAGAGACACCCACTACTGCTATCTCACATCTGTTATACCTCACAGTCCTGTGTATACATCTGTAACATCAGCCACAGCTCAGCCAGCATAGAGACACCCACTACTGCTATCTCACATCTGTAATACCTCACAGTCCTGTGTATACATTTGTAACATCAGCCACAGCACAGCCAGCATAGACACCCACTACTGCTATCTCACATCTGTAATAGCTCACAGTCCTGTGTATACATCTGTAACATCAGCCACAGCTCAGCTAGCATAGAGACACCCACTACTGCTATCTCACATCTGTAATACCTCACAGTCCTGTGTATACATCTGTAACATGAGCAACAGCTCAGCCAGCATAGAGACACCTACTACTGCTATCTCACATCTGTAATACCTCACAGTCCTGTGTATATATCTGTAACATCATCCACAGCTCATCCAGCATAGACAACCACTACTGCTATCTCACATCTGTAATACCTCACAGTCCTGTGTATACATCTGTAAAATCAGCCACAGCACAGCCAACATAGAGACACCCACTACTGCTATCTCACATCTGTAATACCTCACAGTCCTGTGTATACATCTGTAACATCAGCCACAGCTCAGCCAGCATAGAGACACCCACTACTGCTATCTCACATCTGTAATACCTCACAGTCCTGTGTATACATCTGTAACATCAGCCACAGTACAGCCAGCATAGACACCCACTACTGCTTTCTCACATCTGTAATACCTCACAGTCCTGTGTATACATCTGTAACATCAGCCACAGCTCAGCCAGCATAGAGAAACCACTACTGCTATCTCACATCTGTAATACCTCTCAGTCCTGTGTATACATCTGTAACATCAGCCGCAGCTCAGCCAGCATAGAGACACCCACTATTGCTATCTCACATCTGTAATACCTTACAGTCCTGTGTATACATCTGTAACATCAGCCACAGCTCAGCCATCATAGAGACACGCACTACTGCTGTGTCACATTTGTAATACCTCACTGTCCAGTGTATACATCTGTAACATCAGCCATTGCTAAGCCAGCATTGAGACAACCACTACTGCTATCTCACATCTCTAATAACTCACAGTCCTGTGTATACATCAGTAACATCAGCCACAGCTCAGCCAGCATAGAGACGCCCACTACTGCTACCTCACATCCGTAATATCTCACAGTCCTGTGTATACATCTGTAACATCAGCCACAGCTTACCCAGCATAGAGACGCCCACAACTGCTTTCTCACATCTGTAATACCTCACAGTCCAGTGAATACATCAGTAACATCAGCCACAGCTCAGCCAGCATAGAGACACCCACTACTGCTATCTCACATCTGTAATACCTCACAGTCCTGTGTATACATCTGTAACATCAGCCGCAGCTCAGCCAGCATAGAGGCACCCACTATTGCTATCTCACATCTGTAATACCTTACAGTCCTGTGTATACATCTGTAACATCAGCCACAGCTCAGCCATCATAGAGACACCCACTACTGCTGTCTCACATTTGTAATACCTCACCGTCCTGTGTATACATCTGTAACATCAGCCATTGCTAAGCCAGCATTGAGACAACCACTACTGCTATCTCACATCTGTAATACCTCACAGTCCTGTGTATATATCTGTAACATCATCCACAGCTCATCCAGCATAGACACACACTACTGCTATCTCACATCTGTAATACCTCACAGTCCTGTGTATACATCTGTAACATCAGCCACAGCTCAGCCAGCATAGAGACACCCACTACTGCTATCTCACATCTGTAATACCTCACAGTCCTGTGTATACATCTGTAACATCAGCCACAGTACAGCCAGCATAGACACCCACTACTGCTTTCTCACATCTGTAATACCTCACAGTCCTGTGTATACATCTGTAACATCAGCCACAGCTCAGCCAGCATAGAGAAACCACTACTGCTATCTCACATCTGTAATACCTCACAGTCCTGTGTATACATCTGTAACATCAGCCGCAGCTCAGCCAGCATAGAGACACCCACTATTGCTATATCACATCTGTAATACCTTACAGTCCTGTGTATACATCTGTAACATCAGCCACAGCTCAGCCATCATAGAGACACCCACTACTGCTGTCTCACATTTGTAATACCTCACTGTCCAGTGTATACATCTGTAACATCAGCCATTGCTAAGCCAGCACTGAGACAACCACTACTGCTATCTCACATCTATAATAACTCACAGTCCTGTGTATACATCAGTAACATCAGCCACAGCTCAGCCAGCATAGAGACGCCCACTACTGCTACCTCACATCCGTAATATCTCACAGTCCTGTGTATACATCTGTAACATCAGCCACAGCTTACCCAGCATAGAGACGCCCACAACTGCTTTCTCACATCTGTAATACCTCACAGTCCAGTGAATACATCAGTAACATCAGCCACAGCTCAGCCAGCATAGAGACACCCACTACTGCTATCTCACATCTGTAATACCTCACAGTCCTGTGTATACATCTGTAACATCAGCCGCAGCTCAGCCAGCATAGAGACACCCACTATTGCTATCTCACATCTGTAATACCTTACAGTCCTGTGTATACATCTGTAACATCAGCCACAGCTCAGCCATCATAGAGACACCCACTACTGCTGTCTCACATTTGTAATACCTCACCGTCCTGTGTATACATCTGTAACATCAGCCATTGCTAAGCCAGCATTGAGACAACCACTACTGCTATCTCACATCTGTAATAACTCACAGTCCTGTGTATACATCAGTAACATCAGCCACAGCTCAGCCAGCATAGAGACGCCCACTACTGCTACCTCACATCCGTAATATCTCACAGTCCTGTGTATACATCTGTAACATCAGCCACAGCTTACCCAGCATAGAGACACCCTCTACTGCTATCTCACATCTGTAATACCTCACAGACCTGTGTATATATCTGTAACATCAGCCACAGTACAGCCAGCATAGAGACAACCACTACTGCTATCTCACATCTGTAATACCTCACAGTGCTGTGTATACATCTGTAACATCAGCCACAGCTCATCCAGCATAGAGACACCCACTACTGCTATCTCACATCTGTAATACCTCACAGTCCTGTGTATACATCTGTAACATCAGCCACAGCACAGCCAGCATAGACACCCACTACTGCTATTTCACATCTGTAATACCTCACAGTCCTGTGTATACATCTGTAAAATCAGCCACAGCTCAGCCAGCATAGAGACGCCCACTACTGCTATCTCACATCTGTAATACCTCACAGTCCTGTGTATACATCTGTAACATCAGCCACAGCACAGCCAGCATAGAGACACCCACTACTGCTATCTCACATCTGTAATACCTCACAGTCCTGTGTATACATCTGTAACATCAGCCACAGCACAGCCAGCATAGACACCCACTACTGCTATCTCACATCTGTAATACCTCACAGTCCTGTGTATACATCTGTAACATCAGCCACAGCTCAGCCAGCATAGAGACACCCACTACTGCTATCTCACATCTGTAATACCTCACAGTCATGTGTATACATCTGTAACATCAGCCACAGCACAGCCAGCATAGAGACACCCACTACTGCTATCTCACATCTGTAATACCTCACAGTCCTGTGTATACATCTGTAACATCAGCCACAGCTCAGCCAGCATAGAGACACCTACTACTGCTATCTCACATCTGTAATACCTGACAGTCCTGTGTATATATATGTAACATCAGCCACAGTACAGCCAGCATAGAGACACCCACTACTGCTATCTCACATCTGTAATACCTCACAGTGCTGTGTATACATCTGTAACATCAGCCACAGCTCAGCCAGCATAGAGACACCCACTACTGCTATCTCACATCTGTAATACCTCACAGTCCTGTGTATACATCTGTAACATCAGCCACAGCTCAGCCAGCATAGACACCCACTACTGCTATCTCACATCTGTAATACCTCACAGTCCTGTGTATACATCTGTAACATCAGCCACAGCTCAGCCAGCATAGAGACACCCACTACTGCTATCTCACATCTGTAATACCTCACAGTCCTGTGTATACATCTGTAACATCAGCCACAGCTCAGCCAGCATAGAAACGCCCACTACTGCTATCTCACATCTGTAGTACCTCACAGTCCTGTGTATACATCTGTGACATCAGCCACAGGTCAGCCAGCATAGACGCCCACTACTGCTATCTCACATCTGTAATACCTCACAGTCCTGTGTATACATCTGTGACATCAGCCACAGCACAGCCAGCATAGAGACAACCACTACTGCTATCTCACATCTGTAATACCTCACAGTCCTGTGTATACATCTGTGACATCAGCCACAGCACAGCCAGCATAGAGACACCCACTACTGCTATCTCACATCTGTAATACCTCACAGTCCTGTGTATACATCTGTAACATCAGCCACAGCACAGCCAGCATAGACACCCACTACTGCTATCTCACATCTGTAATACCTCACAGTCCTGTGTATACATCTGTAAAATCAGCCACAGCTCAGCCAGCATAGAGACACCCACTACTGCTATCTCACATCTGTAATACCTCAGTCCTGTGTATACATCTGTAACATCAGCCACAGCTCAGCCAGCAAAGAGACGCCCACTACTGCTATCTCACATCTGTAATACCTCACAGTCCTGTGTATACATCTGTAACATCAGCCACAGCACAGCCAGCATAGAGACACCCACTACTGCTATCTCACATCTGTAATATCTCACAGTCCTGTGTATACATCTGTAACATCAGCCACAGCACAGCCAGCATAGACACCCACTACTGCTATCTCACATCTGTAATACCTCACAGTCCTGTGTATACATCTGTAACATCAGCCACAGCTCAGCCAGCATAGAGACACCCACTACTGCTATCTCACATCTGTAATACCTCACAGTCATGTGTATACATCTGTAACATCAGCCACAGCACAGCCAGCATAGAGACACCCACTACTGCTATCTCACATCTGTAATACCTCACAGTCCTGTGTATACATCTGTAAAATCAGCCACAGCTCAGCCAGCATAGAGACACCTACTACTGCTATCTCACATCTGTAATACCTGACAGTCCTTTGTATATATATGTAACATCAGGCACAGTACAGCCAGCATAGAGACACCCACTACTGCTATCTCACATCTGTAATACCTCACAGTGCTGTGTATACATCTGTAACATCAGCCACAGCTCAGCCAGCATAGAGACACCCACTACTGCTATCTCACATCTGTAATACCTCACAGTCCTGTGTATACATCTGTAACATCAGCCACAGCTCAGCCAGCATAGACACCCACTACTGCTATCTCACATCTGTAATACCTCACAGTCCTGTGTATACATCTGTAACATCAGCCACAGCTCAGCCAGCATAGAGACACCCACTACTGCTATCTCACATCTGTAATACCTCACAGTCCTGTGTATACATCTGTAACATCATCCACAGCTCAGCCAGCATAGAGACGCCCACTACTGCTATCTCACATCTGTAGTACCTCACAGTCCTGTGTATACATCTGTGACATCAGCCACAGGTCAGCCAGCATAGACGCCCACTACTGCTATCTCACATCTGTAATACCTCACAGTCCTGTGTATACATCTGTGACATCAGCCACAGCACAGCCAGCATAGAGACACCCACTACTGCTATCTCACATCTGTAATACCTCACAGTCCTATGTATACATCTGTAACATCAGCCACAGCTCAGCCAGCATAGAGACACCCACTACTGCTATCTCACATCTGTAATACCTCACAGTCCTTTGTATACCTCTGTAACATCACCCACAGCACAGCCATCATAGAGACACCCACTACTGCTATCTCACATCTGTAATACCTCACAGTCCTGTGTATACATCTGTAACATCAGCCACAGCTCAGCCAGCATAGAGACACCCACTACTGCTATCTCACATCTGTAATACCTCACAGTCCAGTTAATACATCTGTAACATCAGCCACAGCACAGCCAGCATAGACACCCACTACTGCTATCTCACATCTGTAATACCTCACAGTCCTGTGTATATATCTGTAACATCAGCCACAGCAAAGCCAGCATAGAGACACCCACTACTGCTATCTCACATCTGTAATACCTCACAGTCCTGTGTATACATCTGTAACATCAGCCACAGCTCAGCCAGCATAGAGACACCCACTACTGCTATCTCACATCTGTAATACCTCACAGTCCTGTGTATACATCTGTAACATCAGCCACAGCACAGCCATCATAGAGACACCCACTACTGCTATCTCACATCTGTAATACCTCACAGTCCTATGTATACATCAGTAACATCAGCCACAGCACAGCCAGCATAGAGACGCCCACTACTGCTATCTCACATCTGTAATACCTCACAGTCCTGTGTATACATCTGTAACATCAGCCACAGTACAGCCAGCATAGACACCCACTACTGCTTTCTCACATCTGTAATACCTCACAGTCTTGTGTATACATCTGTAACATCAGCCACAGCTCAGCCAGCATAGAGACACCCACTACTGCTATCTCACATCTGTAATACCTCACAGTCCTGTGTATACATCTGTAACATCAGCCACAGCACAGCCAGCATAGAGACACCCACTACTGCTATCTCACATCTGTAATACCTCACAGTCCTGTGTATACATCTGTAACATCAGACACAGCTCAGCCAGCATAGAGACACCTACTACTGCTATCTCACATCTGTAATACCTCACAGTCCTGTGTATATATCTGTAACATCAGCCACAGTACAGCCAGCATAGAGACACCCACTACTGCTATCTCACATCTGTAATACCTCACAGTGCTGTGTATACATCTGTAACATCAGCCACAGCTCAGCCAGCATAGAGACACCCACTACTGCTATCTCACATCTGTAATACCTCACAGTCCTGTGTATACATCTGTAACATCAGCCACAGCTCAGCCAGTATAGACACCCACTACTGCTATCTCACATCTGTAATACCTCACAGTCCTGTGTATACATCTGTAACATCAGCCACAGCTCAGCCAGCATAGAGACACCCACTACTGCAATTTCACATCTGTAATACCTCACAGTCCTGTGTATACATCTGTAACATCAGCCACAGCTCAGCCAGCATAGAGACGCCCACTACTGCTATCTCACATCTGTAATACCTCACAGTCCTGTGTATACATCTGTGACATCAGCCACAGCTCAGCCAGCATAGACGCCCACTACTGCTATCTCACATCTGTAATACCTCACAGTCCAGTGTATACATCTGTAACATCAGCCACAGCACAGCCAGCATAGAGACACCCACTACTGCTATCTCACATCTGTAATACCTCACAGTCCAGTGTATACATATGTAACATCAGCCACAGCACAGCCAGCACAGACACCCACTACTGCTATCTCACATCTGTAATACCTCACAGTCCTGTGTATACATCTGTAACATCAGCCACAGCACAGCCAGCATAGAGACACCCACTACTGCTATCTCACATCTGTAATACCTCACAGTCCTGTGTATACATCTGTAACATCAGCCACAGCCCAGCCAGCATAGAGACACCCACTACTGCTATCTCACATCTGTAATACCTCACAGTCCTGTGTATACATCTGTAACATCAGCCACAGCACAGCCATCATAGAGACACCCACTACTGCTATCTCACATCTGTAATACCTCACAGTCCTATGTATACATCAGTAACATCAGCCACAGCACAGCCAGTATAGAGACGCCCACTACTGCTATCTCACATCTGTAATACCTCACAGTCCTGTGTATACATCTGTAACATCAGCCACAGTACAGCCAGCATAGACACCCACTACTGCTTTCTCACATCTGTAATAACTCACAGTCCTGTGTATACATCTGTAACATCAGCCACAGCTCAGCCAGCAAAGAGAAACCACTACTGCTATCTCACATCTGTAATACCTCACAGTCCTGTGTATACATCTGTAACATCAGCCGCAGCTCAGCCAGCATAGAGACACCCACTACTGCTATCTCACATCTGTAATACCTCACAGTCCTGTGTATACATCTGTAACATCAGCCACAGCTCAGCCAGCATAGAGACACCCACTACTGCTATCTCACATCTGTAATACCTCACAGTCCTGTGTATACATCTGTAACATCAGCCACAGCACAGCCATCATAGAGACACCCACTACTGCTATCTCACATCTGTAATACCTCACAGTCCTATGTATACATCAGTAACATCAGCCACAGCACAGCCAGCATGGAGACGCCCACTACTGCTATCTCACATCTGTAATACCTCACAGTCCTGTGTATACATCTGTAACATCAGCCTCAGTACAGCCAGCATAGACACCCACTACTGCTTTCTCACATCTGTAATACCTCACAGTCCTGTGTATACATCAGTAACATCAGCCACAGCTCAGCCAGCATAGAGAAACCACTACTGCTATCTCACATCTGTAATACCTCACAGTCCTGTGTATACATCTGAAACATCAGCCACAGCTCAGCCAGCATAGAGACGCCCACTACTTCTATCTCACATCTGTAATACCTCACAGTCCTGTGTATACATCTGTAACATCAGCCACAGCACAGCCAGCATAGAGACACCCACTACTGCTTTCTCACTTCTGTAATACCTTACAGTCCTGTGTATACATCTGTAACATCAGCCACAGCACAGCCAGCATAGAGACACCCACTACTGCTATCTCACATCTGTAATACCTCACAGTCCTGTGTATACATTTTTAACATCAGCCACAGCACAGCCAGCATAGAGACACCCACTACTGCTATCTCACATCTGTAATACCTCACAGTCCTGTGTATACATCTGTAACATCAGCCACAGCACAGCCAGCATAGAGACACCCACTACTGCTTTCTCACATTTGTAATATCTCACAGTCCTGTGTATACATCTGTAACATCAGCCACATCATAGCCAGCATAGAGACACCCACTACTGCTATCTCACATCTGTTATACCTCACAGTCCTGTGTATACATCTGTAACATCAGCCACAGCTCAGCCAGCATAGAGACACCCACTACTGCTATCTCACATCTGTAATACCTCACAGTCCTGTGTATACATTTGTAACATCAGCCACAGCACAGCCAGCATAGACACCCACTACTGCTATCTCACATCTGTAATAGCTCACAGTCCTGTGTATACATCTGTAACATCAGCCACAGCTCAGCTAGCATAGAGACACCCACTACTGCTATCTCACATCTGTAATACCTCACAGTCCTGTGTATACATCTGTAACATCAGCCACAGCTCAGCCAGCATAGAGACACCTACTACTGCTATCTCACATCTGTAATACCTCACAGTCCTGTGTATATATCTGTAACATCATCCACAGCTCATCCAGCATAGACAACCACTACTGCTATCTCACATCTGTAATACCTCACAGTCCTGTGTATACATCTGTAACATCAGCCACAGCACAGCCAACATAGAGACACCCACTACTGCTATCTCACATCTGTAATACCTCACAGTCCTGTGTATACATCTGTAACATCAGCCACAGCACAGCCAGCATAGAGACACCCACTACTGCTTTCTCACATTTGTAATATCTCACAGTCCTGTGTATACATCTGTAACATCAGCCACAGCACAGCCAGCATAGAGACACCCACTACTGCTATCTCACATCTGTTATACCTCACAGTCCTGTGTATACATCTGTAACATCAGCCACAGCTCAGCCAGCATAGAGACACCCACTACTGCTATCTCACATCTGTAATACCTCACAGTCCTGTGTATACATTTGTAACATCAGCCACAGCACAGCCAGCATAGACACCCACTACTGCTATCTCACATCTGTAATAGCTCACAGTCCTGTGTATACATCTGTAACATCAGCCACAGCTCAGCTAGCATAGAGACACCCACAACTGCTATCTCACATCTGTAATACCTCACAGTCCTGTGTATACATCTGTAACATGAGCAACAGCTCAGCCAGCATAGAGACACCTACTACTGCTATCTCACATCTGTAATACCTCACAGTCCTGTGTATATATCTGTAACATCATCCACAGCTCATCCAGCATAGACAACCACTACTGCTATCTCACATCTGTAATACCTCACAGTCCTGTGTATACATCTGTAAAATCAGCCACAGCACAGCCAACATAGAGACACCCACTACTGCTATCTCACATCTGTAATACCTCACAGTCCTGTGTATACATCTGTAACATCAGCCACAGCTCAGCCAGCATAGAGACACCCACTACTGCTATCTCACATCTGTAATACCTCACAGTCCTGTGTATACATCTGTAACATCAGCCACAGTACAGCCAGCATAGACACCCACTACTGCTTTCTCACATCTGTAATACCTCACAGTCCTGTGTATACATCTGTAACATCAGCCACAGCTCAGCCAGCATAGAGAAACCACTACTGCTATCTCACATCTGTAATACCTCTCAGTCCTGTGTATACATCTGTAACATCAGCCGCAGCTCAGCCAGCATAGAGACACCCACTATTGCTATCTCACATCTGTAATACCTTACAGTCCTGTGTATACATCTGTAACATCAGCCACAGCTCAGCCATCATAGAGACACGCACTACTGCTGTGTCACATTTGTAATACCTCACTGTCCAGTGTATACATCTGTAACATCAGCCATTGCTAAGCCAGCATTGAGACAACCACTACTGCTATCTCACATCTCTAATAACTCACAGTCCTGTGTATACATCAGTAACATCAGCCACAGCTCAGCCAGCATAGAGACGCCCACTACTGCTACCTCACATCCGTAATATCTCACAGTCCTGTGTATACATCTGTAACATCAGCCACAGCTTACCCAGCATAGAGACGCCCACAACTGCTTTCTCACATCTGTAATACCTCACAGTCCAGTGAATACATCAGTAACATCAGCCACAGCTCAGCCAGCATAGAGACACCCACTACTGCTATCTCACATCTGTAATACCTCACAGTCCTGTGTATACATCTGTAACATCAGCCGCAGCTCAGCCAGCATAGAGGCACCCACTATTGCTATCTCACATCTGTAATACCTTACAGTCCTGTGTATACATCTGTAACATCAGCCACAGCTCAGCCATCATAGAGACACCCACTACTGCTGTCTCACATTTGTAATACCTCACCGTCCTGTGTATACATCTGTAACATCAGCCATTGCTAAGCCAGCATTGAGACAACCACTACTGCTATCTCACATCTGTAATAACTCACAGTCCTGTGTATACATCAGTAACATCAGCCACAGCTCAGCCATCATAGAGACGCCCACTACTGCTACCTCACATCCGTAATATCTCACAGTCCTGTGTATACATCTGTAACATCAGCCACAGCTTACCCAGCATAGAGACGCCCACAACTGCTATCTCACATCTGTAATACCTCACAGTCCAGAGAATACATCAGTAACATCAGCCACAGCTCAGCCAGCATAGAGACACCCACTACTGCTATCTCACATCTGTAATACCTCACAGTCCTGTGTATACATCTGTAACATCAGCCACAGCACAGCCAGCATAGAGACACCCACTACTGCTATCTCACATCTGTAATAGCTCACAGTCCTGTGTATACATCTGTAACATCAGCCACAGCTCAGCCAGCATAGAGACACCCTCTACTGCTATCTCACATCTGTAATACCTCACAGACCTGTGTATATATCTGTAACATCAGCCACAGTACAGCCAGCATAGAGACAACCACTACTGCTATCTCACATCTGTAATACCTCACAGTGCTGTGTATACATCTGTAACATCAGCCACAGCTCATCCAGCATAGAGACACCCACTACTGCTATCTCACATCTGTAATACCTCACAGTCCTGTGTATACATCTGTAACATCAGCCACAGCACAGCCAGCATAGACACCCACTACTGGTATCTCACATCTGTAATACCTCACAGTCCTGTGTATACATCTGTAAAATCAGCCACAGCTCAGCCAGCATAGAGACACCTACTACTGCTATCTCACATCTGTAATACCTCACAGTCCTGTGTATATATCTGTAACATCATCCACAGCTCATCCAGCATAGACAACCACTACTGCTATCTCACATCTGTAATACCTCACAGTCCTGTGTATACATCTGTAAAATCAGCCACAGCACAGCCAACATAGAGACACCCACTACTGCTATCTCACATCTGTAATACCTCACAGTCCTGTGTATACATCTGTAACATCAGCCACAGCTCAGCCAGCATAGAGACACCCACTACTGCTATCTCACATCTGTAATACCTCACAGTCCTGTGTATACATCTGTAACATCAGCCACAGTACAGCCAGCATAGACACCCACTACTGCTTTCTCACATCTGTAATACCTCACAGTCCTGTGTATACATCTGTAACATCAGCCACAGCTCAGCCAGCATAGAGAAACCACTACTGCTATCTCACATCTGTAATACCTCTCAGTCCTGTGTATACATCTGTAACATCAGCCGCAGCTCAGCCAGCATAGAGACACCCACTATTGCTATCTCACATCTGTAATACCTTACAGTCCTGTGTATACATCTGTAACATCAGCCACAGCTCAGCCATCATAGAGACACGCACTACTGCTGTGTCACATTTGTAATACCTCACTGTCCAGTGTATACATCTGTAACATCAGCCATTGCTAAGCCAGCATTGAGACAACCACTACTGCTATCTCACATCTCTAATAACTCACAGTCCTGTGTATACATCAGTAACATCAGCCACAGCTCAGCCAGCATAGAGACGCCCACTACTGCTACCTCACATCCGTAATATCTCACAGTCCTGTGTATACATCTGTAACATCAGCCACAGCTTACCCAGCATAGAGACGCCCACAACTGCTTTCTCACATCTGTAATACCTCACAGTCCAGTGAATACATCAGTAACATCAGCCACAGCTCAGCCAGCATAGAGACACCCACTACTGCTATCTCACATCTGTAATACCTCACAGTCCTGTGTATACATCTGTAACATCAGCCGCAGCTCAGCCAGCATAGAGGCACCCACTATTGCTATCTCACATCTGTAATACCTTACAGTCCTGTGTATACATCTGTAACATCAGCCACAGCTCAGCCATCATAGAGACACCCACTACTGCTGTCTCACATTTGTAATACCTCACCGTCCTGTGTATACATCTGTAACATCAGCCATTGCTAAGCCAGCATTGAGACAACCACTACTGCTATCTCACATCTGTAATAACTCACAGTCCTGTGTATACATCAGTAACATCAGCCACAGCTCAGCCAGCATAGAGACGCCCACTACTGCTACCTCACATCCGTAATATCTCACAGTCCTGTGTATACATCTGTAACATCAGCCACAGCTTACCCAGCATAGAGACGCCCACAACTGCTATCTCACATCTGTAATACCTCACAGTCCAGAGAATACATCAGTAACATCAGCCACAGCTCAGCCAGCATAGAGACACCCACTACTGCTATCTCACATCTGTAATACCTCACAGTCCTGTGTATACATCTGTAACATCAGCCACAGCACAGCCAGCATAGAGACACCCACTACTGCTATCTCACATCTGTAATAGCTCACAGTCCTGTGTATACATCTGTAACATCAGCCACAGCTCAGCCAGCATAGAGACACCCTCTACTGCTATCTCACATCTGTAATACCTCACAGACCTGTGTATATATCTGTAACATCAGCCACAGTACAGCCAGCATAGAGACAACCACTACTGCTATCTCACATCTGTAATACCTCACAGTGCTGTGTATACATCTGTAACATCAGCCACAGCTCATCCAGCATAGAGACACCCACTACTGCTATCTCACATCTGTAATACCTCACAGTCCTGTGTATACATCTGTAACATCAGCCACAGCACAGCCAGCATAGACACCCACTACTGGTATCTCACATCTGTAATACCTCACAGTCCTGTGTATACATCTGTAAAATCAGCCACAGCTCAGCCAGCATAGAGACACCCACTACTGCTATCTCACATCTGTAATACCTCACAGTCCTGTGTATACATCTGTAACATCAGCCACAGCTCAGCCAGCAAAGAGACGCCCACTACTGCTATCTCACATCTGTAATACCTCACAGTCCTGTGTATACATCTGTAACATCAGCCACAGCACAGCCAGCATAGAGACACCCACTACTGCTATCTCACATCTGTAATACCTCACAGTCCTGTGTATACATCTGTAACATCAGCCACAGCACAGCCAGCATAGACACCCACTACAGCTATCTCACATCTGTAATACCTCACAGTCCTGTGTATACATCTGTAACATCAGCCACAGCTCAGCCAGCATAGAGACACCTACTACTGCTATCTCACATCTGTAATACCTGACAGTCCTGTGTATATATATGTAACATCAGCCACAGTACAGCCAGCATAGAGACACCCACTACTGCTATCTCACATCTGTAATACCTCACAGTGCTGTGTATACATCTGTAACATCAGCCACAGCTCAGCCAGCATAGAGACACCCACTACTGCTATCTCACATCTGTAATACCTCACAGTCCTGTGTATACATCTGTAACATCAGCCACAGCTCAGCCAGCATAGACACCCACTACTGCTATCTCACATCTGTAATACCTCACAGTCCTGTGTATACATCTGTAACATCAGCCACAGCTCAGCCAGCATAGAGACACCCACTACTGCTATCTCACATCTGTAATACCTCACAGTCCTGTGTATACATCTGTAACATCAGCCACAGCTCAGCCAGCATAGAGACGCCCACTACTGCTATCTCACATCTGTAGTACCTCACAGTCCTGTGTATACATCTGTGACATCAGCCACAGGTCAGCCAGCATAGACGCCCACTACTGCTATCTCCCATCTGTAATACCTCACAGTCCTGTGTATACATCTGTGACATCAGCCACAGCACAGCCAGCATAGAGACAACCACTACTGCTATCTCACATCTGTAATACCTCACAGTGCTGTGTATACATCTGTAACATCAGCCACAGCTCATCCAGCATAGAGACACCCACTACTGCTATCTCACATCTGTAATACCTCACAGTCCTGTGTATACATCTGTAACATCAGCCACAGCACAGCCAGCACAGACACCCACTACTGCTATCTCACATCTGTAATACCTCACAGTCCTGTGTATACATCTGTAACATCAGCCACAGCTCAGCCAGCATAGAGACACCCACTACTGCTATCTCACATCTGTAATACCTCACAGTCATGTGTATACATCTGTAACATCAGCCACAGCACAGCCAGCATAGAGACACCCACTACTGCTATCTCACATCTGTAATACCTCACAGTCCTGTGTATACATCTGTAACATCAGCCACAGCTCAGCCAGCATAGAGACACCTACTACTGCTATCTCACATCTGTAATACCTGACAGTCCTGTGTATATATATGTAACATCAGCCACAGTACAGCCAGCATAGAGACACCCACTACTGCTATCTCACATCTGTAATACCTCACAGTGCTGTGTATACATCTGTAACATCAGCCACAGCTCAGCCAGCATAGAGACACCCACTACTGCTATCTCACATCTGTAATACCTCACAGTCCTGTGTATACATCTGTAACATCAGCCACAGCTCAGCCAGCATAGACACCCACTACTGCTATCTCACATCTGTAATACCTCACAGTCCTGTGTATACATCTGTAACATCAGCCACAGCTCAGCCAGCATAGAGACACCCACTACTGCTATCTCACATCTGTAATACCTCACAGTCCTGTGTATACATCTGTAACATCAGCCACAGCTCAGCCAGCATAGAGACGCCCACTACTGCTATCTCACATCTGTAGTACCTCACAGTCCTGTGTATACATCTGTGACATCAGCCACAGGTCAGCCAGCATAGACGCCCACTACTGCTATCTCACATCTGTAATACCTCACAGTCCTGTGTATACATCTGTGACATCAGCCACAGCACAGCCAGCATAGAGACACCCACTACTGCTATCTCACATCTGTAATACCTCACAGTCCTGTGTATACATCTGTAACATCAGCCACAGCTCAGCCAGCATAGAGACACCCACTACTGCTATCTCACATCTGTAATACCTCACAGTCCTTTGTATACATCTGTAACATCACCCACAGCACAGCCATCATAGAGACACCCACTACTGCTATCTCACATCTGTAATACCTCACAGTCCTGTGAATACATCTGTAACATCAGCCACAGCTCAGCCAGCATAGAGACACCGACTACTGCTATCTCACAACTGTAATACCTCACAGTCCAGTTAATACATCTGTAACATCAGCCACAGCACAGCCAGCATAGACACCCACTACTGCTATCTCACATCTGTAATACCTCACAGTCCTGTGTATATATCTGTAACATCAGCCACAGCACAGCCAGCATAGAGACACCCACTACTGCTATCTCACATCTGTAATACCTCACAGTCCTGTGTATACATCTGTAACATCAGCCACAGCTCAGCCAGCATAGAGACACCCACTACTGCTATCTCACATCTGTAATACCTCACAGTCCTGTGTATACATCTGTAACATCAGCCACAGCACAGCCATCATAGAGACACCCACTACTGCTATCTCACATCTGTAATACCTCACAGTCCTATGTATACATCAGTAACATCAGCCACAGCACAGCCAGCATAGAGACGCCCACTACTGCTATCTCACATCTGTAATAACTCACAGTCCTGTGTATACATCAGTAACATCAGCCACAGCTCAGCCAGCATAGAGACGCCCACTACTGCTACCTCACATCCGTAATATCTCACAGTCCTGTGTATACATCTGTAACATCAGCCACAGCTTACCCAGCATAGAGACGCCCACAACTGCTATCTCACATCTGTAATACCTCACAGTCCAGTGAATACATCAGTAACATCAGCCACAGCTCAGCCAGCATAGAGACACCCACTACTGCTATCTCACATCTGTAATACCTCACAGTCCTGTGTATACATCTGTAACATCAGCCACAGCACAGCCAGCATAGAGACACCCACTACTGCTATCTCACATCTGTAATAGCTCACAGTCCTGTGTATACATCTGTAACATCCGCCACAGCTCAGCCAGCATAGAGACACCCTCTACTGCTATCTCACATCTGTAATACCTCACAGACCTGTGTATATATCTGTAACATCAGCCACAGTACAGCCAGCATAGAGACAACCACTACTGCTATCTCACATCTGTAATACCTCACAGTGCTGTGTATACATCTGTAACATCAGCCACAGCTCATCCAGCATAGAGACACCCACTACTGCTATCTCACATCTGTAATACCTCACAGTCCTGTGTATACATCTGTAACATCAGCCACAGCACAGCCAGCATAGACACCCACTACTGCTATCTCACATCTGTAATACCTCACAGTCCTGTGTATACATCTGTAAAATCAGCCACAGCTCAGCCAGCATAGAGACACCCACTACTGCTATCTCACATCTGTAATACCTCACAGTCCTGTGTATACATCTGTAACATCAGCCACAGCTCAGCCAGCAAAGAGACGCCCACTACTGCTATCTCACATCTGTAATACCTCACAGTCCTGTGTATACATCTGTAACATCAGCCACAGCACAGCCAGCATAGAGACACCCACTACTGCTATCTCACATCTGTAATACCGCACAGTCCTGTGTATACATCTGTAACATCAGCCACAGCACAGCCAGCATAGACACCCACTACAGCTATCTCACATCTGTAATACCTCACAGTCCTGTGTATACATCTGTAACATCAGCCACAGCTCAGCCAGCATAGAGACACCCACTACTGCTATCTCACATCTGTAATACCTCACAGTCATGTGTATACATCTGTAACATCAGCCACAGCACAGCCAGCATAGAGACACCCACTACTGCTATCTCACATCTGTAATACCTCACAGTCCTGTGTATACATCTGTAACATCAGCCACAGCTCAGCCAGCATAGAGACACCCACTACTGCTATCTCACATCTGTAATACCTCACAGTCCTGTGTATACATCTGTAACATCAGCCACAGTACAGCCAGCATAGACACCCACTACTGCTTTCTCACATCTGTAATACCTCACAGTCCTGTGTATACATCTGTAACATCAGCCACAGCTCAGCCAGCATAGAGAAACCACTACTGCTATCTCACATCTGTAATACCTCTCAGTCCTGTGTATACATCTGTAACATCAGCCGCAGCTCAGCCAGCATAGAGACACCCACTATTGCTATCTCACATCTGTAATACCTTACAGTCCTGTGTATACATCTGTAACATCAGCCACAGCTCAGCCATCATAGAGACACGCACTACTGCTGTGTCACATTTGTAATACCTCACTGTCCAGTGTATACATCTGTAACATCAGCCATTGCTAAGCCAGCATTGAGACAACCACTACTGCTATCTCACATCTCTAATAACTCACAGTCCTGTGTATACATCAGTAACATCAGCCACAGCTCAGCCAGCATAGAGACGCCCACTACTGCTACCTCACATCCGTAATATCTCACAGTCCTGTGTATACATCTGTAACATCAGCCACAGCTTACCCAGCATAGAGACGCCCACAACTGCTTTCTCACATCTGTAATACCTCACAGTCCAGTGAATACATCAGTAACATCAGCCACAGCTCAGCCAGCATAGAGACACCCACTACTGCTATCTCACATCTGTAATACCTCACAGTCCTGTGTATACATCTGTAACATCAGCCGCAGCTCAGCCAGCATAGAGGCACCCACTATTGCTATCTCACATCTGTAATACCTTACAGTCCTGTGTGTACATCTGTAACATCAGCCACAGCTCAGCCATCATAGAGACACCCACTACTGCTGTCTCACATTTGTAATACCTCACCGTCCTGTGTATACATCTGTAACATCAGCCATTGCTAAGCCAGCATTGAGACAACCACTACTGCTATCTCACATCTGTAATAACTCACAGTCCTGTGTATACATCAGTAACATCAGCCACAGCTCAGCCATCATAGAGACGCCCACTACTGCTACCTCACATCCGTAATATCTCACAGTCCTGTGTATACATCTGTAACATCAGCCACAGCTTACCCAGCATAGAGACGCCCACAACTGCTATCTCACATCTGTAATACCTCACAGTCCAGAGAATACATCAGTAACATCAGCCACAGCTCAGCCAGCATAGAGACACCCACTACTGCTATCTCACATCTGTAATACCTCACAGTCCTGTGTATACATCTGTAACATCAGCCACAGCACAGCCAGCATAGAGACACCCACTACTGCTATCTCACATCTGTAATAGCTCACAGTCCTGTGTATACATCTGTAACATCAGCCACAGCTCAGCCAGCATAGAGACACCCTCTACTGCTATCTCACATCTGTAATACCTCACAGACCTGTGTATATATCTGTAACATCAGCCACAGTACAGCCAGCATAGAGACAACCACTACTGCTATCTCACATCTGTAATACCTCACAGTGCTGTGTATACATCTGTAACATCAGCCACAGCTCATCCAGCATAGAGACACCCACTACTGCTATCTCACATCTGTAATACCTCACAGTCCTGTGTATACATCTGTAACATCAGCCACAGCACAGTCAGCATAGACACCCACTACTGGTATCTCACATCTGTAATACCTCACAGTCCTGTGTATACATCTGTAAAATCAGCCACAGCTCAGCCAGCATAGAGACACCTACTACTGCTATCTCACATCTGTAATACCTCACAGTCCTGTGTATATATCTGTAACATCATCCACAGCTCATCCAGCATAGACAACCACTACTGCTATCTCACATCTGTAATACCTCACAGTCCTGTGTATACATCTGTAAAATCAGCCACAGCACAGCCAACATAGAGACACCCACTACTGCTATCTCACATCTGTAATACCTCACAGTCCTGTGTATACATCTGTAACATCAGCCACAGCTCAGCCAGCATAGAGACACCCACTACTGCTATCTCACATCTGTAATACCTCACAGTCCTGTGTATACATCTGTAACATCAGCCACAGTACAGCCAGCATAGACACCCACTACTGCTTTCTCACATCTGTAATACCTCACAGTCCTGTGTATACATCTGTAACATCAGCCACAGCTCAGCCAGCATAGAGAAACCACTACTGCTATCTCACATCTGTAATACCTCTCAGTCCTGTGTATACATCTGTAACATCAGCCGCAGCTCAGCCAGCATAGAGACACCCACTATTGCTATCTCACATCTGTAATACCTTACAGTCCTGTGTATACATCTGTAACATCAGCCACAGCTCAGCCATCATAGAGACACGCACTACTGCTGTGTCACATTTGTAATACCTCACTGTCCAGTGTATACATCTGTAACATCAGCCATTGCTAAGCCAGCATTGAGACAACCACTACTGCTATCTCACATCTCTAATAACTCACAGTCCTGTGTATACATCAGTAACATCAGCCACAGCTCAGCCAGCATAGAGACGCCCACTACTGCTACCTCACATCCGTAATATCTCACAGTCCTGTGTATACATCTGTAACATCAGCCACAGCTTACCCAGCATAGAGACGCCCACAACTGCTTTCTCACATCTGTAATACCTCACAGTCCAGTGAATACATCAGTAACATCAGCCACAGCTCAGCCAGCATAGAGACACCCACTACTGCTATCTCACATCTGTAATACCTCACAGTCCTGTGTATACATCTGTAACATCAGCCGCAGCTCAGCCAGCATAGAGGCACCCACTATTGCTATCTCACATCTGTAATACCTTACAGTCCTGTGTATACATCTGTAACATCAGCCACAGCTCAGCCATCATAGAGACACCCACTACTGCTGTCTCACATTTGTAATACCTCACCGTCCTGTGTATACATCTGTAACATCAGCCATTGCTAAGCCAGCATTGAGACAACCACTACTGCTATCTCACATCTGTAATAACTCACAGTCCTGTGTATACATCAGTAACATCAGCCACAGCTCAGCCAGCATAGAGACGCCCACTACTGCTACCTCACATCCGTAATATCTCACAGTCCTGTGTATACATCTGTAACATCAGCCACAGCTTACCCAGCATAGAGACGCCCACAACTGCTATCTCACATCTGTAATACCTCACAGTCCAGAGAATACATCAGTAACATCAGCCACAGCTCAGCCAGCATAGAGACACCCACTACTGCTATCTCACATCTGTAATACCTCACAGTCCTGTGTATACATCTGTAACATCAGCCACAGCACAGCCAGCATAGAGACACCCACTACTGCTATCTCACATCTGTAATAGCTCACAGTCCTGTGTATACATCTGTAACATCAGCCACAGCTCAGCCAGCATAGAGACACCCTCTACTGCTATCTCACATCTGTAATACCTCACAGACCTGTGTATATATCTGTAACATCAGCCACAGTACAGCCAGCATAGAGACAACCACTACTGCTATCTCACATCTGTAATACCTCACAGTGCTGTGTATACATCTGTAACATCAGCCACAGCTCATCCAGCATAGAGACACCCACTACTGCTATCTCACATCTGTAATACCTCACAGTCCTGTGTATACATCTGTAACATCAGCCACAGCACAGCCAGCATAGACACCCACTACTGGTATCTCACATCTGTAATACCTCACAGTCCTGTGTATACATCTGTAAAATCAGCCACAGCTCAGCCAGCATAGAGACACCCACTACTGCTATCTCACATCTGTAATACCTCACAGTCCTGTGTATACATCTGTAACATCAGCCACAGCTCAGCCAGCAAAGAGACGCCCACTACTGCTATCTCACATCTGTAATACCTCACAGTCCTGTGTATACATCTGTAACATCAGCCACAGCACAGCCAGCATAGAGACACCCACTACTGCTATCTCACATCTGTAATACCTCACAGTCCTGTGTATACATCTGTAACATCAGCCACAGCACAGCCAGCATAGACACCCACTACAGCTATCTCACATCTGTAATACCTCACAGTCCTGTGTATACATCTGTAACATCAGCCACAGCTCAGCCAGCATAGAGACACCTACTACTGCTATCTCACATCTGTAATACCTGACAGTCCTGTGTATATATATGTAACATCAGCCACAGTACAGCCAGCATAGAGACACCCACTACTGCTATCTCACATCTGTAATACCTCACAGTGCTGTGTATACATCTGTAACATCAGCCACAGCTCAGCCAGCATAGAGACACCCACTACTGCTATCTCACATCTGTAATACCTCACAGTCCTGTGTATACATCTGTAACATCAGCCACAGCTCAGCCAGCATAGACACCCACTACTGCTATCTCACATCTGTAATACCTCACAGTCCTGTGTATACATCTGTAACATCAGCCACAGCTCAGCCAGCATAGAGACACCCACTACTGCTATCTCACATCTGTAATACCTCACAGTCCTGTGTATACATCTGTAACATCAGCCACAGCTCAGCCAGCATAGAGACGCCCACTACTGCTATCTCACATCTGTAGTACCTCACAGTCCTGTGTATACATCTGTGACATCAGCCACAGGTCAGCCAGCATAGACGCCCACTACTGCTATCTCCCATCTGTAATACCTCACAGTCCTGTGTATACATCTGTGACATCAGCCACAGCACAGCCAGCATAGAGACAACCACTACTGCTATCTCACATCTGTAATACCTCACAGTGCTGTGTATACATCTGTAACATCAGCCACAGCTCATCCAGCATAGAGACACCCACTACTGCTATCTCACATCTGTAATACCTCACAGTCCTGTGTATACATCTGTAACATCAGCCACAGCACAGCCAGCACAGACACCCACTACTGCTATCTCACATCTGTAATACCTCACAGTCCTGTGTATACATCTGTAACATCAGCCACAGCTCAGCCAGCATAGAGACACCCACTACTGCTATCTCACATCTGTAATACCTCACAGTCATGTGTATACATCTGTAACATCAGCCACAGCACAGCCAGCATAGAGACACCCACTACTGCTATCTCACATCTGTAATACCTCACAGTCCTGTGTATACATCTGTAACATCAGCCACAGCTCAGCCAGCATAGAGACACCTACTACTGCTATCTCACATCTGTAATACCTGACAGTCCTGTGTATATATATGTAACATCAGCCACAGTACAGCCAGCATAGAGACACCCACTACTGCTATCTCACATCTGTAATACCTCACAGTGCTGTGTATACATCTGTAACATCAGCCACAGCTCAGCCAGCATAGAGACACCCACTACTGCTATCTCACATCTGTAATACCTCACAGTCCTGTGTATACATCTGTAACATCAGCCACAGCTCAGCCAGCATAGACACCCACTACTGCTATCTCACATCTGTAATACCTCACAGTCCTGTGTATACATCTGTAACATCAGCCACAGCTCAGCCAGCATAGAGACACCCACTACTGCTATCTCACATCTGTAATACCTCACAGTCCTGTGTATACATCTGTAACATCAGCCACAGCTCAGCCAGCATAGAGACGCCCACTACTGCTATCTCACATCTGTAGTACCTCACAGTCCTGTGTATACATCTGTGACATCAGCCACAGGTCAGCCAGCATAGACGCCCACTACTGCTATCTCACATCTGTAATACCTCACAGTCCTGTGTATACATCTGTGACATCAGCCACAGCACAGCCAGCATAGAGACACCCACTACTGCTATCTCACATCTGTAATACCTCACAGTCCTGTGTATACATCTGTAACATCAGCCACAGCTCAGCCAGCATAGAGACACCCACTACTGCTATCTCACATCTGTAATACCTCACAGTCCTTTGTATACATCTGTAACATCACCCACAGCACAGCCATCATAGAGACACCCACTACTGCTATCTCACATCTGTAATACCTCACAGTCCTGTGAATACATCTGTAACATCAGCCACAGCTCAGCCAGCATAGAGACACCGACTACTGCTATCTCACAACTGTAATACCTCACAGTCCAGTTAATACATCTGTAACATCAGCCACAGCACAGCCAGCATAGACACCCACTACTGCTATCTCACATCTGTAATACCTCACAGTCCTGTGTATATATCTGTAACATCAGCCACAGCACAGCCAGCATAGAGACACCCACTACTGCTATCTCACATCTGTAATACCTCACAGTCCTGTGTATACATCTGTAACATCAGCCACAGCTCAGCCAGCATAGAGACACCCACTACTGCTATCTCACATCTGTAATACCTCACAGTCCTGTGTATACATCTGTAACATCAGCCACAGCACAGCCATCATAGAGACACCCACTACTGCTATCTCACATCTGTAATACCTCACAGTCCTATGTATACATCAGTAACATCAGCCACAGCACAGCCAGCATAGAGACGCCCACTACTGCTATCTCACATCTGTAATAACTCACAGTCCTGTGTATACATCAGTAACATCAGCCACAGCTCAGCCAGCATAGAGACGCCCACTACTGCTACCTCACATCCGTAATATCTCACAGTCCTGTGTATACATCTGTAACATCAGCCACAGCTTACCCAGCATAGAGACGCCCACAACTGCTATCTCACATCTGTAATACCTCACAGTCCAGTGAATACATCAGTAACATCAGCCACAGCTCAGCCAGCATAGAGACACCCACTACTGCTATCTCACATCTGTAATACCTCACAGTCCTGTGTATACATCTGTAACATCAGCCACAGCACAGCCAGCATAGAGACACCCACTACTGCTATCTCACATCTGTAATAGCTCACAGTCCTGTGTATACATCTGTAACATCCGCCACAGCTCAGCCAGCATAGAGACACCCTCTACTGCTATCTCACATCTGTAATACCTCACAGACCTGTGTATATATCTGTAACATCAGCCACAGTACAGCCAGCATAGAGACAACCACTACTGCTATCTCACATCTGTAATACCTCACAGTGCTGTGTATACATCTGTAACATCAGCCACAGCTCATCCAGCATAGAGACACCCACTACTGCTATCTCACATCTGTAATACCTCACAGTCCTGTGTATACATCTGTAACATCAGCCACAGCACAGCCAGCATAGACACCCACTACTGCTATCTCACATCTGTAATACCTCACAGTCCTGTGTATACATCTGTAAAATCAGCCACAGCTCAGCCAGCATAGAGACACCCACTACTGCTATCTCACATCTGTAATACCTCACAGTCCTGTGTATACATCTGTAACATCAGCCACAGCTCAGCCAGCAAAGAGACGCCCACTACTGCTATCTCACATCTGTAATACCTCACAGTCCTGTGTATACATCTGTAACATCAGCCACAGCACAGCCAGCATAGAGACACCCACTACTGCTATCTCACATCTGTAATACCGCACAGTCCTGTGTATACATCTGTAACATCAGCCACAGCACAGCCAGCATAGACACCCACTACAGCTATCTCACATCTGTAATACCTCACAGTCCTGTGTATACATCTGTAACATCAGCCACAGCTCAGCCAGCATAGAGACACCCACTACTGCTATCTCACATCTGTAATACCTCACAGTCATGTGTATACATCTGTAACATCAGCCACAGCACAGCCAGCATAGAGACACCCACTACTGCTATCTCACATCTGTAATACCTCACAGTCCTGTGTATACATCTGTAACATCAGCCACAGCTCAGCCAGCATAGAGACACCTACTACTGCTATCTCACATCTGTAATACCTGACAGTCCTGTGTATATATATGTAACATCAGCCACAGTACAGCCATCATAGAGACACCCACTACTGCTATCTCACATCTGTAATACCTCACAGTGCTGTGTATACATCTGTAACATCAGCCACAGCTCAGCCAGCATAGAGACACCCACTACTGCTATCTCACATCTGTAATACCTCACAGTCCTGTGTATACATCTGTAACATCAGCCACAGCTCAGCCAGCATAGACACCCACTACTGCTATCTCACATCTGTAATACCTCACAGTCCTGTGTATACATCTGTAACATCAGCCACAGCTCAGCCAGCATAGAGACACCCACTACTGCTATCTCACATCTGTAATACCTCACAGTCCTGTGTATACATCTGTAACATCAGCCACAGCTCAGCCAGCATAGAGACGCCCACTACTGCTATCTCACATCTGTAGTACCTCACAGTCCTGTGTATACATCTGTGACATCAGCCACAGGTCAGCCAGCATAGACGCCCACTACTGCTATCTCACATCTGTAATACCTCACAGTCCTGTGTATACATCTGTGACATCAGCCACAGCACAGCCAGCATAGAGACAACCACTACTGCTATCTCACATCTGTAATACCTCACAGTGCTGTGTATACATCTGTAACATCAGCCACAGCTCATCCAGCATAGAGACACCCACTACTGCTATCTCACATCTGTAATACCTCACAGTCCTGTATATACATCTGTAACATCAGCCACAGCACAGCCAGCACAGACACCCACTACTGCTATCTCACATCTGTAATACCTCACAGTCCTGTGTATACATCTGTAACATCAGCCACAGCTCAGCCAGCATAGAGACACCCACTACTGCTATCTCACATCTGTAATACCTCACAGTCATGTGTATACATCTGTAACATCAGCCACAGCACAGCCAGCATAGAGACACCCACTACTGCTATCTCACATCTGTAATACCTCACAGTCCTGTGTATACATCTGTAACATCAGCCACAGCTCAGCCAGCATAGAGACACCTACTACTGCTATCTCACATCTGTAATACCTGACAGTCCTGTGTATATATATGTAACATCAGCCACAGTACAGCCAGCATAGAGACACCCACTACTGCTATCTCACATCTGTAATACCTCACAGTCCTGTGTATACATCTGTAACATCAGCCACAGCTCAGCCAGCATAGAGACACCCACTACTGCTATCTCACATCTGTAATACCTCACAGTCCTGTGTATACATCTGTAACATCAGCCACAGCTCAGCCAGCATAGACACCCACTACTGCTATCTCACATCTGTAATACCTCACAGTCCTGTGTATACATCTGTAACATCAGCCACAGCTCAGCCAGCATAGAGACACCCACTACCGCTATCTCACATCTGTAATACCTCACAGTCCTGTGTATACATCTGTAACATCAGCCACAGCTCAGCCAGCATAGAGACGCCCACTACTGCTATCTCACATCTGTAGTACCTCACAGTCCTGTGTATACATCTGTGACATCAGCCACAGGTCAGCCAGCATAGACGCCCACTACTGCTATCTCACATCTGTAATACCTCACAGTCCTGTGTATACATCTGTGATATCAGCCACAGCACAGCCAGCATAGAGACACCCACTACTGCTATCTCACATCTGTAATACCTCACAGTCCTGTGTATACATCTGTAACATCATCCACAGCTCAGCCAGCATAGAGACACCCACTACTGCTATCTCACATCTGTAATACCTCACAGTCCTTTGTATACATCTGTAACATCACCCACAGCACAGCCATCATAGAGACACCCACTACTGCTATCTCACATCTCTAAAACCTCACAGTCCTGTGTATACATCTGTAACATCAGCCACAGCTCAGCCAGCATAGAGACACCGACTACTGCTATCTCACATCTGTAATACCTCACAGTCCAGTTAATACATCTGTAACATCAGCCACAGCACAGCCAGCATAGACACCCACTACTGCTATCTCACATCTGTAATACCTCACAGTCCTGTGTATATATCTGTAACATCAGCCACAGCACAGCCAGCATAGAGACACCCACTACTGCTATCTCACATCTGTAATACCTCACAGTCCTGTGTATACATCTGTAACATCAGCCACAGCTCAGCCAGCATAGAGACACCCACTACTGCTATCTCACATCTGTAATACCTCACAGTCCTGTGTATACATCTGTAACATCAGCCACAGCACAGCCAGCATAGAGACGCCCACTACAGCTTTCTCACATCTGTAATACCTCACAGTCCTGTGTATACATCTGTAACATCAGCCACAGTACAGCCAGCATAGACACCCACTACTGCTTTCTCACATCTGTAATACCTCACAGTCCTGTGTATACATCTGTAACATCAGCCACAGCTCAGCCAGCATAGAGACACCCACTACTGCTATCTCACATCTGTAATACCTCACAGTCCTGTGTATACATCTGTAACATCAGCCACAGCACAGCCAGCATAGAGACACCCACTACTGCTATCTCACATCTGTAATACCTCACAGTCCTGTGTATACATCTGTAACATCAGCCACAGCTCAGCCAGCATAGAGACACCTACTACTGCTATCTCACATCTGTAATACCTCACAGTCCTGTGTATATATCTGTAACATCAGCCACAGTACAGCCAGCATAGAGACACCCACTACTGCTATCTCACATCTGTAATACCTCTCAGTGCTGTGTATACATCTGTAACATCAGCCACAGCTCAGCCAGCATAGAGACACCCACTACTGCTATCTCACATCTGTAATACCTCACAGTCCTGTGTATACATCTGTAACATCAGCCACAGCTCAGCCAGCATAGACACCCACTACTGCTATCTCACATCTGTAATACCTCACAGTCCTGTGTATACATCTGTAACATCAGCCACAGCTCAGCCAGCATAGAGACACCCACTACTGCTATTTCACATCTGTAATACCTCACAGTCCTGTGTATACATCTGTAACATCAGCCACAGCTCAGCCAGCATAGAGACGCCCACTACTGCTATCTCACATCTGTAATACCTCACAGTCCTGTGTATACATCTGTGACATCAGCCACAGCTCAGCCAGCATAGACGCCCACTACTGCTATCTCACATCTGTAATACCTCACAGTCCTGTGTATACATCTGTAACATCAGCCACAGCACAGCCAGCATAGAGACACCCACTACTGCTATCTCACATCTGTAATACCTCACAGTCCAGTGTATACATATGTAACATCAGCCACAGCACAGCCAGCATAGACACCCACTACTGCTATCTCACATCTGTAATACCTCACAGTCCTGTGTATACATCTGTACCATCAGCCACAGCACAGCCAGCATAGAGACACCCACTACTGCTATCTCACATCTGTAATACCTCACAGTCCTGTGTATACATCTGTAACATCAGCCACAGCTCAGCCAGCATAGAGACACCCACTACTGTTATCTCACATCTGTAATACCTCACAGTCCTGTGTATACATCTGTAACATCAGCCACAGCACAGCCATCATAGAGACACCCACTACTGCTATCTCACATCTGTAATACCTCACAGTCCTATGTATACATCAGTAACATCAGCCACAGCACAGCCAGCATAGAGACGCCCACTACTGCTATCTCACATCTGTAATACCTCACAGTCCTGTGTATACATCTGTAACATCAGCCACAGTACAGCCAGCATAGACACCCACTACTGCTTTCTCACATCTGTAATAACTCACAGTCCTGTGTATACATCTGTAACATCAGCCACAGCTCAGCCAGCATAGAGAAACCACTACTGCTATCTCACATCTGTAATACCTCACAGTCCTGTGTATACATCTGTAACATCAGCCGCAGCTCAGCCAGCATAGAGACACCCACTATTGCTATCTCACATCTGTAATACCTTACAGTCCTGTTTATACATCTGTAACATCAGCCACAGCTCAGCCATCATAGAGACACCCACTACTGCTGTCTCACATTTGTAATACCTCACCGTCCTGTGTATACATCTGTAACATCAGCCATTGCTCAGCCAGCATTGAGACACCCACTACTGCTATCTCACATCTGTAATACCTCACAGTCCTGTGTATACATCTGTAACATCAGCCACAGCTCAGCCAGCATAGAGACGCCCACTACTGCTACCTCACATCCGTAATATCTCAAAGTCCTGTGTATACATCTGTAACATCAGCCACAGCTCACCCAGCATAGAGATGCCCACAACTGCTATCTCACATCTGTAATACCTCACAGTCCAGTGAATACATCAGTAACATCAGCCACAGCTCAGCCAGCATAGAGACACCCACTACTGCTTTCTCACATCTGTAATATCTCACAGTCCTGTGTATACATCTGTAACATCAGCCACAGCTCAGCCAGCATAGAAATGCCCACTACTGCTATCTCACATCAGTAATACCTCACAGTCCTGTGTATACATCTGTACCATCAGCCACAGCACAGCCAGCATAGAGACGCCCACTACTGCTTTCTCACATCTGTAATACCTCACAGTCCTGTGTATACATCTGTAACATCAGCCACAGCTCAGCCAGCATAGAAATGCCCACTACTGCTATCTCACATCTGTAATACCACAGTCCTGTGTATACATCTGTAACATCAGCCATTGCTCAGCCAGCATTGAGACACCCACTACTGCTATCTCACATCTGTAATACCTCACAGTCCTGTGTATACATCAGTAACATCAGCCACAGCACAGCCAGCATAGAGACGCCCACTACTGCTTTCTCACATCTGTAATACCTCACAGTCCTGTGTATACATCTGTAACATCAGCCACAGCTCAGCCAGCATAGAAATGCCCACTACTGCTATCTCACATCCGTAATAGCTCACAGTCCTATGTATACATCAGTAATATCAGCCACAGCACAGCCATCATAGAGACACCCACTACAGCTATCTCACATCCGTAATACCTCACAGTCCTGTGTATACATCTGTAACATCAGCCACAGCACAGCCAGCATAGAGACTCCCACTACTGCTATCTAACATCTGTAATACTTCACAGTCCTGTGTATACATCTGTAACATCAGCCACGGCACAACAAGCATAGATACACACACTGCTGCTTTCTCACATCTGCAATAGCTCAAAGACCTGTGTATACATCAGTAACATCAGCCACAGCACAGCCAGCATAGAGACTCCCACTACTGCTATTTCACATCTGTAATACCTCAGTCCTGTGTATACATCTGTAACATCAGCCACAGCACAGCCAGCATAGAGGCGCCCACTACTGCTATCTCACATCTGTAATACCTCACAGTCCTGTGTATACATCTGTAACATCAGCCACAGCACAGCCAGCATAGAGACGCCCACTACAGCTATCTCACATCTGTAATACATCACAGTCCTGTGTATACATCTGTAACATCAGCCACAGCACAGCCAGCATAGAGACACCCACTACTGCTATCTCATATCTGTAATACCTCACAGACCTGTATATACATCTGTAACATCAGCCACAGCACAGCCAGCTCAGAGACGCCCAATGTGGCTCTCACATCTGTAACACCTCACAGTCCTGTGTATACATCAGTAACATCAGCCACAGCTCAGCCAGCATAGAGACGCCCACTACTGCTTTCTTACATCTGTAATACCTCATAGTCCTGTGTATACATTGGTAACATCAGCCACAGCACAGCCAGCATAGACACCCACTACTGCTATCTCCCATCCGTAATACCTCACAGTCCTGTGTATACATCTGTAACATCAGCCACAGCTCAGCCACCATAGAGACACCCACTACTGCTATCTCACATCTGTAATACCTCACAGTCCTGTGTATACATCTGTAACATCAGCCACAGCACAGCCAGCATAGAGACACCCACTACTGCTATCTCACATCTGTAATACCCCACAGTCCTGTGTATACATCTATACCATCAGCCATGGCACAGCCAGCATAGACACCCACTACTGCTATCTCACATCTGTAATACCTCACAGTCCTGTGTATACATCTGTAACATCAGCCACAGCATAGCCTTCATAGAGACACCCACTACTGCTATCTCACATCTGTAATACCTCATAGTCCTGTGTATACATCTGTAACATCAGCCACAGCACGGCCAGCATAGAGACACCCACTACTGCTATCTCACATCTGTAATACCTCAGTCCTGTGTATACATCTGTAACATCATCCACAGCACAGCCAGCATAGAGACACCCACTACTGCTATCTCACATCTGTAATACCTCACAGTCCTGTGTATACATCTGTGACATCAGCCACAGCTCAGCCACCATAGAGACAACCACTACTGCTATCTCACATCTGTAATACCTCACAGTCCTATGCATACATCTGCAACATCAGCCACAGCACAGCCAGCATAGAGACACCCACTACTGCCATCTCACATCTGTAATACCTCACAGTCCTGTGTATACATCTGTAACATCAGCCACAGCACAGCCAGCATAGAGACACCCTCTACTGTTATCTCACATCTGTAACACCTCACAGTCCTCTGCATACACCTGTAACATCAGCCACAGCAGTCAGCATAGACACCCACTACTGCTTTCTCACATCTGTAATACCTCACAGTCCTATGTATACATCTGTAACATCGGCCACAGCTCAGCCAGCATAGAGACACCCACTACTGCTATCTCACATCTGTAATATCTCACAGTCCTGTGTATACATCTGTAACATCAGCCACAGCACAGCCAGCATAGACACCCACTACTGCTATCTCACATCTGTAATACCTCACAGTCCTGTGTATACATCCGTAACATCAGCCACAGCACAGCCAGCTTAGAGACACCCACTACTGCTATCTCACATCTGTAATACCTCATAGTCCTGTGTATACATCTGTAACATCAGCCACAGCTCAGCCAGCATAGAGACACGACTACTGCTATCTCACATCTGTAATACCTCACAGTCCTGTGTATACATTTGTAACATCAGCCACAGCTCAGCCTGCATAGACACCCACTATTGCTGTCTCACATCTGTAATACCTCACAGTCCTGTGTATACATCTGTTACATCAGCCACAGCTCAGCCATCATAGATAAACCCACTACTGCTGTCTCACATTTGTAATACCTCACAGTCCTGTGAATACATATGTAACATCAGCCATAGCTCAGACAGCATTGAGACACCCACTACTGCTATCTCACATCTGTAATACCTCACAGTCCTGTGTATACATCTGTAACATCAGCCACAGCTCAGCCAGCATAGAGACGCCCAATACTGCTACCTCACATCCGTAATATCTCACAGTCCTGTGTATACATCTGTAACATCAGCCACAGCTCACCCAGCAAAGAGACGCCCACAACAGCTATCTCACATCTGTAATACCTCACAGTCCAGTGAATACATCAGTAACATCAGCCACAGCTCAGCCAGCATAGAGACACCCACTACTGCTTTCTCACATCTGTAATACCTCACAGTCCTGTGTATACATCTGTAACATCAGCCACAGCTCAGCCAGTATAGAGACACCAACTACTGCTACCTCACATCCGTAATATCTCACAGTCCTGTGTATACATCTGTAACATCAGCCACAGCTCACCCAGTATAGAGACACTCACTACTTCTTTGTCACACCTGTAATACCTCACAGTTCTATGTATATATCTGTTTTATCAGCTACATCTCAGTCAGCATAGAGACACACACTATTGCTTTCTCACATCTGTAATACCTCACAGTCCTGTGTATACATCTGTAATACCTCACAATATGGTGTATACATATGTAACATCAGCGACAGCTCAGCCAGCATAGAGACACTCACTACTGCTTTCTCACATCTGTAAAACCTCACAGTCCTATGTATATATCTGCTTTATCATCCACAGCACAGCAAGCATAGAGAAACCCACTACTGCTATCTCACACCTGTTATACCTCACAGTCCAGTGTATACATCAGTAACATCAGCCACAGCACAGCCACTATAGAGACACCCACTACTGCTATCTCACATCTGTAATACCTCACAGTCCTGTGTATTCATCTGTAACATCAGCCACAGCACAGCCAGCATAGAGACACCCACTACTGCTATCGCACATCTGTAATACCTCACAGTCCTGTGTATACATCAGTAACATCAGCCACAGCACAGCCAGCATAGAGACACCCACTACTGCTATCTCACATCTGTAATACCTCACAGTCCTGTGTATACATCTGTAACATCAGCCACAGCTCAGCCAGTATAGAGACGCCCATTACTGCTATCTCACATCTGTAATACCTCACAGTCCTGTATATACATCTGTAACATCAGCCACAGCATAGCCTTCACAGAGACACCCACTACTGCTATCTCACATCTGTAATACCTCATAGTCCTGTGTATACATCTGTAACATCAGCCACAGTACGGCCAGCATAGAGACACCCACTACTGCTATCTCACATCTGTAATACCTCAGTCCTGTGTATACATCTGTAACATCATCCACAGCACAGCCAGCATAGAGACGCCCACTACTGCTATCTCACATCTGTAATACCTCCCAGTCCTGTGTATACATCTGTAACATCAGCCACAGCACAGCCAGCATAGAGACACCCACTACTGCTATCTCACATCTGTAATACCTCACAGTCCTATGCATACATCTGCAACATCAGCCACAGCACAGCCAGCATAGAGACACCCACTACTGCCATCTCACATCTGTAATACCTCACAGTCCTGTGTATACATCTGTAACATCAGCCACAGCACAGCCAGCATAGAGACACCCTCTACTGTTATCTCACATCTGTAACACCTCACAGTCCTCTGCATACACCTGTAACATCAGCCACAGCAGTCAGCATAGACACCCACTACTGCTTTCTCACATCTGTAATACCTCACAGTCCTATGTATACATCTGTAACATCGGCCACAGCTCAGCCAGCATAGAGAAACCCACTACTGCTATCTCACATCTGTAATATCTCACAGTCCTGTGTATACATCTGTAACATCAGCCACAGCACAGCCAGCATAGACACCCACTACTGCTATCTCACATCTGTAATACCTCACAGTCCTGTGTATACATCCGTAACATCAGCCACAGCACAGCCAGCATAGAGACACCCACTACTGCTATCTCACATCTGTAATACCTCATAGTCCTGTGTATACATCTGTAACATCAGCCACAGCTCAGCCAGCATAGAGACACCACTACTGCTATCTCACATCTGTAATACCTCACAGTCCTGTGTATACATCTGTAACATCAGCCACAGCTCAGCCTGCATAGACACCCACTATTGCTATCTCACATCTGTAATACCTCACAGTCCTGTGTATACATCAGTAACATCAGCCACAGCTCAGCCAGCATAGAGACACTCACTACTGCTTTCTCACATCTGTAATACCTCACAGTCCTTTGTATACATCTGTAACATCAGCCACAGCTCAGCCAGCATAGAAATGCCCACTACTGCTATCTCACATCTGTAATACCTCACAGTCCTGTGTATACATCTGTACCATCAGCCACAGCACAGCCAGCATAGAGACGCCCACTACTGCTTTCTCACATCTGTAATACCTCACAGTCCTGTGTATACATCTGTAACATCAGCCACAGCTCAGCCAGCATAGAAATGCCCACTACTGCTATCTCACATCTGTAATACCACAGTCCTGTGTATACATCTGTAACATCAGCCATTGCTCAGCCAGCATTGAGACACCCACTACTGCTATCTCACATCTGTAATACCTCACAGTCCTGTGTATACACCTGTAACATCAGCCACAGCACAGCCAGCATAGACACCCACTACTGCTTTCTCACATCTCTAATACCTCACAGTCCTGTGTATACATCTGTAACATCAGCCACAGCTCAGCCAGCATAATGATACCCACTACTGCTATCTCACATCTGTAATACCTCACAGTCCTGTGTATACATCTGTAACATCAGCCACAGCACAGCCAGCGTAGACACCCACTACTGCTATCTCACATCTGTAATACCTCACAGTCCTGTGTATACATCTGTAACATCAGCCACAGCACAGCCAGCATAGAGACACCCACTACTGCTATCTCACATCTGTAATACCTCACAGTCCTGTGTATACATCTGTAATATCAGCCACAGCTCAGCCAGCATAGAGACACCACTACTGCTATCTCACATCTGTAATACCTCACAGTCCTGTGTATACATCTGTAACATCAGCCGCAGCTCAGCCAGCATAGAGACACCCACTATAGCTATCTCACATCTGAAATACCTTACAGTCCTGTGTATAGACCTGTAACATCAGCCACAGCTCAGCCATCATAGAGACACCCACTACTGCTCTCTCACATTTGTAATACCTCACAGTCCTGTGTATACATCTGTAACATCAGCCATTGCTCAGCCAGCATTGAGACACCCACTACTGCTATTTCACATCTGTAATACCTCACAGTCCTGTGTATACATCAGCCACAGCTCAGCCAGCATAGAGACGCCCACTACTGCTATCTCACATCCGTAATATCTCACAGTCCTGTGTATACATCTGTAACATCAGCCACAGCTCAGCCAGCATAGAGACGCCCACTACTGCTTTCTCACATCTGTAATACCTCACAGTCCTGCATATACATCTGTAACATCAGCCACAGCTCAGCCAGCATAGAAATGCCCACTACTGCTATCTCACATCTGTAATACCACAGTCCTGTGTATACATCTGTAACATCAGCCACAGCACAGCCAGCATAGAGACACCCACTACTGCTATCTCACATCTGTAATAGCTCACAGTCCTGTGTATACATCAGTAATATCAGCCACAGCACATCCATGATAGAGACACCCACTACAGATATCTCACATCCGTAATACCTCACAGTCCTGTGTATACATCTGTAACATCGGCCACAGCTCAGCCAGCATAGAGACACCCACTACTGCTATCTCACATCTGTAATATCTCACAGTCCTGTGTATACATCTGTAACATCAGCCACACCTCAGCCAGCATAGAGACACCACTACTGCTATCTCACATCTGTAATACCTCACAGTCCTGTGTATACATCTGTAACATCAGCCACAGCACAGCCAGCATAGAGAGACCGACTACTGCTATCTCACATCTGTAATACCTCACAGTCCTGTGTATACATCTGTAACATCAGCCACAGCACAGCCAGCATAGAGACACCCACTACTGCTATCTCACATCTGTAATACCTCACAGTCCTGTGTATACATCTGTAACATCAGCCGCAGCTCAGCCAGCATAGAGACACCCACTATTGCTATCTCACATCTGTAATACCTTACAGTCCTGTGTATACACGTGTAACATCAGCCACAGCTCAGCCATCATAGAGACACCCACTACTGCTGTCTCACATTTGTAATACCTCACAGTCCTGTGTATACATCTGTAACATCAGCAATTGCTCAGCCAGCATTGAGACACCCACTACTGCTATCTCACATCTGTAATACCTCACAGTCCTGTGTATACATCAGCCACAGCTCAGCCAGCATAGAGATGCCCACTACTGCTCTCTCACATCCGTATTATCTCACAGTCCTGTGCATACATCTGTAACATCAGCCACAGCTCAGCCAGCATTGAGACACCCACTACTGCTATCTCACATCTGTAATACCACAGTCCTGTGTATACATCTGTAACATCAGCCACAGCACATCCATCGTAGAGACACCCACTACTGCTATCTCACATCTGTAATATCTCACAGTCCTGTGTATACATCTGTAACATCAGCCACAGCTCAGCCAGCATAGAGACACCACTACTGCTATCTCACATCTGTAATACCTCACAGTCCTGTGTATACATCTGTAACATCAGCCACAGCATAGCCAGCATAGAGACTCCCACTATTGCTATCTAACCACTGTAATACCTCACAGTCCTGTGTATACATCTGTAACATCAGCCACGGCACAACAAGCATAGATACACACACTACTGCTATCTCACATCTGTAATACCTCACAGTCCTGTGTATACATCTGTAACATCAGCCACAGCACAGCCAGCACAGAGGCGCCCACTACTGCTATCTCACATCTGTAATACCTCACAGTCCTGTATATACATCTGTAACATCAGCCACAGCACAGCCAGCATAGAGACGCCCAATGCTGCTCTCACATCTGTAACACCTCACAGTCCTGTGTATACATCTGTAACATCAGCCACAGCATAGCCAGCATAGAGACTCCCACTATTGCTATCTAACAACTGTAATACCTCACAGTCCTGTGTATACATCTGTAACATCAGCCACGGCACAACAAGCATAGATACACACACTACTGCTATCTCACATCTGTAATACCTCACAGTCCTGTGTATACATCTGTAACATCAGCCACAGCACAGCCAGCACAGAGGCGCCCACTACTGCTATCTCACATCTGTAATACCTCACAGTCCTGTATATACATCAGTAACATCAGCCACAGCTCAGCCAGCATAGAGACGCCCACTACTGCTTTCTTACATCTGTAATACCTCACAGTCCTGTGTATACATCTGTAACATCAGCCACAGCACAGCCAGCATAGACACCCACTACTGCTATCTCCCATCCATAATACCTCACAGTCCTGTGTATACATCTGTAACATCAGCCACAGCTCAGCCACCATAGAGACACCCACTACTGCTATCTCACATCTGTAATACCTCACAGTCCTTTGTATAAATCTGTAACATCAGCCACAGCATAGCCTTCATAGAGACACCCACTACTGCTATCTCACATCTGTAATACTTCACAGTCCTGTGTATACATCTGTAACATCAGCCACAGCACGGCCAGCATAGAGACACCCACTACTGCTATCTCACACCTATAATACCTCAGTCCTGTGTATACATCTGTAACATCAGCCACAGCACAGCCAGCATAGAGACACCCACTACTGCTATCTCACATCTGTAATACCTCAGTCCTGTGTATACATCTGTAACATCATCCACAGCACAGCCAGCATAGAGACGCCCACTACTGCTATCTCACATCTGTAATACCTCACAGTCCTGTCTATACATCTGTGACATCAGCCACAGCTCAGCCACCATAGAGACACCCACTACTGCTATCTCACATCTGTAATACCTCACAGTCCTGTGTATACATCTGTAACGTCAGCCACAGTACAGCCAGCATAGTGACACCCTCTACTGTTATCTCACATCTGTAACACTTCACAGTCCTCTGCATACACCTGTAACATCAGCCACAGCAGTCAGCATAGACACCCACTACTGCTTTCTCACATCTGTAATACCTCACAGTCCTGTGTATACATCTGTATCATCGGCCACAGCTCAGCCAGCATAGAGACACCCACTACTGCTATCTCACATCTGTAATATCTCACAGTCCTGTGTATACATCTGTAACATCAGCCACAGCACAGCCAGCATAGACACCCACTACTGCTATCTCACATCTGTAATACCTCACAGTCCTGTGTATACATCTGTAACATCAGCCACAGCACAGCCAGCATAGAGACACCCACTACTGCTATCTCACATCCGTAATACCTCACAGTCCTGTGTATATTTCTGTAACATCAGCCACAGCTCAGCCAGCATAGAGACACCACTACTGCTATCTCACATCTGTAATACCTCACAGTCCTGTGTATACATCTGTAACATCAGCCGCAGCTCAGCCTGCATAGAGACACCCACTACTGCTGTCTCACATTTGTAATACCTCACAGTCCTGTGAATACATATGTAACATCAGCCATAGCTCAGCCAGCATTGAGACACCCACTACTGCTATCTCACATCTGTAATACCTCACATTGCTGTGTATACATCAGTAACATCAGCCACAGCTCAGCCAGCATAGAGACGCCCACTACTGCTACCTCACATCCGTAATATCTCACAGTCCTGTGTATACATCTGTAACATCAGCCACAGCTCACCCAGTATAGAGACACTCACTACTGCTTTGTCACATCTGTAATACGTCACAGTTCTATGTATATATCTGTTTTATCAGCTACATCTCAGTCAGCATAGAGACACACACTATTGCTTTCTCACATCTGTAATACCTCACAGTCCTGTGTATACATCTGTAATACCTCACAGTATGGTGTATACATCTGTAATATCAGCCACAGCTCAGCCAGCATAGAGACACCCACTACTGCTTTCTCACATCTGTAATACCTCACAGTCCTGTGTATACTTCTGTAACATCAGCCACAGCTCAGCCAGCATAGAGACATCCACTGCTGCTATCTCACATCTGTAATACCTCAGTCCTGTCTATATATCTGTAACATCAGCCACAGCACAGCCAGCAAAGACACCCACTACTGCTATCTCACATCTGTAATACCTCAGTCCTGTTTATACATCTGTAACATCAGCCACAGCACAGCCACCATAGAGACACCCACTACTGCTATGTCACATCTGTAATACCTCACAGTCCTGTGTATACACCTGTAACATCAGCCACAGCACATCCAGCATAGACACCAACTACTGCTTTCTCACATCTGTAATACCTCACAGTCCAGTGTATACATCTGTAACATCAGCCACAGCACAGCCAGCATAGAGACACCCACTACTGCTATCTCACATCTGTAATACCTCACAGTCCTGTGTATACATCTGTAACATCAGCCACAGCTCAGCCAGCATAGAGATACCCACTACTGCTATCTCACATCTGTAATATCTCACAGTCCTGTGTATACATCTGTAACATCAGCCACAGCACAACCAGCATAGACACCCACTACTGCTATCTCACATCTGTAATACCTCACAGTCCTGTGTATACATCTGTAACATCAGCCACAGCTCAGCCAGCATAGAGACACCACTACTGCTATCTCACATCTGTAATACCTCACAGTCCTGTGTATACATCTGTAACGTCAGCCACAGTACAGCCAGCATAGTGACACCCTCTACTGTTATCTCACATCTGTAACACTTCACAGTCCTCTGCATACACCTGTAACATCAGCCACAGCAGTCAGCATAGACACCCACTACTGCTTTCTCACATCTGTAATACCTCACAGTCCTGTGTATACATCTGTAACATCGGCCACAGCTCAGCCAGCATAGAGACACCCACTACTGCTATCTCACATCTGTAATATCTCACAGTCCTGTGTATACATCTGTAACATCAGCCACAGCACAGCCAGCATAGACACCCACTACTGCTATCTCACATCTGTAATACCTCACAGTCCTGTGTATACATTTGTAACATCAGCCACAGCACAGCCAGCATAGAGACACCCACTACTGCTATCTCACATCCGTAATACCTCACAGTCCTGTGTATATTTCTGTAACATCAGCCACAGCTCAGCCAGCATAGAGACACCACTACTGCTATCTCACATCTGTAATACCTCACAGTCCTGTGTATACATCTGTAACATCAGCTGCAGCTCAGCCTGCATAGAGACACCCACTACTGCTGTCTCACATTTGTAATACCTCACAGTCCTGTGAATACATATGTAACATCAGCCATAGCTCAGCCAGCATTGAGACACCCACTACTGCTATCTCACATCTGTAATACCTCACATTGCTGTGTATACATCAGTAACATCAGCCACAGCTCAGCCAGCATAGAGACGCCCACTACTGCTACCTCACATCCGTAATATCTCACAGTCCTGTGTATACATCTGTAACATCAGCCACAGCTCACCCAGTATAGAGACACTCATTACTGCTTTGTCACATCTGTAATACGTCACAGTTCTATGTATATATCTGTTTTATCAGCTACATCTCAGTCAGCATAGAGACACACACTATTGCTTTCTCACATCTGTAATACCTCACAGTCCTGTGTATACATCTGTAATACCTCACAGTATGGTGTATACATCTGTAATATCAGCCACAGCTCAGCCAGCATAGAGACACCCACTACTGCTTTCTCACATCTGTAATACCTCACAGTCCTGTGTATACTTCTGTAACATCAGCCACAGCTCAGCCAGCATAGAGACACCACTACTGCTATCTCACATCTGTAATACCTCACAGTCCTGTGTATACATCTGTAACATCAGCCGCAGCTCAGCCTGCATAGAGACACCCACTACTGCTATCTCACATCTGTAATACCTCACAGTCCTGTGTATACATCTGTAACATCAGCCACAGCTCAGCCATCATAGAGACACCCACTACTGCTGTCTCACATCTGTAATACCTCATAGTCCTGTGTAGACATCTGTAACATCAGCCACAGCTCAGCCATCATAGAGACACCCACTACTGCTGTCTCACATTTGTAATACCTCACAGTCCTGTGAATACATATGTAACATCAGCCATAGCTCAGCCAGCATTGAGACACCCACTACTGCTATCTCACATCTGTAATACCTCACATTGCTGTGTATACATCAGTAACATCAGCCACAGCTCAGCCAGTATAGAGACGCCCACTACTGCTACCTCACATCCGTAATACCTCACAGTCCTGTGTATACATCTGTAACATCAGCCACAGCTCAGCCAGCATAGAGACGCCCACTACTGCTACCTCACATCCGTAATATCTCACAGTCCTGTGTATACATCTGTAACATCAGCCACAGCTCAGCCAGTATAGAGACACTCACTACTACTTTGTCACATCTGTAATACCTCACAGTCCTATGTATATATCTGTTTTATCATCCACAGCACAGCCAGCATAGAGAAACCCACTACTGCTATCTCACATCTGTTATAGCTCACAGTCCTATGTATACATCAGTAATATCAGCCACAGCACAGCCATCATAGAGACACCCACTACGTCTATCTCACATCCGTAATACCTCACAGTCCTGTGTATACATCTGTAACATCAGCCACAGCACAGCCAGCATAGAGACATCCACTGCTGCTATCTCACATCTGTAATACCTCAGTCCTGTCTATATATCTGTAACATCAGCCACAGCACAGCCAGCAAAGACACCCACTACTGCTATCTCACATCTGTAATACCTCAGTCCTGTTTATACATCTGTAACATCAGCCACAGCACAGCCACCATAGAGACACCCACTACTGCTATGTCACATCTGTAATACCTCACAGTCCTGTGTATACACCTGTATCATCAGCCACAGCACATCCAGCATAGACACCAACTACTGCTTTCTCACATCTGTAATACCTCACAGTCCAGTGTATACATCTGTAACATCAGCCACAGCACAGCCAGCATAGAGACACCCACTACTGCTATCTCACATCTGTAATACCTCACAGTCCTATGTATACATCTGTAACATCAGCCACAGCTCAGCCAGCATAGAGATACCCACTACTGCTATCTCACATCTGTAATATCTCACAGTCCTGTGTATACATCTGTAACATCAGCCACAGCACAACCAGCATAGACACCCACTACTGCTATCTCACATCTGTAATACCTCACAGTCCTGTGTATACATCTGTAACATCAGCCACAGCTCAGCCAGCATAGAGACACCACTACTGCTATCTCACATCTGTAATACCTCACAGTCCTGTGTATACATCTGTAACATCAGCCGCAGCTCAGCCAGCATAGAGACACCCACTATTGCTATCTCACATCTGTAATACCTTACAGTCCTGTGTATACACCTGTAACATCAGCCACAGCTCAGCCATCATAGAGACACCCACTACTGCTGTCTCACATTTGTAATACCTCACAGTCCTGTGTATACATCTGTAACATCAGCCATTGCTCAGCCAGCATTGAGACACCCACTACTGCTATCTCACATCTGTAATACCTCACAGTCCTGTGTATACATCAGCCACAGCTCAGCCAGCATAGAGACGCCCACTACTGCTATCTCACATCCGTATTATCTCACAGTCCTGTGCATACATCTGTAACATCAGCCACAGCTCAGCCAGCATTGAGACACCCACTACTGCTATCTCACATCTGTAATACCTCACAGTCCTGTGTATACATCTGTAACATCAGCCACAGCATAGCCAGCATAGAGACTCCCACTATTGCTATCTAACAACTGTAATACCTCACAGTCCTGTGTATACATCTGTAACATCAGCCAAGGCACAACAAGCATAGATACACACACTACTGCTATCTCACATCTGTAATACCTCACAGTCCTGTGTATACATCTGTAACATCAGCCACAGCACAGCCAGCACAGAGGCGCCCACTACTGCTATCTCACATCTGTAATACCTCACAGTCCTGTATATACATCTGTAACATCAGCCACAGCACAGCCAGCATAGAGATGCCCAATGCTGCTCTCACATCTGTAACACCTCACAGTCCTGTGTATACATCTGTAACATCAGCCACAGCATAGCCAGCATAGAGACTCCCACTATTGCTATCTAACAACTGTAATACCTCACAGTCCTGTGTATACATCTGTAACATCAGCCACGGCACAACAAGCATAGATACACACACACCTGCTATCTCACATCTGTAATACCTCACAGTCCTGTGTATACATCTGTAACATCAGCCACAGCACAGCCAGCACAAAGGCGCCCACTACTGCTATCTCACATCTGTAATACCTCACAGTCCTGTATATACATCAGTAACATCAGCCACAGCTCAGCCAGCATAGAGACGCCCACTACTGCTTTCTTACATCTGTAATACCTCACAGTCCTGTGTATACATCTGTAACATCAGCCACAGCACAGCCAGCATAGACACCCACTACTGCTATCTCCCATCCATAATACCTCACAGTCCTGTGTATACATCTGTAACATCAGCCACAGCTCAGCCACCATAGAGACACCCACTACTGCTATCTCACATCTGTAATACCTCACAGTCCTGTGTATACATCTGTAACATCAGCCACAGCACAGCCAGCATAGAGACACCCACTACTGCTATCTCACATCTGTAATACCTTACAGTCCTGTGTATACATCTATAACATCAGCCATGGCACAGCCAGCATAGACACCCACTACTGCTATCTCACATCTGTAATACCTCACAGTCCTTTGTATACATCTGTAACATCAGCCACAGCATAGCCAGCATAGAGACGCCCAATGCTGCTCTCACATCTGTAACACCTCACAGTCCTGTGTATACATCTGTAACATCAGCCACAGCATAGCCAGCATAGAGACTCCCACTATTGCTATCTAACAACTGTAATACCTCACAGTCCTGTGTATACATCTGTAACATCAGCCACGGCACAACAAGCATAGATACACACACTACTGCTATCTCACATCTGTAATACCTCACAGTCCTGTGTATACATCTGTAACATCAGCCACAGCACAGCCAGCACAGAGGCGCCCACTACTGCTATCTCACATCTGTAATACCTCACAGTCCTGTATATACATCAGTAACATCAGCCACAGCTCAGCCAGCATAGAGACGCCCACTACTGCTTTCTTACATCTGTAATACCTCACAGTCCTGTGTATACATCTGTAACATCAGCCACAGCACAGCCAGCATAGACACCCACTACTGCTATCTCCCATCCATAATACCTTTCAGTCCTGTGTATACATCTGTAACATCAGCCACAGCTCAGCCACCATAGAGGCACCCACTACTGCTATCTCACATCTGTAATACCTCACAGTCCTGTGTATACATCTGTAACGTCAGCCACAGCACAGCCAGCATAGAGACACCCACTACTGCTATCTCACATCTGTAATACCTCACAGTCCTGTGTATACATCTATAACATCAGCCATGGCACAGCCAGCATAGAGACACCCACTACTGCTATCTCACATCTGTAATACCTCACAGTCCTTTGTATACATCTGTAACATCAGCCACAGCATAGCCTTCATAAAGACACCCACTACTGCTATCTCACATCTGTAATACTTCACAGTCCTGTGTATACATCTGTAACATCAGCCACAGCACGGCCAGCATAGAGACACCCACTACTGCTATCTCACACCTGTAATACCTCAGTCCTGTGTATACATCTGTAACATCAGCCACAGCACAGCCAGCATAGAGACACCCACTACTGCTATCTCACATCTGTAATACCTCAGTCCTGTGTATACATCTGTAACATCATCCACAGCACAGCCAGCATAGAGACGCCCACTACTGCTATCTCACATCTGTAATACCTCACAGTCCTGTCTATACATCTGTGACATCAGCCACAGCTCAGCCACCATAGAGACACCCACTACTGCTATCTCACATCTGTAATACCTCACAGTCCTGTGTATACATCTGTAACATCAGCCACAGCTCAGCCACCATAGAGACACCCACTACTGCTATCTCACATCTGTAATACCTCACAGTCCTGTGTATACATCTGTAACGTCAGCCACAGCACAGCCAGCATAGAGACACCCACTACTGCTATCTCACATCTGTAATACCTCACAGTCCTGTGTATACATCTATAACATCAGCCATGGCACAGCCAGCATAGACACCCACTACTGCTATCTCACATCTGTAATACCTCACAGTCCTTTGTATACATCTGTAACATCAGCCACAGCATAGCCTTCATAGAGACACCCACTACTGCTATCTCACATCTGTAATACTTCACAGTCCTGTGTATACATCTGTAACATCAGCCACAGCACGGCCAGCATAGAGACACCCACTACTGCTATCTCACACCTGTAATACCTCAGTCCTGTGTATACATCTGTAACATCAGCCACAGCACAGCCAGCATAGAGACACCCACTACTGCTATCTCACATCTGTAATACCTCAGTCCTGTGTATACATCTGTGACATCAGCCACAGCTCAGCCACCATAGAGACACCCACTACTGCTATCTCACATCTGTAATACCTCACAGTCCTGTGTATACATCTGTAACGTCAGCCACAGTACAGCCAGCATAGTGACACCCTCTACTGTTATCTCACATCTGTAACACTTCACAGTCCTCTGCATACACCTGTAACATCAGCCACAGCAGTCAGCATAGACACCCACTACTGCTTTCTCACATCTGTAATACCTCACAGTCCTGTGTATACATCTGTAACATCGGCCACAGCTCAGCCAGCATAGAGACACCCACTACTGCTATCTCACATCTGTAATATCTCACAGTCCTGTGTATACATCTGTAACATCAGCCACAGCACAGCCAGAATAAACACCCACTACTGCTATCTCACATCTGTAATACCTCACAGTCCTTTGTATACATCTGTAACATCAGCCACAGCATAGCCTTCATAGAGACACCCACTACTGCTATCTCACATCTGTAATACTTCACAGTCCTGTGTATACATCTGTAACATCAGCCACAGCACGGCCAGCATAGAGACACCCACTACTGCTATCTCACACCTGTAATACCTCAGTCCTGTGTATACATCTGTAACATCAGCCACAGCACAGCCAGCATAGAGACACCCACTACTGCTATCTCACATCTGTAATACCTCAGTCCTGTGTATACATCTGTAACATCATCCACAGCACAGCCAGCATAGAGACGCCCACTACTGCTATCTCACATCTGTAATAGCTCACAGTCCTGTCTATACATCTGTGACATCAGCCACAGCTCAGCCTCCATAGAGACACCCACTACTGCTATCTCACATCTGTAATACCTCACAGTCCTGTGTATACATCTGTAACGTCAGCCGCAGTACAGCCAGCATAGTGACACCCTCTACTGTTATCTCACATCTGTAACACTTCACAGTCCTCTGCATACACCTGTAACATCAGCCACAGCAGTCAGCATAGACACCCACTACTGCTTTCTCACATCTGTAATACCTCACAGTCCTGTGTATACATCTGTAACATCGGCCACAGCTCAGCCAGCATAGAGACACCCACTACTGCTATCTCACATCTGTAATATCTCACAGTCCTGTGTATACATCTGTAACATCAGCCACAGCACAGCCAGCATAGACACCCACTACTGCTATCTCACATCTGTAATACCTCACAGTCCTGTGTATACATCTGTAACATCAGCCACAGCACAGCCAGCATAGAGACACCCACTACTGCTATCTCACATCCGTAATACCTCACAGTCCTGTGTATATTTCTGTAACATCAGCCACAGCTCAGCCAGCATAGAGACACCACTGCTGCTATCTCACATCTGTAATACCTCACAGTCCTGTGTATACATCTGTAACATCAGCCGCAGCTCAGCCTGCATAGAGACACCCACTACTGCTGTCTCACATTTGTAATACCTCACAGTCCTGTGAATACATATGTAACATCAGCCATAGCTCAGCCAGCATTGAGACACCCACTACTGCTATCTCACATCTGTAATACCTCACATTGCTGTGTATACATCAGTAACATCAGCCACAGCTCAGCCAGCATAGAGACGCCCACTACTGCTACCTCACATCCGTAATATCTCACAGTCCTGTGTATACATCTGTAACATCAGCCACAGCTCACCCAGTATAGAGACACTCACTACTGCTTTGTCACATCTGTAATACGTCACAGTTCTATGTATATATCTGTTTTATCAGCTACATCTCAGTCAGCATAGAGACACACACTATTGCTTTCTCACATCTGTAATACCTCACAGTCCTGTGTATACATCTGTAATACCTCACAGTATGGTGTATACATCTGTAATATCAGCCACAGCTCAGCCAGCATAGAGACACCCACTACTGCTTTCTCACATCTGTAATACCTCACAGTCCTGTGTATACTTCTGTAACATCAGCCACAGCTCAGCCAGCATAGAGACACCACTACTGCTATCTCACATCTGTAATACCTCACAGTCCTGTGTATACATCTGTAACATCAGCCGCAGCTCAGCCTGCATAGAGACACCCACTATTGCTATCTCACATCTGTAATACCTCATAGTCCTGTGTATACATCTGTAACATCAGCCACAGCTCAGCCATCATAGAGACACCCACTACTGCTGTCTCACATTTGTAATACCTCACAGTCCTGTGAATACATATGTAACATCAGCCATAGCTCAGCCAGCATTGAGACACCCACTACTGCTATCTCACATCTGTAATACCTCACATTGCTGTGTATACATCAGTAACATCAGCCACAGCTCAGCCAGTATAGAGACGCCCACTACTGCTACCTCACATCCGTAATACCTCACAGTCCTGTGTATACATCTGTAACATCAGCCACAGCTCAGCCAGCATAGAGACGCCCACTACTGCTATCTCACATCTATAATACCTCACAGTCCTGTGTATACTTCTGTAACATCAGCCACAGCTCAGCCAGCATAGAGACACCACTACTGCTATCTCACATCTGTAATACCTCACAGTCCTGTGTATACATCTGTAACATCAGCCGCAGCTCAGCCTGCATAGAGACACCCACTATTGCTATCTCACATCTGTAATACCTCATAGTCCTGTGTATACATCTGTAACATCAGCCACAGCTCAGCCATCATAGAGACACCCACTACTGCTGTCTCACATTTGTAATACCTCACAGTCCTGTGAATACATATGTAACATCAGCCATAGCTCAGCCAGCATTGAGACACCCACTACTGCTATCTCACATCTGTAATACCTCACATTGCTGTGTATACATCAGTAACATCAGCCACAGCTCAGCCAGTATAGAGACGCCCACTACTGCTACCTCACATCCGTAATATCTCACAGTCCTGTGTATACATCTGTAACATCAGCCACAGCTCAGCCAGTATAGAGACACTCACTACTACTTTGTCACATCTGTAATACCTCACAGTCCTATGTATATATCTGTTTTATCATCCACAGCACAGCCAGCATAGAGAAACCCACTACTGCTATCTCACATCTGTAATAGCTCACAGTCCTATGTATACATCAGTAAAATCAGCCACAGCACAGCCATCATAGAGACACCCACTATGGCTATCTCACATCCGTAATACCTCACAGTCCTGTGTATACATCTGTAACATCAGCCACAGCACAGCCAGCATAGAGACATCCACTGCTGCTATCTCACATCTGTAATACCTCAGTCCTGTCTATATATCTGTAACATCAGCCACAGCACAGCCAGCAAAGACACCCACTACTGCTATCTCACATCTGTAATACCTCAGTCCTGTTTATACATCTGTAACATCAGCCACAGCACAGCCACCATAGAGACACCCACTACTGCTATGTCACATCTGTAATACCTCACAGTCCTGTGTATACACCTGTAACATCAGCCACAGCACATCCAGCATAGACACCAACTACTGCTTTCTCACATCTGTAATACCTCACAGTCCAGTGTATACATCTGTAACATCAGCCACAGCACAGCCAGCATAGAGACACCCACTACTGCTATCTCACAACTGTAATACCTCACAGTCCTGTGTATACATCTGTAACATCAGCCACAGCTCAGCCAGCATAGAGATACCCACTACTGCTATCTCACATCTGTAATATCTCACAGTCCTGTGTATACATCTGTAACATCAGCCACAGCACAACCAGCATAGACACCCACTACTGCTATCTCACATCTGTAATACCTCACAGTCCTGTGTATACATCTGTAACATCAGCCACAGCTCAGCCAGCATAGAGACACCACTACTGCTATCTCACATCTGTAATACCTCACAGTCCTGTGTATACATCTGTAAAATCAGCCGCAGCTCAGCCAGCATAGACACCCACTATTGCTATCTCACATCTGTAATACCTTACAGCCCTGTGTATACACCTGTAACATCAGCCACAGCTCAGCCATCATAGAGACACCCACTACTGCTGTCTCACATTTGTAATACCTCACAGTCCTGTGTATACATCTGTAACATCAGCCATTGCTCAGCCAGCATTGAGACACCCACTACTGCTATCTCACATCTTTAATACCTCACAGTCCTGTGTATACATCAGCCACAGCTCAGCCAGCATAGAGACGCCAACTACTGCTATCTCACATCCGTAATATCTCACAGTCCTGTGTATACATCTGTAACATCAGCCACAGCTCAGCCAGCATAGACACCCCCCACTGCTATCTCACATCTGTAATACCTCACAGTCCTGTGTATACATCAGTAACATCAGCCACAGCTCAGCCAGCATAGAGACGCCCACTACTGCTTTCTCACATCTGTAATACCTCACAGTCCTGTGTATACATCAGTAATATCAGCCACAGCACAGCCATCATAGAGACACCCACTACGGCTATCTCACATCCGTAATACCTCACAGTCCTGTGTATACATCTGTAACATCAGCCACAGCACAGCCAGCATAGAGACATCCACTGCTGCTATCTCACATCTGTAATACCTCAGTCCTGTCTATATATCTGTAACATCAGCCACAGCACAGCCAGCAAAGACACCCACTACTGCTATCTCACATCTGTAATACCTCACAGTCCTGTGTATACATCTGTAACATCAGCCACAGCTCAGCCAGCATAGAGACACCACTACTGCTATCTCACATCTGTAATACCTCACAGTCCTGTTTATACATCTGTAACATCAGCCACAGCTCAGCCAGCATAGAGACACCACTACAGCTATCTCACATCTGTAATACCTCACAGTCCTGTGTATACATCTGTAAAATCAGCCGCAGCTCAGCCAGCATAGACACCCACTATTGATATCTCACATCTGTAATACCTTACAGCCCTGTGTATACACCTGTAACATCAGCCACAGCTCAGCCATCATAGAGACACCCACTACTGCTATCTCACATCTGTAATACCTCACAGTCCTGTGTATACATCTGTAACATCAGCCACAGCACAGCCAGCATAGACACCCACTACTGCTGTCTCACATTTGTAATACCTCACAGTCCTGTGTATACATCTGTAACATCAGCCATTGCTCAGCCAGCATTGAGACACCCACTACTGCTATCTCACATCTTTAATACCTCACAGTCCTGTGTATACATCAGCCACAGCTCAGCCAGCATAGAGACGCCAACTACTGCTATCTCACATCCGTAATATCTCACAGTCCTGTGTATACATCTGTAACATCAGCCACAGCTCAGCCAGCATAGAGACGCCCACTACTGCTTTCTCACATCTGTAATACCTCACAGTCCTGTGCATACATCTGTAACATCAGCCACAGCTCAGCCAGCATAGAAATGCCCACTACTGCTATCTCACATCTGTAATACCACAGTCCTGTGTATACATCTGTAACATCAGCCACAGCACAGCCAGCATAGAGACACCCACTACTGCTATCTCACATCTGTAATACCTCACAGTCCTGTGTATACATCTGTAACATCGGCCACAGCTCAGCCAGCATAGAGACACCCACTACTGCTATCTCACATCTGTAATACCTCACAGTCCTGTGTATACATCTGTAACATCGGCCACAGCTCAGCCAGCATAGAGACACCCACTACTGCTATCTCACATCTGTAATACCTCACAGTCCTATGTATACATCAGTAATATCAGCCACAGCACAGCCAGCATAGAGACACCCACTACAGATATCTCACATCCGTAATACCTCACAGTCCTGTGTATACATCTGTAACATCGGCCACAGCTCAGCCAGCATAGAGACACCCACTACTGCTATCTCACATCTGTAATACCTCACAGTCCTGTGTATACATCTGTAACATCGGCCACAGCTCAGCCAGCATAGAGACACCCACTACTGCTATCTCACATCTGTAATACCTCACAGTCCTGTGTATACATCTGTAACATCAGCCACAGCACAGCCAGCATAGAGACACCCACTACTGCTATCTCACATCTGTAATACCTCACAGTCCTGTGTATACATCTGTAACATCAGCCCCTCATGCAGAATTATAGCAGGTCTGACTTGCCGCAGTGAGTACACAAGCTGCGTATGCCATCTCAGTGGATAATTTATGCACATCCATGCAACGGCGTTTAAACGGACAGACGCCTGCATTTCTCTGACCACTCCCACGTCACCATTCCCCAAACGCTCACAGCCAGTCACTCACTCTGCGATGGCGCTTGTTCTGCGTGATCGCAATGCTAACTCACTTACTGCTCACCTGTGTACGCTGTTGCTATTGTGATCCATGCTGAACCAGGCCCATTGTCCAGTAAAGTCCTGTGTATGGGGCAATCTTGTGTATTGGGATAGTTCTGTGTATGGGGGGAATCTTGTATATGGGGTAGTCCTGTGTATAGGGGAATTTTGTATATAGGGGCTGTATTGTGTATGGGGGCAATCTTGTGTATTGGGACATTCCTGTGTATGGGGGCAATCTTTTGTATTGGGACATTCCTGTGTATGGGACAATCTTTTGTATTGGGACAGTCCTGTGTATGGGGCAATCTTGTGTATGGGGGCTGTATTGTGTATTGGGGCAATCTTGTGTATTGGGACAGTTTTGTGTATGGGGCAATATTGTGTATTGGGACAGTCCTGTGTATGGGGGAATCTTGTATATGGGGTAGTCCTGTGTATGGGGGCATTTCTGTGTATAGGGGAATCTTGTATATAGGGGCTGTATTGTGTATGGGGGCAATCTTGTGTATTGGGACAGTCCTGTGCATGGGGCAATCTTGTGTATGGGGAAATCTTGTATGTGGGGTAGCCCTGTGTATAGGGGAATCTTGTATATGGGAGCTGTATTGTGTATGGGGGCAATCTTGTGTATTGGGACAGTCCTGTCTATGGGGGAATGTTGTATATGGGGTAGTCCTGTGTATAGGGGAATCTTGTGTATGGGGGCTGTATTGTGTATGGGGGCAGTCCTGTGTATAGGGGAATCTTGTGTATGGGGGCAGTCTTGTGTATATAGGGTAGTCCTGTGTATGGGGGCAGTCTTGTGTATATGGCAATCTTGTATATGGGGCTCTATTGTGTATGGGGGCAATCTTGTGTATTGCGACAGTCCTGTGTATGGGGGAATCTTGTATCTTAGTCCTGTGTATGGGGGCAGTCATGTGTATAGGGGAATCTTGTATATGGGGGCAATCTTGTGTATTGGGACAGTCCTGTGTATTGGCAAATCTTGTATATGGGGTAGTCCTGTGTATAGGGGAATCTTGTATATAGGGGCTGTATTGTGTATGGGGGCAATCTTGTGTATTGGGACAGTCCTGTGCATGGGGCAATCTTGTGTATTGGGACAGTATGGGGTAGTCCTGTGTATAGGGGAATCTTGTATATGGGGGCTGTATTGTGTATGGGGGCAATCTTGTGTATGGGGACAGTCCTGTGTATGGGGGAATCTTGTATATGGGGTAGTCCTGTGTATGGGGGCAGTCCTGTGTATAGGGGAATCTTGTGTATGGGGGCTGTATTGTGTATGGGGCAGTCCTGTATATAGGGCAATCTTGTATATGGGGTAGTCCTGTGTATGGGGGCAGTCTTATGTATATGGGGTAGTCCTGTGTATGGGGGCAGTCTTGTGTATAGGGGAATCTTGTGTATGGGGGCTGTATTGTGTATGGGGGCAGTCTTGTGTATAGGGGAATCTTGTGTATGGGGGCAGTCCTGTGTATAGGGGGAATCTTGTGTATGGGGGCAGTCCTGTGTATAGGGGAATCTTGTGTATGGGGGCTGTATTGTGTATGGGAGCAGTCCTGTAAATAGGGGCACTACTCTGTAGAGGAGGTCTCTCTCTCTCTCTCTCTCCCTCTCCCTCTCTCTCGCTGTGATCTGAACATTCCTTGTAGACTCAGTGTCTCAGCCAGTTACTCAGAGAATGAGCCAGAGGTGAGTGTTCCTGTATAACAAGTTATGTACAACACTGAATTATCTTTCGCTTTCTGGCTTGAATTGCTGAGTCTTCCATATTATGTGTATTATTCAGTGCACGGAGCAACTAAACATCACTTTTTGTGCTATTCTATGTATGTATGTATTAGTGTAACTCTATCAGTGTATGTGCTATTCTATGTATGTATTAGTGTTACTCTATCAGTGTTTGTGCTATTCTATGTATCAGTGTTTGTGCTATTCTCTGCATGTATGTATTAGTGTAACTGTATCAGTGTTTGTGCTATTCTATGTATGTATTAGTGTAACTGTATCAGTGTTTGTGCTATTCTATGTATGTATTAGTGTAACTGTATCAGTGTTTGTGCTACTTTATGTATGTATTAGTGTAACTGTATCAGTGTATGTGCTGTTCTATACATGTATGTATTAGTGTAACTGTATCAGTGTTTGTGCTGTTCTATACATGTATGTATTAGTGTAACTGTATCAGTGTTTGTGCTATTCTATGTATGTATGTATTAGTATAACTGTATCAGTGTTAGTGCTATTCTATGTATGTATGTATTAGTGTAACTGTATCAGTGTTAGTGCTATTCTATGTATGTATTAGTGTAACTTTATCAGTGTTAGTGCTATTCTATGTATGTATGTATGTATGTATTAGTGTAACTTTATCAGTGTTTGTGCTATTCTATGTATCAGTGTTAGTGCTATTCTATGTATGTATGTATTAGTATAACTGTATCAGTGTTAGTGCTATTCTATGTATGTATTAGTGTAACTTTATCAGTGTTTGTGCTATTCTATGTATCAGTGTTTGTGCTATTCTATGTATGTATGTATTAGTATAACTGTATCAGTGTTAGTGCTATTCTATGTATGTATGTATTAGTATAACTGTATCAGTGTTAGTGCTATTCTATGTATGTATTAGTGTAACTTTATCAGTGTTTGTGCTATTCTATGCATGTATGTATTAGTGTAACTGTATCAGTGTTAGTGCTATTCTATGTATTAGTGTAACTCTATCAGTGTATGTGCTATTCTATGTATGTATTAGTGTAACTGTATCAGTGTTTGTGCTATTCTATGTATGTATTAGTGTAACTGTATCAGTGTATGTGCTGTTCTATGTATGTATGTATTAGTACAACTGTATCAGTGTTAGTGCTATTCTATGTATGTATGTATTAGTATAACTGTATCAGTGTTAGTGCTAGTCTAAGTATGTATTAGTGTAACTGTATCAGTGTATGTGCTGTTCTATGTATGTATGTATGTATGTATTAGTGTAACTTTATCAGTGTTTGTGCTATTCTATGTATCAGTGTTAGTGCTATTCTATGTATGTATGTATTAGTATAACTGTATCAGTGTTAGTGCTATTATATGTATGTATTAGTGTAACTTTATCAGTGTTAGTGCTATTCTATGTATGTATGTATTAGTATAACTGTATCAGTGTTAGTGCTATTCTATGTATGAATTAGTGTAACTTTACCAGTGTTAGTGCTATTCTATGTATCAGTGTTTGTGCTATTCTATGCATGTATGTATTAGTGTAACTGTATCAGTGTTAGTGCTATTCTATGTATGTATTAGTGTAACTTTACCAGTGTTAGTGCTATTCTATGTATCAGTGTTTGTGCTATTCTATGCATGTATGTATTAGTATAACTGTATCAGTGTTAGTGCTATTCTATGTATGTATTAGTATAACTGTATCAGTGTTTGTGCTATTCTATTTCTGTTTTAGTGTAACTGTATCAGGGTATGTGCTGTTCTATGTATATATGTATTAGTGTAACTGTATCAGGGTATGTGCTGTTCTATGTATATATGTATTAGTGTAACTGTATCAGTGTTAATATTTGCTTGTTGCTCATTATGTCTGTTTGTAGTGGGGTCACACTGCATGCACGTGTTATGGGGTCACATTGCGTACACATATGTAGTGGGGTCACATGGTATGTACATATGTAATGGTGTCACATGATATGTACATATGTAATGGTGTCACATGGTATGTACATATGTAGTGGGGTCATACTGCATGCATGTGTTATGGGGTCACATGGTATGTACATATGTAATGGTGTCACATGGTATGTACATATGTAATGGTATATACTGCATTTGTGTAGGTGCATGGTGTAATCATTGTGTGTCAGTATATGTACAATTGGCTCCCAACAAAAATTAACCCTTGTTTGTATGTTTGTGCATGTGATAGGGAATATAGGGCCTCATTCAGAGGCGGTCGGAGGATGCAAGCGGTCGCTCAGAAACTGGGCGGCCACTTGCATCCTGACCGCCCGCCTCTGTTGCGGTCTTTAGGCTGTGGGTTAACACCCACAGCTCTAACGACCGCTCCGGTGATGGTCGCGATGGTCAGAGACCATCGCGACCATCAGGGCTTACAACGAGACCCTAGGGTAGGGTCTCCCTTGTCGTAAGCCCCGGAGAGCTTCTGGCTCCCCACTAGTGATGTCAGTGGGGCCGCCCCCAAACGGTAGGCGTTCCCATGGGAACGCCTCCGTTTGGGCTGCCACCCCCCGGCCCGCCTTCCAAACGGGGTGAGCTGTCAATCAACATCGACAGCTCGCCCCCTTTTTATCGAGACCTGCTACGACCGGCGCTGTCGGTCGTAGCGGGTCTCACGCATGCGCACGACGGTGCCGGCGCCGTCGTGCGCATGCTCTGTGGGGGGCCATCGACCCGATCCGAGCACATCGGCGCTAACGACCGGGTCTGAATGACCCCCATAGAGTGTAAGCTCCACTGGGGCAGGGACTGATGTGATTGGCCAAATATTGTCTCTGTAAAGGCTGCGGGATATGTGTGCGCTATATAACTAACTGGTAATAAATAAATATGTCGCTGGTGCTTTGTATTGCACTTCTAGTATGGATGTAATAATAACCCTGTAGGCAAATAAAATAAAATGTATTAATTTGGGAGTGTAATAATCATACCTTTATGAGATGCTTACAGTATTAGGGTGCCACAGAGACACTGTCACAAGGAGCTTACAATCTCTATTTTTAGAATGGGTAATACTTCCAAAGGAACTTAGGGGTATATTTACTAAAGTTCAATTTTAACTGATTTAAAACCGTTGAAAATTGTTCAACTTCGATGTTGTGCTTCTGGTAAATCACGCATTTATAACAGACCATTTTTATTTGATTTTTCTAAGTATTAGTAAGTGTGTAATTCATTCCCAGAAACTTATAATAATTTATTATTATTACAAGTGATCCGCAGCGCCTTACACAGTACATACACAATAAGTGAACAAGAACAAGCCACTGACAATACAATACAGTGCAGGACCAGGACATGGATAATACACATTGCTGCATTAGTGACCAAACACCCAGATAAGCAGTAAGGAGTCAGCACCAGGTGTTAGGTGCCTTTCTGCATCCATGTCCATCAATTTACAATGGATCTAAATCAATTAAAAGTAAAACACACTTTTAGTAAATATATCTGGCTGTAAGAAATTATAGACACTACACCAGTGGTTCCCAAACTGGGTGCCAGGGTGCTATGGCAGGGGTGCCTCGGGGCTCTGGCAGGGGTGCCTCGGGGCTCTGGCAGGGGTGCCTCGGGTTGGTGTCCAATACCAAATAAAATTATTTTTGGTTAGTGTAATAATAAGTAGAACCAGTGCTAATGGCTGTCAAAAAAGAAAATATGAGGACAAAAAAGCACAGCCCTGTCACTCACCACATAACTGACCTTAAGGGCGACCACCACATAACTGACCCTAAGGGCGACCACCACATAACTGACCCTAAGGACGACCACCACATAACTGACCCTAAGGGCAACCACCACATAACTGACCCTAAGGGCAACCACCACATAACTGACCCTAAGGGCGACCACCACATAACTGACCCTAAGGGCGACCACCACATAACTGACCCTAAGGACGACCACCACATAACTGACCCCAAGGGTTAATACACAATTCCTTGTATGATGTAGAAACATTGCCCCAAGGAAGGTACAGTGTATAATAATGTGGTTCCTTAATTGCAGGTGCGCTGACACTGTATAATGATAACACTGATTCTGTGTGTTCCCATTTTACATCTTCTGTCTGATGATCTGGAAAAGTTCTGTGTACTATACAAGAGGCTCTGATATTTCGGGCCAAATGTTATGGGGTGAGAGGAACCTCTGACACTTTTTAAACTTGCCCAATGTAATAGAGTCAGAGAACAGGGAAACTCTCCCAATGTAATAGAGTCAGAGAACAGAGAAACTCCCCCAATGTAACAGAGACTGAGAACATTGAAACTCACCGAATGTAATAGAGACAGAGAACATGGAAACTCTCCCAGTGTAATAGAGTCAGAGAACATGGAAACTCTCCCAGTGTAACAGAGTCAGAGAACAGAGAAACTCTCCCAATGTAATAGAGACTGAGAACATTGAAACTCTCCCAATGTAATAGAGTCAGAGAACAGAGAAACTCCCCCAATGTAACAGAGACTGAGAACATTGAAACTCACCGAATGTAATAGAGACAGAGAACATGGAAACTCTCCCAGTGTAACAGAGTCAGAGAACATGGAAACTCTCCCAGTGTAATAGAGACAGAGAACATGGAAACTCTCCCAATTTAATAGAGTCAGAGAACAGAGAAACTCTCCCAATGTAATAGAGACTGAGAACATGGAAACTCACCCAGTGTAATAGAGACAGAGAACATGGAAACTCTCCCAGTGTAATAGAGACAGAGAACATGGAAACTCTCCCAATGTAATAGAGTCAGAGAACATGGAAACTCTCCCAATGTAATAGAGTCAGAGAACATGGAGACTCTCCCAATGTAATAGAGTCAGAGAACATGGAAACTCTCCCAATGTAATAGAGTCAGAGAACATGGAAACTCTCCCAGTGTAACAGAGTCAGAGAACAGAGAAACTCTCCCAATGTAATAGAGACTGAGAACATTGAAACTCACCCAGTGTAATAGAGTCAGAGAACATGGAAACTCTCCCAGTGTAATAGAGACTGAGAACATTGAAACTCACCCAATGTAACAGAGTCAGAGAACATGGAAACTCTCCCAATGTAATAGAGACTGAGAACATTGAAACTCTCCCTGTGTAATAGAGACAGAGAACATGGAAACTCTCCCAATGTAATAGAGTCAGAGAACATGGAAACTCTCTCAATGTAATAGAGTCAGAGAACATGAAAACTCACCCAATGTAACAGAGATAGAGAACAAGGAAACTCTCCCAGTGTAACAGAGTCAGAGAACAGAGAAACTCTCCCAATGTAATAGAGACTGAGAACATTGAAACTCTCCCAATATAATAGAGTCAGAGAACATGGAAACTCTCCCAGTGTAATAGAGACAGAGAACATGGAAACTCTCCCAATGTAATAGAGTCAGAGAACATGGAAACTCTCCCAATGTAATCGTCAGAGAACATAGAACTCCCCCCAATGTAATAGAGACAGAAAACATGGGAACTCTAAATAATGTAATAGAGACCGAGAACATGGAAACTCTCCCAATGTAATAGAGTCAGAGAACAGAGAAACTCTCCCAATGTAATAGAGACTGAGAACATGGAAACTCACCCAGTGTAATAGAGACAGAGAACATGGAAACTCTCCCAGTGTAATAGAGTCAGAGAACATGGAAACTCTCCCAATGTAATAGAGACAGAGAACATGGAAACTCTCCCAGTGTAATAGAGACAGAGAACATGGAAACTCTCCCAGTGTAATAGAGTCAGAGAACATGGAAACTCTCCCAGTGTAATAGAGTCAGAGAACATGGAAACTCTCCCAATGTAATAGAGTCAGAGAACATGGAAACTCTCCCAATGTAATAGAGTCAGAGAACATGGAAACTCTCTCAATGTAATAGTGTCAGAGAACATGAAAACTCACCCAATGTAACAGAGATAGAGAATATGGAAACTCTCCCAATGTAACAGAGGGCCTGATTCAGAGCTGGACGCTCTGACCAGAACGCTCGCTCTGAATCAGGGCCCTCCTACCTGAAAATGGAGCGGCCTCTTGGACGCTCGCATAGCTGTGGGTGACCACCCACAGCTTATATGAGCGTCCATGATGATGGTCGCGATGGTCAAGACCATCGCGACCATCGGGCTTGCGATGAGACCCTGCGGTAGGGTCTCGCTGCCGCAAGCCCTGGAGTGATTTTGGCTCTATCAGAGCCAAAATCAGTCCCACTGACATCACTAGTGACATCTGGCTAGAGAGGTGTGGAGATTTATTGGTAGGCTGAGGTAACAGCTGGATATCCCACGAAGTATATATCGGATTGCCGGCCGGAGATCATGCACTAAGGTGCAATGAGACGAAGGGTTAACCTGCACACAGGCTGTCATGGTGAAAGCACTGCGATGAGATGAAGGGTTAACTTGCAAACAGGCTGTGATGGTAAAAGCTCTGCGATGAGATGAAGGGTTAACTTGCACACAGGCTGTGATGGTAAAAGCACTGAGGTGAGCTGAAGGGTTAACTTGCAAACAGGCAGTGATGGTAAAAGCACTGCGGTGGGATGAGGGGTTAACTTGCTCACAGGCTGTGATGGTAAAAGCACTGTGGTGAGATGAAGGGTTAACATACACACAGGCTGTGATGGTAAAAGCACTGTGGTGAGATGGAGGGTTAACTTGCACACAGGCTGTTGATTAGTAAAGGCACTGTGGAGAACTGGAGGTTAAACTTGCACACAGGCTGTTGATTAGTAAAGGCACTGTGGAGAGATGGAGGTTAGCTGCCACACAGGCTGTTGATAGTAAAGGCACTTTGGAGAGATGGAGATTAAACTTGCACACAGGCTGTTGATAGTAAAGGCACTGTGGTGAGATAGCTCGGGAACCTGGAAAGAGACTCCTCTAGTTACACTAGCGGCGACAATGATTGTTCAGGCAACTACCTGGAGCACAGGAGCCATATATATACCCCTGGAAGCCTGCTGATAGGCCCACAGCGTCAGCTAACCTCTCAGGGAAGGAAGTACTGACATAGGGAAAGTGTCAAGGCAACGCCCATGACGGAAACTGCGATCCCCACTCACCGGGTCGCCTGACACCACAGCTACAGGGTGAATGCTCAGCTCCTCCCACGTCGCTGTGCCAGCCGCCTGACTGCCCGGGAAGTCAGAGGAAGCCGGCGGGACAGTAAGGGACGGCCAATCCCCGGCTGAACTCTGACAAGAGTCAGAGAACATGTAAACTCTCCCAGTGTAATAGACAAAGAGAACATGGACACTCTCCTAGTGTAATGCAGACAGAGAACATGGAAACTCTCCCAGTGTAATAGAGACAGAGAACATGGAAACTCCAACAAGTGTAATAGAGACAGAGAACATGGACGCTCTCCCAGTGTAATGTAATACTGAGTACAATGAAACTCTCCCAATGTAACAGAGACTGAGAACATGGAAACTCTCCCAATGTAATAGAGACAGAGAATGTGGAAACTCTCCCAATGTAATAGAGACAGAGAATGTAGAAACTCTCCCAATGTAATAGAGACAGAGTACATGGAAACTCTCCTAATGTAATAGAGACAGAGAACATGGAAACTCTCCCAAAGTAATAGAGTCAGAGAACATGGAAACTCTCCCAGTGTAATAGAGACAGAGAACATGGAAAATCTCCCAGTGTAATATAATACTGAGAACATGGAAACTCTCCCAGTGTAATAGAGATAGAGAACATGGAAACTCTCCCAATGTAATAGAGTCAGAGAACAGAGAAACTCTCCCAATGTAATGGTGTCCGAGAACATGGAAACTCTCCCAATGTAATAGTCAGAGAACATAGAACTCCCCCCAATGTAATAGAGACAGAAAACATGGGAACTCTAAATAATGTAATAGAGACCGAGAACATGGAAACTCTCCCAATGTAATAGAGTCAGAGAACAGAGAAACTCTCCCAATGTAATAGAGTCAGAGAACATGGAAACTCACCCAATGTAATAGAGACCGAGAACATGGGAACTCAGACAATATAATAGAGACCGAGAACATGGAAACTCTCCCAATGTAATAGAGAAAGAGTACATGGAAACTCCCCCAATGTAATAGAGTCAGAGTACATGGATACTCACCCAATGTAATAGAGACAGAGAACATGGAAACTCACCCAATGTAATAGAGACAGAGAACATGGAAACTCCCCCAATGTAATAGAGTCAGAGTACATGGAAACTCACCCAATGTAACAGAGCCTGGGAACATGGGAACTCTCCCAATGTAATAGAGTCAGAGAACATGGTAACTCTACCAATGTAATAGAGACAGAGAACATGGAAACTATCCCAATGTAATAGAGTCTGGGAACATGGGAACTCTCCCAATGTAATAGAGTCTGGGAACATGGAATATCTCCCAATGTAATAGAGCCTGGCAACATGGAAACTCACCCAATGTAATATAGTCTGAGAACATGGAAACTCACAAAATGTAATAGTCAGAGAATATGGAAACTCACCCAATGTAATAGAGTCTGAGAACATGGACACTCTCCCAATGTAATAGACTCTTAGAACAAGGAAACTCTCCCAATGTAATAGAGTCAGAGAACATGGTAACTCTACCAATGTAATAGAGTCTGAGAACAAGGAAACTCTCCCAATGTAATAGAGTCAGAGAACATGGTAACTCTACCAATGTAATACAGTCAGAGAACATGGGAACTCTCCCAATGTAATAGAGACAGAGAACATGGAAACTCTCCCAATGTAATAGAGCCCAAGAACATGGAACCTCTACCAATGTAATAGAGCCCGGGAACATGGGAACTCCCCCAATGTAATAGAGCCCAAGAACATGGGAACTCTCCCAAAGTAATAGAGCCTGGGAACATGGGAACACTCCCAATGTAATAGGGTCTGGGAACATGGAATCTCTCCGAATGTAATAGAGCCTGGCAACCACGAAACTCACCCAATGTAATAGAGTCAGAGAACATGGAAGCTCACCCAATTTAATATAGTCTGAGAACATGGAAACTCACAAAATGTAATAGAGAATATGGAAACTCACCCAATGTAATAGAGCCTGAGAACATGGACACTCTCCCAATGTAATAGAGCCTGAGAACATGGAAACTCTCCCAATGTAATAGAGCCTGGGAATATGGGAACTCTCCCAATATAATAGAGCCTGGGAACATGGAAACTCTCCCAATGTAACAGAGCCTGTGAACATGGGAAGTCTCCCAATGTAATAGAGTGAGAGAAGATGGAAACTCGCCCAATGTAACAGAGTCAAAGAATATGGGAACTTGCATGTTTTTCTGCTAAACGCTCATTTTCTACACTCTCATCCTATTACATTTGGCCCTTAATGTCTGTACCTAGGATATGTCATGTTTTAGTGGGTATGCAGTCAGGAAATGCCACCGGCGGCTTCCCGATGTGCAATCCGACATGGGACTAATGATAGGCGTCGAATTCCCGATGCCTATCATTATCCCTATGCCGGGAGACCGACGCCCGGCATACCGAACGAAGGTAAGCCCAGCGGCGGGCGCAGACAGCCATGGGGAGGAAGGATAAGATAAGGGGCTCCCGGGGGGTACTTAGGGTTAGGCACCCCCCCGGGGGGGTTATCTAGGCGAAGGGGGGGGTTAGGGTTAGGCATCCCCACCGGCAGGGTTAGGCTCAGGCTGCGGGAATGGGAGGGTTAGGTTTAAGCACTTGCAGGGGGTTAGGCACTAGTGGGGGGAGGTTATGCACCACTAAGGGCCGGTTGGGGGGGAAGGTTAGGTATAGATAAGTAAACTATCTGGATCGTCACTGCTACTGGTCTCCCGGCGTCAGGATTAGAACCACCAACATAGGTCCAGCGGTCATACCTAACGATCCCGTTTTACTGTTACTTAGCAGAGGAAAAGACTATAGCTTCTAGAACAAGGGAAGAAATTAAACATTTCCACTGTATGTTGTATTATTCTCTTCATGGGATAACAGAGGAGCACAGGAGAATAATGGGTTATTACCACTGTATCTTGTATTATTCTCTTCATGTGATAACAGAGGAGCACAGTAGAATAACGGGTTATTACCGCTGTATCTTGTATTATTCTCCTCATGTGATAACAGAGGAGCACAGTAGAATAACGGGTTATTACCGCTGTATCTTCTATTATTCTCTTTATGTGATAACAGAGGAGCACAGGAGAATAACGGGTTATTACCGCTATATCTTGTATTACACTTCATGTGATAACAGAGGAGCACAGGAGAATAACGGGTTATTACTGCTGTATCTTGTATTACTCTCCATGTGGTAACAGAGGAGCACAGGAGAATAACGGGTTATTACCGCTGTATATTGTATTATTCTCTTCATGTGATAACAGAGGAGCACAGGAGAATAACGGGTTATTGCTGCAGTATCTTGTATTACTCTTCATGTGATAACAGAGGAGCACAGGAGAATAATGAGTTAATACTGCTGTATCTTGTATTATTCTCCATGTGATAATAGAGGAGCAGAGGAGAATAACGGGTTATTACCACTGTATCTTGTATTATTCTCCATGTGATAATAGAGGAGCAGAGGAGAATAACGGGTTATTACCGCTGAATCTTGTATTATTCTCCATGTGATAACAGAGGAGCACAGGAGAATAACGGGTTATTACCGCTGTATCTTATATTATTCTCTTCATGTGATAACAGAGGAGCACAGGAGAATAACGGGTTATTACCGCTGTATCTTGTATTACACTCTTCATGTGATAACAGAGGAGCACAGGAGAATAACGGTTTATTACCGCTGTATCTTGTATTATTCTCCATGTGATAACAGAGGAGCACAGGAGAATAACGGGTTATTACCGCTGTTTCTTGTATTACACTCTTCATGTGATAACAGAGGAGCACAGGAGAATAATGGGTTGTTACCGCTTTATCTTGTATTACACTCTTCATGTGATAACAGAGGAGCACAGGAGAATAATGGGTTATTACTGCTGTATCATGTAGTATTCTCTTCATGTGATAACAGAGGAGCACAGGAGAATAACGGGTTATTACCGCTGTATCTTGTATTATTCTCTTCATGTGATAACAGAGGAGCACAGGAGAATAACGAGTTATTACTGCTGTATCTTGTATTATTCTCCATGTGATAACAGAGGAGCACAGGAGAATAACGGGTTATTACTGCTGTATCTTGTATTATTCTCTCCATGTGATAACAGAGGAGCACAGGAGAATAACGGGTTATTACCGCTGTATCTTGTATTATTCTCTTCATGTGATAACAGAGGAGCACAGTAGAATAATGGGTTATTACCGCTGTATCTTGTATTATTCTCCATGTGATAATAGAGGAGCAGAGGAGAATAACGGGTTATTACTGCTGTATCTTGTATTATTCTCCATGTGATAAAAGAGTAGCACAGGAGAATAACGGGTTATTACCGCTGTATCTTGTATTATTCTCCATGTGATAAAAGAGTAGCACAGGAGAATAACGGGTTATTACCGCTGTATCTTGTATTACTCTCCATGTGATAACAGAGGAGCACAGGAGAATAACGGGTTATTACCGCTGTATCTTGAATTAATCTCCATGTGATAACAGAGGAGCACAGGAGAATAACGGGTTATTACCGCTGTATCTTGTATTACTCTCCATCTGGTAACAGAGGAGCACAGGAGAATAACGGGTTATTACCGCTGTATCTTGTATTACAATTCATATGATAACACAGGAGCACAGGAGAATAACGGGTTATTACCACTGTATCTTGTATTACTCTCCATGTGATAACAGAGGAGCACAGGAGAATAACGGGTTAATACCACTGTATCTTGTATTACTCTCCATATGATAACAGAGGAGCACAGGAGAATGGGTTATTACCGCTGTATCTTGTATTACTCTCCATGTGATAACAGAGGAGCACAGGAGAATAACGGGTTATTACCGCTGTATCATGTAGTATTCTCCATGTGATAACAGAGGAGTACAGGAGAATAACGAGTTATTACCGCTGTATCTTGTATTATTCTCCATGTGATAGCAGAGGAGCACAGGAGAATAACGGGTTATTACCGCTGTATCTTGTATTACACTTCATGTGATAACAGAGGAGCACAGGAGAATAACAAGTTATTACTGCTGTATCTTGTATTACTCTCGATGTGATAACAGAGGAGCACAGGAGAATAACAGTTATTACTGCTGTATCTTGTATTATTCTCTTCATGTGATAACAGAGGAGCACAGGAGAATAACGGGTTATTATTACCGCTGTATCTTGTATTATTCTCCATGTGATAACAGAGGAGCACAGGAGAATAACGGGTTATTACTGCTGTATCTTGTATTATTCTCCATGTGATAACAGAGGAGTACAGGAGAATAACGGGTTATTACCGCTGTATCTTGTATTACTCTCCATGTGATAACAGAGGAGTACAGGAGAATAACGGGTTATTACCGCTGTATCTTGTATTATTCTCCATGTGATAACAGAGGAGCACAGGAGAATAACGGGTTATTACTGCTGTATCTTGTATTATTCTCCATGTGATAACAGAGGAGTACAGGAGAATAACGGGTTATTGCTGCAGTATCTTGTATTACTCTTCATGTGATAACAGAGGAGCACAGGAGAATAATGAGTTAATACTGCTGTATCTTGTATTATTCTCCATGTGATAATAGAGGAGCAGAGGAGAATAACGGGTTATTACCACTGTATCTTGTATTATTCTCCATGTGATAATAGAGGAGCAGAGGAGAATAACGGGTTATTACCGCTGAATCTTGTATTATTCTCCATGTGATAACAGAGGAGCACAGGAGAATAACGGGTTATTACCGCTGTATCTTATATTATTCTCTTCATGTGATAACAGAGGAGCACAGGAGAATAACGGGTTATTACCGCTGTATCTTGTATTACACTCTTCATGTGATAACAGAGGAGCACAGGAGAATAACGGTTTATTACCGCTGTATCTTGTATTATTCTCCATGTGATAACAGAGGAGCACAGGAGAATAACGGGTTATTACCGCTGTTTCTTGTATTACACTCTTCATGTGATAACAGAGGAGCACAGGAGAATAATGGGTTGTTACCGCTTTATCTTGTATTACACTCTTCATGTGATAACAGAGGAGCACAGGAGAATAATGGGTTATTACTGCTGTATCATGTAGTATTCTCTTCATGTGATAACAGAGGAGCACAGGAGAATAACGGGTTATTACCGCTGTATCTTGTATTATTCTCTTCATGTGATAACAGAGGAGCACAGGAGAATAACGAGTTATTACTGCTGTATCTTGTATTATTCTCCATGTGATAACAGAGGAGCACAGGAGAATAACGGGTTATTACTGCTGTATCTTGTATTATTCTCTCCATGTGATAACAGAGGAGCACAGGAGAATAACGGGTTATTACCGCTGTATCTTGTATTATTCTCTTCATGTGATAACAGAGGAGCACAGTAGAATAATGGGTTATTACCGCTGTATCTTGTATTATTCTCCATGTGATAATAGAGGAGCAGAGGAGAATAACGGATTATTACTGCTGTATCTTGTATTATTCTCCATGTGATAAAAGAGTAGCACAGGAGAATAACGGGTTATTACCGCTGTATCTTGTATTATTCTCCATGTGATAAAAGAGTAGCACAGGAGAATAACGGGTTATTACCGCTGTATCTTGTATTACTCTCCATGTGATAACAGAGGAGCACAGGAGAATAACGGGTTATTACCGCTGTATCTTGAATTAATCTCCATGTGATAACAGAGGAGCACAGGAGAATAACGGGTTATTACCGCTGTATCTTGTATTACTCTCCATCTGGTAACAGAGGAGCACAGGAGAATAACGGGTTATTACCGCTGTATCTTGTATTACAATTCATATGATAACACAGGAGCACAGGAGAATAACGGGTTATTACCACTGTATCTTGTATTACTCTCCATGTGATAACAGAGGAGCACAGGAGAATAACGGGTTAATACCACTGTATCTTGTATTACTCTCCATATGATAACAGAGGAGCACAGGAGAATGGGTTATTACCGCTGTATCTTGTATTACTCTCCATGTGATAACAGAGGAGCACAGGAGAATAACGGGTTATTACCGCTGTATCATGTAGTATTCTCCATGTGATAACAGAGGAGTACAGGAGAATAACGAGTTATTACCGCTGTATCTTGTATTATTCTCCATGTGATAGCAGAGGAGCACAGGAGAATAACGGGTTATTACCGCTGTATCTTGTATTACACTTCATGTGATAACAGAGGAGCACAGGAGAATAACAAGTTATTACTGCTGTATCTTGTATTACTCTCGATGTGATAACAGAGGAGCACAGGAGAATAACAGTTATTACTGCTGTATCTTGTATTATTCTCTTCATGTGATAACAGAGGAGCACAGGAGAATAACGGGTTATTATTACCGCTGTATCTTGTATTATTCTCCATGTGATAACAGAGGAGCACAGGAGAATAACGGGTTATTACTGCTGTATCTTGTATTATTCTCCATGTGATAACAGAGGAGTACAGGAGAATAACGGGTTATTACCGCTGTATCTTGTATTACTCTCCATGTGATAACAGAGGAGTACAGGAGAATAACGGGTTATTACCGCTGTATCTTGTATTATTCTCCATGTGATAACAGAGGAGCACAGGAGAATAACGGGTTATTACCGCTGTATCTTGTATTACACTCTTCATGTGATAACAGAGGAGCACAGGAGAATAACGGGTTATTACCGCTGTATCTTGTATTATTCTCCATGTGATAACAGAGGAGCACAGGAGAATAACGGGTTATTACCGCTGTATCTTGAATTAATCTCCATGTGATAACAGAGGAGCACAGGAGAATAACGGGTTATTACCGCTGTATCTTGTATTACTCTCCATGTGATAACAGAGGAGCACAGGAGTATAACGGGTTATTACCGCTGTTTCTTGTATTACACTCTTCATGTGATAACAGAGGAGCACAGGAGAATAATGGGTTGTTACCGCTTTATCTTGTATTACACTCTTCATGTGATAACAGAGGAGCACAGGAGAATAATGGGTTATTACTGCTGTATCATGTAGTATTCTCTTCATGTGATAACAGAGGAGCACAGGAGAATAACGGGTTATTACCGCTGTATCTTGTATTATTCTCTTCATGTGATAACAGAGGAGCACAGGAGAATAACGAGTTATTACTGCTGTATCTTGTATTATTCTCCATGTGATAACAGAGGAGCACAGGAGAATAACGGGTTATTACTGCTGTATCTTGTATTATTCTCTCCATGTGATAACAGAGGAGCACAGGAGAATAACGGGTTATTACCGCTGTATCTTGTATTATTCTCTTCATGTGATAACAGAGGAGCACAGTAGAATAATGGGTTATTACCGCTGTATCTTGTATTATTCTCCATGTGATAATAGAGGAGCAGAGGAGAATAACGGGTTATTACTGCTGTATCTTGTATTATTCTCCATGTGATAAAAGAGTAGCACAGGAGAATAACGGGTTATTACCGCTGTATCTTGTATTACTCTCCATGTGATAACAGAGGAGCACAGGAGAATGACGGGTTATTACCGCTGTATCTTGAATTAATCTCCATGTGATAACAGAGGAGCACAGGAGAATAACGGGTTATTACCGCTGTATCTTGTATTACTCTCCATCTGGTAACAGAGGAGCACAGGAGAATAACGGGTTATTACCGCTGTATCTTGTATTACAATTCATATGATAACACAGGAGCACAGGAGAATAACGGGTTATTACCACTGTATCTTGTATTACTCTCCATGTGATAACAGAGGAGCACAGGAGAATAACGGGTTAATACCACTGTATCTTGTATTACTCTCCATATGATAACAGAGGAGCACAGGAGAATGGGTTATTACCGCTGTATCTTGTATTACTCTCCATGTGATAACAGAGGAGCACAGGAGAATAACGGGTTATTACCGCTGTATCATGTAGTATTCTCCATGTGATAACAGAGGAGTACAGGAGAATAACGAGTTATTACCGCTGTATCTTGTATTATTCTCCATGTGATAGCAGAGGAGCACAGGAGAATAACGGGTTATTACCGCTGTATCTTGTATTACACTTCATGTGATAACAGAGGAGCACAGGAGAATAACAAGTTATTACTGCTGTATCTTGTATTACTCTCGATGTGATAACAGAGGAGCACAGGAGAATAACAGTTATTACTGCTGTATCTTGTATTATTCTCTTCATGTGATAACAGAGGAGCACAGGAGAATAACGGGTTATTATTACCGCTGTATCTTGTATTATTCTCCATGTGATAACAGAGGAGCACAGGAGAATAACGGGTTATTACTGCTGTATCTTGTATTATTCTCCATGTGATAACAGAGGAGTACAGGAGAATAACGGGTTATTACCGCTGTATCTTGTATTACTCTCCATGTGATAACAGAGGAGTACAGGAGAATAACGGGTTATTACCGCTGTATCTTGTATTATTCTCCATGTGATAACAGAGGAGCACAGGAGAATAACGGGTTATTACCGCTGTATCTTGTATTACACTCTTCATGTGATAACAGAGGAGCACAGGAGAATAACGGGTTATTACCGCTGTATCTTGTATTATTCTCCATGTGATAACAGAGGAGCACAGGAGAATAACGGGTTATTACCGCTGTATCTTGAATTAATCTCCATGTGATAACAGAGGAGCACAGGAGAATAACGGGTTATTACCGCTGTATCTTGTATTACTCTCCATCTGGTAACAGAGGAGCACAGGAGAATAACGGGTTATTACCGCTGTATCTTGTATTACAATTCATATGATAACACAGGAGCACAGGAGAATAACGGGTTATTACCACTGTATCTTGTATTACTCTCCATGTGATAACAGAGGAGCACAGGAGAATAACGGGTTAATACCACTGTATCTTGTATTATTCTCCATGTGATAACAGAGGAGCACAGGAGAATAACGGGTTATTACCGCTGTATCTTGTATTACTCTCCATGTGATAACAGAGGAGCACAGGAGAATAACGGGTTATTACCACTGTATCTTGTATTACTCTCCATGTGATAACAGAGGAGCACAGGAGAATAACGGGTTATTACCGCTGTATCTTGTATTACTCTCCATGTTTTAACAGAGGAGCACAGGAGAATAACGGGTTATTACTGCTGTATCTTGTATTACACTCTTCATATGATAACAGAGGAGCACAGGAGAATAACGGGTTATTACCGCTGTATCTTGTATTACTCTCCATGTGATAACAGAGGAGCACAGGAGAATAACGGGGTATTACTGCTGTATCTTGTATTACTCTCCATGTGATAACAGAGGAGCACAGGAGAATAACGAGTTATTACTGCTGTATCTTGTATTACACTCTTCATGTGATAACAGAGGAGCACAGGAGAATAACGGGTTATTACCACTGTATCTTGTATTACTCTCCATGTGATAACAGAGGAGCACAGGAGAATAACGGGTTATTACCGCTGTATCTTGTATTACTCTCCATGTGATAACAGAGGAGCACAGGAGAATAACGAGTTATTACCGCTGTACCTTGTATTACTCTCCATGTGGTAACAGAGGAGCACAGGAGAATAACGGGTTATTACCGCTGTATCTTGTATTATTCTCTTCATGTGATAACAGAGGAGTACAGGAGAATAACGGGTTATTACCGCTGTATCTTGTATTACTCTCCATGTGATAACAGAGACGCACAGGAGAATAACGGGTTATTACCGCTGTATCTTGTATTACTCTCCATGTGGTAACACAGGAGCACAGGAGAATAACGGGTTATTACCACTGTATCTTGTATTACTCTCCACGTGATAACAGAGGAGCACAGGAGAATAACGGGTTATTACTGCAGTATCTTGTATTATTCTCTTCATGTCATAACAGAGGAGCACAGGAGAATAACGGGTTATTACCGCTGTATCTTGTATTACTCTCCATGTGATAACAGAGGAGCACAGGAGAATAACGTGTTATTACAGCTGTATCTTGTATTATTCTCTTCATGTGATAACAGCGGAGCACAGGAGAATAACGGGTTATTACCGCTGTATCTTATATTATTCTCTTCATGTGATAACAGAGGAGCACAGGAGAATAACGGGTTATTACCACTGTATCTTGTATTATTCTCCATGTGATAACAGAGGAGCACAGGAGAATAACGTGTTATTTCCACTGTATCTTGTATTATTCTCCATGTGATAACAGAGGAGCACAGGAGAATAACGGGTTATTACCGCTGTATCTTGTATTATTCTCCATGTGATAACAGAGGAGCACAGGAAATAATGGGTTATTACCGCTGTATCTGGTATTACTCTCCATGTGATAACAGAGGAGCACAGGAGAATAACGAGTTATTACCGCTGTATCTTGTATTACTCTCCATGTGGTAACAGAGGAGCACAGGAGAATAACGGGTTATTACCGCTGTATCTTGTATTACTCTCCATGTGATAACAGAGGAGCACAGGAGAATAACGGGTTATTACCGCTGTATCTTGTATTACTCTCCATGTGATAACAGAGGAGCACAGGAGAATAACGGGTTATTACCGCTGTATCTTGTATTATTCTCTTCATGTGATAACAGAGGAGCACAGAAGAATAACGGGTTATTACCGCTGTATCTTATATTATTCTCTTCATGTGATAACAGAGGAGCACAGGAGAATAACGGGTTATTACCACTGTATCTTGTATTACTCTCCATGTGATAACAGAGGAGCACAGGAGAATAATGGGTTATTACCGCTGTATCTTGTATTATTCTCTTCATGTGATAACAGAGGAGCACAGGAGAATAACGGGTTATTACCGCTGTATCTTGTATTACTCTCCATGTGATAACAGAGGAGCACAGGAGAATAACGGGTTATTACTGCTGTATCTTGTATTACTATCCATGTGATAACAGAGGAGCACAGGAGAATAATGGGTTATTACCGCTGTATATTGTATTATTCTCTTCATGTTATACCAGAGGAGCACAGGAGAATAACGGGTTATTACCGCTGTATCTTGTATTACTCTCCATGTGATAACAGAGGAGCACAGGAGAATAACGGGTTATTACTGCTGTATCATGTAGTATTCTCCATGTGATAACAGAGGAGCACAGGAGAATAACGGGTCATTACCGCTGTATCTTATATTATTCTCTTCATGTGATAACAGAGGAGCACAGGAGAATAACGGGTTATTACCACTGTATCTTGTATTATTCTCCATGTGATAACAGAGTAGCACAGGAGAATAACGGGTTATTACCGCTGTATCTTGTATTATTCTCCATGTGATAACAGAGGAGCACAGGAGAATAACGGGTTATTACCGCTGTATCTTGTATTACTCTCCATGTGATAACAGAGGAGCACAGGAGAATAACGAGTTATTACTGCTGTATCTTGTATTACTGTCCATGTGATATCAGAGGGGCACAGGAGAATAACGGGTTATTACTGCTGTATCTTGTATTACTCTCCATGTGATAACACAGGAGCACAGGAGAATAACGGGTTATTACCGCTGTATCTTGTATTATTCTCCATGTGATAATAGAGGAGCAGAGGAGAATAACGGGTTATTACCGCTGTATCTTGTATTATTCTCCATGTGATAACAGAGGAGAACAGGAGAATAACGAGTTATTACCGCTGTATCTTATATTACTCTCCATGTGATAACAGAGGAGCACAGGAGAATAACGGGTTATTACCGCTGTATCTTGTAATATTCTCTTCATGTGATAACAGAGGAGTACAGGAGAATAACGGGTTATTACTGCTGTATCTTGTATTACTCTCCATGTGATAACAGAGCACAGAAGAATAACGGGTTATTACCGCTGTATCTTGTATTACTCTCCATGTGATAACACAGGAGCACAGGAGAATAACGGGTTATTACCACTGTATCTTGTATTACTCTCCATGTGATAACAGAGGAGCACAGGAGAATAACGGGTTATTACTGCAGTATCTTGTATTATTCTCTTCATGTCATAACAGAGGAGCACAGGAGAATAACGGGTTATTACCGCTGTATCTTGTATTACTCTCCATGTGATAACAGAGGAGCACAGGAGAATAACGGGTTATTACCGCTGTATCTTGTATTATTCTCCATGTGATAACAGAGGAGCACAGGAGAATAACGGTTATTACCGCTGTATCTTGTATTACTCTCCATGTGATAACAGAGGAGCACAGGAGAATAACGAGTTATTACTGCTGTATCTTGTATTACTCTCCATGTGATAACAGAGGGGCACAGGAGAATAACGGGTTATTACTGCTGTATCTTGTATTACTCTCCATGTGATAACACAGGAGCACAGGAGAATAACGGGTTATTACCGCTGTATCTTGTATTATTCTCCATGTGATAATAGAGGAGCAGAGGAGAATAACGGGTTATTACCGCTGTATCTTGTATTATTCTCCATGTGATAACAGAGGAGAACAGGAGAATAACGAGTTATTACCGCTGTATCTTATATTACTCTCCATGTGATAACAGAGGAGCACAGTAGAATAAAGGGTTATTACCGCTGTATCTTGTATTACTCTCCATGTGATAACAGAGGATTACAGGAGAATAACGGGTTATTACCGCTGTATCATGTATTATTCTCCATGTGATAACAGAGGAGTACAGGAGAATAACGAGTTATTACCGCTGTATCTTGTATTACACTTCATGTGATAACAGAGGAGCACAGGAGAATAACGGGTTATCACCGCTGTATCTTGTATTACTCTCCATGTGATAACAGAGGAGCACAGGAGAATAACGGGTTATTACCGCTGTATCATGTATTATTCTCTTCATGTGATAACAGAGGAGCACAGGAGAATAACGGGTTATTACCGCTGTATCTTGTATTACTCTCCATGTGATAACAGAGGAGCACAGGAGAATAACGGGTTATTACTGCTGTATCTTGTATTACTCTCCATGTGATAACAGAGGAGCACAGGAGAATAACGGGTTATTACTGCTGTATCATGTAGTATTCTCCATGTGATAACAGAGGAGCACAGGAGAATACCGGGTTATTACCGCTGTATCTTGTATTACTCTCCATGTGATAACAGAGGAGCACAGTATAATAACGAGTTATTACCGCTGTATCTTGTATTACTCTTGATGTGATAACAGAGGAGCACAGGAGAATAACGGGTTATTACTGCTGTATCTTGTATTACTCTCCATGTGGTAACAGAGGAGTACAGGAGAATAACGAGTTATTACCGCTGTATCTTGTATTACACTCTTCATGTGATAACAGAGGAGCACAGGAGAATAACGGGTTATTACCGCTGTATCTTGTATTACTCTCCATGTGGTAACAGAGGAGCACAGGAGAATAACGGGTTATTACCGCTGTATCATGTATTACACTTCATGTGATAACAGAGGAGCACAGGAGAATAATGGGTTATTACCGCTGTATCTTGTATTACGCTCCATGTGATAACAGAGGAGCACAGGAGAATAACGGGTTATTACCGCTGTATCTTGTATTACGCTCCATGTGATAACAGAGGAGCACAGGAGAATAACGGGTTATTACCGCTGTATCTTATATTATTCTCTTCATGTGATAACAGAGGAGCACAGGAGAATAACGGGTTATTACCGCTGTATCTTATATTATTCTCTTCATGTGATAACAGAGGAGCACAGGAGAATAACGAGTTATTACCGCTGTATCTTATATTACTCTCCATGTGATAACAGAGGAGCACAGTAGAATAAAGGGTTATTACCGCTGTATCTTGTATTACTCTCCATGTGATAACAGAGGATTACAGGAGAATAACGGGTTATTACCGCTGTATCATGTATTATTCTCCATGTGATAACAGAGGAGTACAGGAGAATAACGAGTTATTACCGCTGTATCTTGTATTACACTTCATGTGATAACAGAGGAGCACAGGAGAATAACGGGTTATCACCGCTGTATCTTGTATTACTCTCCATGTGATAACAGAGGAGCACAGGAGAATAACGGGTTATTACCGCTGTATCATGTATTATTCTCTTCATGTGATAACAGAGGAGCACAGGAGAATAACGGGTTATTACCGCTGTATCTTGTATTACTCTCCATGTGATAACAGAGGAGCACAGGAGAATAACGGGTTATTACTGCTGTATCTTGTATTACTCTCCATGTGATAACAGAGGAGCACAGGAGAATAACGGGTTATTACTGCTGTATCATGTAGTATTCTCCATGTGATAACAGAGGAGCACAGGAGAATACCGGGTTATTACCGCTGTATCTTGTATTACTCTCCATGTGATAACAGAGGAGCACAGGAGAATAACGAGTTATTACCGCTGTATCTTGTATTACTCTTGATGTGATAACAGAGGAGCACAGGAGAATAACGGGTTATTACTGCTGTATCTTGTATTACTCTCCATGTGGTAACAGAGGAGTACAGGAGAATAACGAGTTATTACCGCTGTATCTTGTATTACACTCTTCATGTGATAACAGAGGAGCACAGGAGAATAACGGGTTATTACCGCTGTATCTTGTATTACTCTCCATGTGGTAACAGAGGAGCACAGGAGAATAACGGGTTATTACCGCTGTATCATGTATTACACTTCATGTGATAACAGAGGAGCACAGGAGAATAATGGGTTATTACCGCTGTATCTTGTATTACGCTCCATGTGATAACAGAGGAGCACAGGAGAATAACGGGTTATTACCGCTGTATCTTGTATTACGCTCCATGTGATAACAGAGGAGCACAGGAGAATAACGGGTTATTACCGCTGTATCTTATATTATTCTCTTCATGTGATAACAGAGGAGCACAGGAGAATAACGGGTTATTACCGCTGTTTCATGTATTACACTTCATATGATAACAGAGGAGAACAGGAGAATAACGGGTTATTACTGCTGTATCTTGTATTACGCTCCATGTGATAACAGAGGAGTACAGGAGAATAACGGGTGGAATAAAGTGGAGCTGTTGCCCATAGCAACCAATATTATCTTCTGGAAGATAATAGCTAGAATCTGGTTGCTATGGGCAACATCTCCACTCCTAAAAACCAACACTTTAGTAAATAGACCCCTTAGTTGGTGGTCGGGAGTTCATGTGATGTTCTATTCCATCCTGGACCCTGAGTTCCCCTCTGTGCCAGGAACGCCCGCTCTGCCCAGTGCCTCCCATCAATCGGTGCAAACTTTACACCATCAGATGCCAAAATGCACGTTCTCCAGTAACCGCAGTGCAATAGCGCAAAAGGAAGCGCATGACATCACACAAAGAGCTTTTGGGCTGCAGGACTGAGCTTCTGGTGTTATTAGGGGGTACCGTATATTTTGGGAGTGCGGATATACATTGGTAGGGGGTATATACTTGGAGTGGGGTATATACTGGGATGGGTTTATATTGGGGTGGAGAGTATATATTGGGTGTATATACTGGGAGGAGACTATATATTGGGGATTTATACTGGGAGGGGTTTATATTGGGGGTGTAGAGTATATATTGGGTGTATATACTGGGAGGAGAGTATATATTGGGTATTTATACTGGGAGGGGTTTATATTGGGGGTGTAGAGTATATATTGGGTGTATATACTGGGAGGAGAGTATATATTGAGTATTTATACTGGGAGGGGTTTATATTGGGGGTGGAGAGTATATATTGGGTGTATATACTGGGAGGAGAGTATATATTGGGTATTTATACTGGGAGGGGTTTATATTGGGGTGGAGAGTATATATTGGGTGTATATACTCGGAGGAGAGTATATATTGGGTATTTATACTGGGAGGGGTTTATATTGGGGGTGGAGAGTATATATTGGGTGTATATACTGGGAGGAGAGTATATATTGGGTATTTATACTGGGAGGGGTTTATATTGGGGGTGGAGAGTATATATTGGGTGTATATACTGGGAGGAGAGTATATATTGGGTGTATATACTGGGAGGAGAGTATATATTGGGTGTATATACTGGGAGGAGAGTATATATTGGGTGTATATACTGGGAGGAGAGTATATATTGGGTGTATATACTGGGAGGGGTTTATATTGGGGGTGGAGAGAATATATTGGGTGTATATACTGGGAGGAGAGTATATATTGGGTATTTATACTGGGAGGGGTTTATATTGGGGTGTAGAGTATATATTGGGTGTATATACTGGGAGGAGAGTATATATTGGGTATTTATACTGGGAGGGGTTTATATTGGGGGTGGAGAGTATATATTGGGTGTATATACTGGGAGGAGAGTATATATTGAGTGTATATACTGGGAGGAGAGTATATATTGGGTGTATATACTGGGAGGAGAGTATATATTGGGTGTATATACTGGGAGGAGAGTATATATTGGGTGTATATACTGGGAGGAGAGTATATATTGGGTGTATATACTGGGAGGAGAGTATATATTGGGTGTATATACTGGGAGGAGAGTATATATTGGGTGTATATACTGGGAGGGGTTTATATTGGGGGTGGAGAGAATATATTGGGTGTATATACTGGGAGGAGAGTATATATTGGGTGTATATACTGGGAGGGGTTTATATTGGGGGTGGAGAGTATATATTGGGTGTATATACTGGGAGGAGAGTATATATTGGGTGTATATACTGGGAGGAGAGTATATATTGGGGATTTATACTGGGAGGGGTTTACATTGGGGGTGGAGAGTATATATTGGGTGTATATACTGGGAGGAGAGTATATATTGGGGATTTATACTGGGAGGGGTTTACATTGGGGGGACATACTGGGAGAGGAGTATATATTGGGGGTATATATTGAGGTAGATATGGAGTGGGGGTATATATTGAGGTATACACTGGGAGGGGTTTATATTGGGGGGTATATATAGAGGTGCTCATTAATTACCTCTATAGGGTGGGGGGGTCTCCCAGCATGCTGAGCAGAGGGGTCGGGACACGTGGTCTCTGGTCATGTGACTGACTGCCCGGCTGATCACATGACCGCTCCTGTCTGTCCCAGCAAAGAGCCGGCGGCCGCTTCCCGCAAATGAGAGGTGAGAGACCGGCGTCCGTTGACCGCTCCCCCCCTTCCCCGAGGTTCCCTCCTTCCTCTCCCCGACTGCCTCTATCCTTAGACCGGGGGAATTATCCTGCTTCCCGGGGTGTGCGGGGGCTGCAGCGGCTCCATGGAGACCGCATATACCAAGGGCGCAGTACCGGCAGCGGCCACTTGGGGGCGGCAGCTCCAACACAGCGGCAGCAGCAGCACACACAGGCTGACACAGGGGCTCTGACTCTCTGGGGGGCAGCAGCACACACACAGGCTGACACAGGGGCTCTGACTCTCTGGGGGGCAGCAGCACACACACAGGCTGACACAGGGGCTCTGACTCTCTGGGGGGCAGCAGCACACACACAGGCTGACACAGGGGCTCTGACTCTCTGGGGGGCAGCAGCACACACAGGCTGACACAGGGGCTCTGACTCTCTGGGGGGCAGCAGCACACACAGGCTGACACAGGGGCTCTGACTCTCTGGGGGGCAGCAGCACACACAGGCTGACACAGGGGCTCTGACTCTCTGGGGGGCAGCAGCACACACAGGCTGACACAGGGGCTCTGACTCTCTGGGGGGCAGCAGCACACACAGGCTGACACAGGGGCTCTGACTCTCTGGGGGGCAGCAGCACACACACAGGCTGACACAGGGGCTCTGACTCTCTGGGGGGCAGCAGCACACACACAGGCTGACACAGGGGCTCTGACTCTCTGGGGGGCAGCACACACACAGGCTGACACAGGGGCTCTGACTCTCTGGGGGGCAGAACACACACACAGGCTGACACAGGGGCTCTGACTCTCTGGGGGGCAGAACACACACACAGGCTGACACAGGGGCTCCGACTCTCTGGGGGGCAGCACACACACAGGCTGACACAGGGGCTCCGACTCTCTGGGGGGCAGCACACACACAGGCTGACACAGGGGCTCCGACTCTCTGGGGGGCAGCACACACACAGGCTGACACAGGGGCTCTGACTCTCTGGGGGGCAGAACACACACACAGGCTGACACAGGGGCTCTGACTCTCTGGGGGGCAGAACACACACACAGGCTGACACAGGGGCTCTGACTCTCTGGGGAGCAGCACACACACAGGCTGACACAGGGGCTCTGACTCTCTGGGGGGCAGAACACACACACAGGCTGACACAGGGGCTCTGACTCTCTGGGGAGCAGCACACACACAGGCTGACACAGGGGCTCTGACTCTCTGGGGGGCAGCAGCACACACACAGGGGCTCTGACTCTCTGGTGGCGATTCTATTGTTTTTTTGGGCGTGATAATAAACGCCTAGATTGCTATTCAATTGTTCTGGGTGCTCATTAATTATCGCCCTCTTTGCTGCCTAAAAGACGAGGTTTAGCCGTCTAAAATGGCTAAGCCCGTCTTAGTTCCTGGTTAGGGCGCGCTATTTTAGACACATGTCTGCTCGCGCACTCCTGAGTGTGTGCAGATATGCCGGCGACTATCGCGCCCTGACAGAGAAACAATTGAAATTCTCTGTCGGGCGTCTAAAAAAAACAAACCACCGGCTAAACATTTGAATTCCCCCCCTCTGTGTGTGTACAGTATATGTGTGTGTGTGTGTGTGTGTGTGTGTGTGTGTATATATATACTATATGTATGTGTGTGTACAGCCATGGCCAAAATTTATGAGAATGACACAAGTATTGGTTATCACAAAGTCTGCTGCTTCAGTGTTATTAGACCTTTGTGTCAGATGTTACTATGGTATACTGAGGTAACATTACAGCATTACATACGTGTCAGAGGTTACTATGGTATACTGAGGTAACATTACAGCATGACATAAGTGTCAGATGTTACTATGGTATACTGAGGTAACATTACAGCATTACATAAGTGTCAGAGGTTACTGTGATATACTGAGGTAACATTACAGCATGACATAAGTGTCAGATATTACTATGGTATACTGAGGTAACATTACATAAGTGTCAGAGGCTTTTATTGACAATTACATTAAGTTTATGCAGAGAGTGAATATTTGCAGTGTTGATCCTTCTTTTTCAAGACCTCTGCAATTCGCCCTGGCATGCTGTCACTCACCTTCTGGCCACATACTGACTGATGGCCGCCCATTCTTGCCCAATCAGTGCTTGGAGTGTGTCAGAATGGGTTTTTGTTTGTACACCCGCCTCTTGAGGATTGACCACAAGTTCTCAGTGGGATTAAGGTCTGGGGAGTTTCCTGGCCATGAACCCACAATGTCGATGTTTTGTTCCCCGAGCCACTTAGTTATCACTTTTGCCTTATGGCAAGGTGCTCCATCATGCTGGAAAAGCATTATTCATCACCAAACTGTTCTTGGATGGTTGGGAGAAGTTGCTCTTGGAGGATGCTTTGGTACCATTCTTTATTCATGGCTGTGTTCTTAAGCAAAATTGTGAGTGACCCACTCCCTTGGCTGAGAAGCCACCCCACACATGAATGGTCTCAGGATGCCTTACTGTCGGCGTGAGGACATGAGATGTGTGTTACAAATGTATTTGCGGCATCTCAGTCCTTGCAGCGATTAATGAACTTTTTAGCCCTGTGTGTTCCCCTTCCCGTCTGCTAAGTGTATGTGTGATCATTCTCTGGACACACATTTCCATTATCAGGTATATTATTTACTTTAAGAATGGCAGGAAATGTAATGTTTAGTAATGTCTAGCCCTTGATGTTTGCCTGGTCCATATGTCTGTGTTATTCATAACCACTAGAGCAAGGTGACACCTCCCAGAACAAAGACCCTATAAGTTACTACCCACCTCCCCATGGGACGCTCAGGATTTACTCTTCCTTCCATTTGCCTGTTTTGTTCCTCACTTGAATCTGGCAGACGGAACGGAACCAACCCAGCAGGTGTTCGTCAGGGAAGTAATACCCGGAGGAGGTATGAGATAAGGGACGCGCACCAATCAGGTAACGGTGCAACCCCCCCTGGGTGATCACAATATCGTGGGAATTTGGAAGGTTTCAAAAGAGGTCACCGAAGGCAAATCCACATGTTAGTCACTGACTTTGGCTAAGAGGTCTCGCTCTGCCAAGGTGCTAGTGGAACGCATCACCAGTTCTGTGGATTTATACTTTGGAGATTCTGCAAGGACCTGTACGCTATTCATTGCTGTGTGTTCTGTGATTAGCTTCTACTGTATGGGATCCTGGAAACGCTTGGTTGGACCCAGTGACTATCACTGCTGTGTGATCTCTGATAGTTTCTACATGTGGGGTCCTGGAAATGATTGAGTGGACTTATGCGCTATTCACTGCTGTGTGATCAGTGATAGTTTCTACTGTGGGGACTGAGGGTCTCTAGCTATTTCATGGAATTGTTCTGGGACGTTATACTCTACTGGGACTGCCTCCATCCGGACTGCTACCTGTTTATTGTCGGTTCACTGTATTTACCGCTTGTCCTGACATATTATCTTTTGCTGTGTGCTGTGGAAAAATAAACCATCACTTTGGTTTCACCTGCTCGGTGTCTGGGTGATTGAGAGAACCTCGCATCCTCACAGTCGGCATGACACAGGACTGATGGTAGCCCGAAAAGGGGGAGTGGCCAAGGAAAAGGGGGTGGGTTTTGTGACCCCCCCCCCCTCCCTTTTTCGTCACTCTTGGGGGGCATGCCGGGCAGCCCTCAAGCGCTCAGTTCACTGTGAATGGGTGCCGGGAGCATGTGCCCGGCATCCATTCAACGGCGGTGACCGCTGCACCGCCATTTTACCCACCCGCGGGACACTGTGGCCCTGGGGAGGGGACAGAACCCGCAGGCTGTTTCAGCAGGCGTCGCGCCGGAGGGCAGGGTACTTTCTGCCCTTTAGAAATAGGGCAGGGCACGGTGCCCTGCTGAAACAGCCTAGAGGGAACGCTAATTATCCTGGGGTGGGGGGGTACTGGTCAGCAGCCTAATGAGCTCAAAAGTGCATAGTGCTATTAATATGCAGCATACCAACAACGAAATGGATATTATAAGACAAATGATTACCCGATACGTTACCATCGAGCACTGCCAAACTAAATGACGCTGATGTTAAAGCACAGAGGAAATCCATACAAGTTATAGCGACCTAACAATAACATAAACCTCCACATATAGCAGCATAATAATAACATAAACCTCCACATATAGCAGCATAACAATAACATAAACCTCCACATATAGCAGCATGATAATAACGTAAACCTCCACATATAGCAGCATGATAATAACGTAAACCTCCACATATAGCAGCATGATAATAACGTAAACCTCCACATATAGCAGCATGATAATAACGTAAACCTCCACATATAGCAGCATGATAATAACATAAACCTCCACATATAGCAGCATGATAATAACGTAAACCTCCACATATAGCAGCATGATAATAACGTAAACCTCCACATATAGCAGCATGATAATAACGTAAACCTCCACATATAGCAGCATGATAATAACGTAAACCTCCACATATAGCAGCATGATAATAACATAAACCTCCACATATAGCAGCATGATAATAACGTAAACCTCCACATATAGCAGCATGATAATAACGTAAACCTCCACATATAGCAGCATGATAATAACGTAAACCTCCACATATAGCAGCATGATAATAACGTAAACCTCCACATATAGCAGCATGATAATAACGTAAACCTCCACATATAGCAGCATGATAATAACGTAAACCTCCACATATAGCAGCATGATAATAACGTAAACCTCCACATATAGCAGCATGATAATAACATAAACCTCCACATATAGCAGCATGATAATAACATAAACCTCCACATATAGCAGCATGATAATAACGTAAACCTCCACATATAGCAGCATGATAATAACGTAAACCTCCACATATAGCAGCATGATAATAACGTAAACCTCCACATATAGCAGCATAATAATAACATAAACCTCCACATATAGCAGCATGATAATAACATAAACCTCCACATATAGCAGCATGATAATAACATAAACCTCCACATATAGCAGCATAACAATAACATAAACCTCCACATATAGCAGCATGATCATAATCTGCTTGAATGCTATACTAATTCATACTTCAAATTTTAACCTCAATGATTACCAGAAAATTTGACCGAAGGCTGAAAACGATAAAGCATGTGCTGAAATAAATCGTCAAATACTCGAGAGCAAACCAGGTAGCAAAGTGCGATAGGTGGTTTAATCCTATAATACAGCCAACTGCTTAGTGTTGTTGATGACCACGTTGTTACACTAACTTTAATCTATGTGCATTAATGTAAGAACCATTAGACATGGTAAAATGATCCAATTCCAAATATACAGGGGGACGGAGATGGAAGAAATTGTGTAGTGGACCCAACCCATCAAATAAGGTATTCAGCGGGACCTCTGGTCTACCTAGTCAGTGTACCGCCATATCCCTAAAGAACAATCCTAATTATGCCCTATTTACAAGAAACCTGAAAACGAAATTCCACTGTGCCTCACTTTTTAGTAGGACTTTGCCACTATCTCCACCCCGTGGAAGCGGTGGAACGCGACTAATCATCCTGTATTTAAGTGAGACAATGGATGATTATATTCAAGTAAATGACGGACCACCGGTTGTTCACTTGATCCATTGTTCTAATAGAGGATCGATGAACCGCCACCATCAAATCATAAAAACACTACCATCGGAACAAAAGCCTGTAGGTGGACTCCAGCCACCTCTCCTCCACTGTGAAGTGCTCCCTCTCCAGCATGATGTTCCTGCTCAGCCACGCACTCTCGACAAACAGGAGGCTCCTGCCCTGGAAGTCGGCGCAGTTCACACACAGGGGCACCTCGGCGAGGAAGCTCAACAGGAAGGCCAGGACATACAGGGTACATAGTGCAAAGAGGACATTGCTCATCACCATGTTCAGCAGCCGGGGAGGGGTGCACTTGGTGGCTGTGGAAGTAGGCACAGGTGCCCCAGCCCTGGAAACATGCTGCTGATAATGCTTATGGTAGCTGCAATACAAATCTCTCATCCATGGTCCTCCTGCCCTTCCCAGCACTTCCCAGTGGCTGGGCCCTAGCCAGCTGTAGGACAGGAGCAGGGGGGTATTGGTGACACTGGTGAGATGCAGGGGGCAGGAGTGAGAAGCAGGAGGTTGTGGACAGAGAAATCTCTGAGATCTCTCTCATTCCTTCCTTCATCTCCGGGTAGACATTTACTGTTTCCATGTCACTGCTCCAGTAACACGATCCTTCACCTTTAGTAATGCATCCTCTCCCTCACTTTTATAGTAAGACATTACCCTTCCTCGCCTGCCTACTAACACATTACACTTCCACACCTCCTGTAGTTACGCATTTCCCTCCCTTACCTGTGTATTAACACATTCTCTTCTCACTGCCGTAGTAACACATTCCCTTCTCTACCAGCTGTGTAGTAACACATTCACTTAACTCACCTCCATGCCGACACATTTTCCTCCATAGTGGCACATTTTCCTCTCACCTCTGTAGTAACACATTCCTCTCCTCACACCTGTACTATCACATTACCCTCCCTCACCTGTGGCCTCAGAGCTATTGAGGAATCTGTGAAAATATATACAACGGGTAAAAAGTATTGAACACCAATATTTTTCTCAGTAAATATACTTGTAATGGGGCTATTGTAATGACCTTTTCAACAAATGTCAGCCACAACCCATGCAATCCACACATGCAATCCACACATGCAATCCACACATGCAAATAAATCAAACCATAGATGCCCATGAAGTAAGTTCTGTGTAATGACACAGGGAAAAAGTATAGAAATGAATTTTAATACTTCGTACAAAAGCCTTTGTTGGTAATGTCAGCTTCAAGACGCCTCCTGTATGGAGAAAGTAGTCGCATGCATCGCTCAGGTGTGATTTTGGCCCATTCTTCCACACAAACAGTCTTTAAATCTTGAAGGTTCTGTGGCCTCTTCTATGAACTCTTTTGTTCTCTACATAGATTTTCAATTGGATACAAGTCAGGTGATTGAGGGGCCATTCTAGCAGCTTTATTCTTTCTCTGAAACCTATTGCGTGTCCTTGGCTGTGTGTTTGGGATCATTGTCTTGCTGAAATGTCCACCCTCGTTTTATCTTCAGCATCCTCGTAAATCAGCAGATTTTATCAGTGTGTCTCGGTACATTTTTCCATTCATCCTTCCTTCAATCATATGAAGTATAACAGTACTGTATGCTGAAATACAGCCCCACACCATGATGTTCCCACCTCAAAACTTCACTGTTGGTATGGTGTATTTGGGGTGATGTGCAGCGCCATTTCTCCTCCAAACATGGTATTATGGCATCCAAACAGTTCAATTTTGGTCTCATCTGACCAGACTATATTCTCCCAGTATTTCATAGGCTTGTCCAAGTGTTGTGCAGCAAACTGTAAACGAGCGTCTACATGCTTTTTCTTCAGCAATGGAGTCTTGCGTGGTGAACGTGCATACAGGCCATGGCGGTTGAGTGCATTACTTATTGTTTTCTTTGAAACAATTGTACCTGCTAATTCCAGGTCTTTCTGAAGCTCTCCACAAGTTGTCCTTGGCTCTTGGACAACTCTTCTGATAATTCTTTTCACTCCTCTGTCAGAAATCTTGCGAGAAGCACCTGGTCATGGCTGGTTTATGGTGAAATTATGTTTTTTCCACTTCTGGATTATAGCCCCAACCGTGCTCACTGGAACATTCAGAAGTGTAGAAATCCTTCTGTAACCATTGCCATCAGTATGTTTTTCAACAATAAGGTTGTGAAGGTCTTGAGAGAGCTCTTTGCTTTTACCCATCATGAGATGTTTCTTGTGACATCTTGGTAATGAGACACCTTTTTTATAGGCCATTAGTTGGAACTGAACCAGCTTATATTAATTTGCACTGAGAAGGGGCAGTATTGCTTTCTAATTACTGATAGATTTCAGCTGGTGTCTTGGATTTCTATGCCTTTTTTCACCTCCCCTTTCTTCATGTGTTCAATACGTTTTACCTGTGTCATTTCACATTATTACATATAACTTAATTTATGGACATCTATGGTTTGATTTATTTGCATGTGTGGATTGCATGGGTTGTTGCTGACATTTGGTTAAAATTTTATTTCAATAGCCCCATTACAATATATTTACTGAGAAAAATGATGATGTATACAGGTGTCGCATATCACATTACTCAGCGCAGTCTCCCATATACAGACTCAGGAGCACACAGATATACAGGTGTCACATATCACATTACTCAGCACAGTCTCCCATATACAGACTCAGGAGCACACAGATATACAGGTGTCACATATCACATTACTCAGCGCAGTCTCCCATATACAAACTCAGGAACACACAGATATACAGGTGTCACATATCACATTACTCAGCGCAGTCTCCTATATACAGACTCAGGAGCACACAGATATACAGGTGTCACCTATCACATTACTCAGCGCAGTCTCCCATATACAGACTCAGGAGCACACAGATATACAGGTGTCACATATCACATTACTCAGCGCAGTCTCCCATATACAGACTCATGAGCACACAGATATACAGTTGTCACATTACTCAGCGCAGTCTCCCATATACAGACTCAGGAGCACACATATATACAGGTGTCACATATCACATTACTCAGCACAGTCTCCCATATACAGACTCAGGAACACACAGATATACAGGTGTCACATATCACATTACTCAGCACAGTCTCCCATATACAGACTCAGGAACACACAGATATACAGGTGTCACATATCACATTACTCAGTGCAGTCTCCTATATACAGACTCAGGAGCACACAGATATACAGGTGTCACATATCACATTACTCAGCGCAGTCTCCCATATACAGACTCAGGAGCACACAGATATACAGGTGTCACATATCACATTACTCAGCACAGTCTCCATATACAGACTCAGGAGCACACAGCTATACAGGTGTCACATATCACATTACTCAGCACAGTCTCCTATATACAGACTCAGGAGCACACAGATATACAGGTGTCACATTACTCAGCGCAGTCTCCCATATACAGACTCAGGAGCACACAGATATACAGGTGTCACATATCACATTACTCAGCGCAGTCTCCTATATACAGACTCAGGAGCACACAGATATACAGGTGTCACATATCGCATTACTCAGCGCAGTTTCCAATATACAGACTCAGGAGCACACAGATATACAGGTGTCACATATCACATTACTCAGCGCAGTTTCCAATATACAGACTCAGGAGCACACAGATATACAGGTGTCACATATCACATTACTCAGCACAGTCTCCTATATACAGACTCAGGAGCACACAGCTATACAGGTGTCACATATCACATTACTCAGCACAGTCTCCTATATACAGACTCAGGAGCACACAGATATACAGGTGTCACATTACTCAGCGCAGTCTCCCATATACAGACTCAGGAGCACACAGATATACAGGTGTCACATATCACATTACTCAGCGCAGTCTCCTATATACAGACTCAGGAGCACACAGATATACAGGTGTCACATATCACATTACACAGCACAGTCTCCCATATTCAGACTCAGGAGCACACAGATATACAGGTGTCACATTACTCAGCGCAGTCTCCCATATACAGACTCAGGAGCACACAGATATACAGGTGTCACATATCACATTACTCAGCGCAGTCTCCCACATACAGACTCAGGAGCACACAGATATACAGGTGTCACATATCACATTACTCAGCGCAGTCTCCTATATACAGACTCAGGAGCACACAGATATACAGGTGTCACATATCACATTACTCAGCGCAGTCTCCCATATACAGACATATACAGGTGTCACATATCACATTACTCAGCGCAGTCTCCTATATACAGACTCAGGAGCACACAGATATACAGATGTCACATATCACATTACTCAGCGCAGTCTCCTATATACAGACTCAGGAGCACACATATATACAGGTGTCACATATCACATTACTCAGCACAGTCTCCCATATACAGACTCAGGAACACACAGATATACAGGTGTCACATTACTCAGCGCAGTCTCCCATATACAGACTCAGGAGCACACAGATATACAGGTGTCACCTATCACATCACTCAGCGCAGTCTCCCATATACAGACTCCGGAGCACACAGATATTCAGGTGTCACATATCACATTACTCAGCGCAGTCTCCATATATAGACTCAGGAGCACACAGATATACATGTGTCACATATCACATTACTCAGCGCAGTCTCCTATATACAGACTCAGGAGCACATAGATATACAGGTGTCACATATAACATTACTCAGCGCAGTCTCCATATATAGACTCAGGAGCACACAGATATACATGTGTCACATATCACATTACTCAGCGCAGTCTCCTATATACAGACTCAGGAGCACACAGATATACAGGTGTCACATATAACATTACTCAGCGCAGTCTCCCATATACAGACTCAGGAGCACACAGGTATACAGGTGTCACAAATCACATTACTCAGCACAGTCTCCCATATACAGACTCAGGAACACACAGATATACAGGTGTCACATATCACATTACTCAGCGCAGTCTCCTATATACAGACTCAGGAGCACACAGATATACAGGTGTCACATATCACAATACTCAGCGCAGTCTCCTATATACAGACTCAGGAGCACACAGATATACAGGTGTCACATATCACATTACTCAGCGCAGTCTCCCATATACAGACTCAGGAGCACACAGATATACAGGTGTCACATATCACATTACTCAGCGCAGTCTCCCATATACAGACTCAGGAGCGCACAGATATGCAGGTGTCACATATTATATTACACAGCGCAGTCTCCTATATACAGACTCAGGAGCGCACAGATATACAGGTGTCACATATCACATTACTCAGCGCAGTCTCCATATACAGACTCAGGAGCACACAGATATACAGGTGTCACATATTATATTACACAGCGCAGTCTCCTATATACAGACTCAGGAGCACACAGATATACAGGTGTCACATATCACATTACTCAGCACAGTCTCCCATATACAGACTCAGGAGCACACAGATATACAGGTGTCACATATCACATTACTCAGCGCAGTCTCCATATACAGACTCAGGAGCACACAGATATACAGGTGTCACATATCACATTACTCAGCGCAGTCTCCTATATACAGACTCAGGAGCACACAGATATACAGGTGTCACGTATCACATTACTCAGCGCAGTCTCCTATATACAGACTCAGGAGCACACAGATATACAGGTGTCACGTATCACATTACTCAGCGCAGTCTCCCATATACAGACTCAGGAGCACACAGATATACAGGTGTCACATATCACATTACTCAGCGCAGTCTCCAATATACAGACTTAGGAGCACACAGATATACAGGTGTCACATATCACATTACTCAGCGCAGTCTCCCATATACAGACTCATGAGCACACAGATATACAGGTGTCACATATCACATTACTCAGCACAGTCTCCTATATACAGACTCAGGAACACACAGATATACAGGTGTCACATATCACATTACTCTGCACAGTCTCCCATATACAGACTCAGGAACACACAGATATACAGGTGTCACATATCACATTACTCAGCGCAGTCTCCATATACAGACTCAGGAGCACACAGATATACAGGTGTCACATATCACATTACTCAGCGCAGTCTCCCATATACAGACTCATGAGCACACAGATATACAGGTGTCACATATCACATTACTCAGCACAGTCTCCTATATACAGACTCAGGAACACACAGATATACAGGTGTCACATATCACATTACTCTGCACAGTCTCCCATATACAGACTCAGGAACACACAGATATACAGGTGTCACATATCACATTACTCAGCGCAGTCTCCATATACAGACTCAGGAGCACACAGATATACAGGTGTCACGTATCACATTACTCAGCGCAGTCTCCTATATACAGACTCAGGAACACACAGATATACAGGTGTCACATATCACATTACTCTGCACAGTCTCCATATACAGACTCAGGAGCACACAGATATACAGGTGTCACATATCACATTACTCAGCGCAGTCTCCATATACAGACTCAGGAGCACACAGATATACAGGTGTCACGTATCACATTACTCAGCGCAGTCTCCCATATACAGACTCAGGAACACACAGATATACAGGTGTCACGTATCACATTACTCAGCGCAGTCTCCTATATACAGACTCAGGAGCACACAGATATACAGGTGTCACATATCACATTACTCAGCGCAGTCTCCAATATACAGACTTAGGAGCACACAGATATACAGGTGTCACCTATCACATTACTCAGCGCAGTCTCCCATATACAGACTTAGGAGCACACAGATATACAGGTGTCACACATCACATTACTCAGCGCAGTCCCCTGGTGTTTCCTAGTCTCATCACATTGCGATTTAAACTTTTTGGCAAAACAAGACGCCCGGCTCTAGTAGAGTAGCATGGTACCCGGTTGCTCATTCACGCAAGGCATATCGCGCTGCGTGGCGTATTGAGATTAGATGAGCGAGGACACGTCTGTAGCTGAAGGCTGGTCACATAAAATACTGACTAAGATGAGGGAGCTGGTAGAAAGTTCATTGGTCAGAACATTTCATGTGACCTACAAACCGTAATTCCCAGGGTTTTTTTGTCAGTATTGCAAATCGCCAAGTTACTGAGGCTAATCCCACCATAAAAGTACTATACAATAGAATAGAATATCAAAGCACCATCAATGTTTTTGACAATAGAATAGGCCCCGGATTTATGAAGCTGCCACTCAGTTGACCTGAGCTTAGCAGGAGTTTGTGTGAAGCACTGCGCAAATCACTGTGATCTCTGCAGGCTTTGTTAGGCTAAAAAGTACAGAAATAGTTAAATAATTTTTTATTTTTTTTTTATTTTATATATGGGGTTCCAGCCCCAAATCAATAACCAGCCTCAGACCTCTGAGCATAGGTTTGTTAGGGGAAGAAAGTGCTGGAATCCCATGGGAACACAGGACCCCAGAAAATAAAATGGGCTTCACCCTCCCGAGAGACACTAGCCTTGGGCTGTATGTGGGGTTAATTGTAAATGGTTATATAATTTTGTTCTTTACAGACTGCCTCCCAGTAGTAGATCCGTAAGTGACGTATGCCTGGGCACTAAGAGCCTGCTGGTACCTGTAGTCTGCCTGCATTAATATAAAGAGCAGACATGGAAACTGACTGCTCTATAATACGCTCCCTCACACATACTTTGTTCTCCTCTTTAATACTCGCACAATCCTGGGATGAGGTTCTCTTTGATCCATGTAGATCTAGGGATCCTGGCAAAACCAAACCAGATGAGCTAGTTTAGCGGAGAGCCGTGGCAATAGTGACGGTCACTCGTGGCTTTCCATTGCTTTCCATGGGGCACGTTGATTGGCTGAGAGTGTGTGCGCGGCGCTTTCCGGTTGCATTCAAACTGACACAGAATTTGCCGCTTGATAAATGTAGTTCTAGTCTCTCTCAGCCGTAATGCTTCCTATCCAGGCTCATCTAGCATCGCACGTTTTGGTATAATGCTTCCTATCCAGGCTCATCTAGCATCGCACGTTTTGTTTTTGTATAATGCTTCCTATCCAGGCTCATCTAGCATCGCACGTTTTGTTTTGGTACAATGCTTCCTATCCAGGCTCATCTAGCATCGCACGTTTTGTTTTGGTATAATGCTTCCTATCCAGGCTCATCTAGCATCGCACGTTTTGTTTTGGTATAATGCTTCCTATCCAGGCTCATCTAGCATCACACGTTTTGGTATAATGCTTCCTATCCAGGCTCATCTAGCATCACACGTTTTGTTTTGGTATAATGCTTCCTATCCAGGCTCATCTAGCATCGCACGTTTTGTTTTGGTACAATGCTTCCTATCCAGGCTCATCTAGCATCGCACGTTTTGTTTTGGTATAATGCTTCCTATCCAGGCTCATCTAGCATCGCACGTTTTGTTTTGGTATAATGCTTCCTATCCAGGCTCATCTAGCATCGCACGTTTTGTTTTGGTATAATGCTTCCTATCCAGGCTCATCTAGCATCGCACGTTTTGTTTTGGTATAATGCTTCCTATCCAGGCTCATCTAGCATCGCACGTTTTGTTTTGGTATAATGCTTCCTATCCAGGCTCATCTAGCATCGCACGTTTTGTTTTGGTACAATGCTTCCTATCCAGGCTCATCTAGCATCGCACGTTTTGTTTTGGTACAATGCTTCCTATCCAGGCTCATCTAGCATCGCACGTTTTGTTTTGGTATAATGCTTCCTATCCAGGCTCATCTAGCATCGCACGTTTTGTTTTGGTACAATGCTTCCTATCCAGGCTCATCTAGCATCGCTTGTTTTGGTATAATGCTTCCTATCCAGGCTCATCTAGCATCGCACGTTTTGGTATAATGCTTCCTATCCAGGCTCATCTAGCATCACACGTTTTGTTTTGGTATAATGCTTCCTATCCAGGCTCATCTAGCATCACACGTTTTGTTTTGGTATAATGCTTCCTGTCCAGGCTCATCTAGCATCACACGTTTTGTTTTGGTATAATGCTTCCTATCCAGGCTCATCTAGCATCACACGTTTTGTTTTGGTATAATGCTTCCTATCCAGGCTCATCTAGCATCACACGTTTTGTTTTGGTATAATGCTTCCTATCCAGGCTCATCTAGCATCACACGTTTTGTTTTGGTACAAGGTCTTGCTGGTCTTTGAGGTCAGTCTCATGAAACACTACGTCTCGTCTTTGCAGGATTATGGGAAACCAGCAGAAGCTTCTAGTCTTTGCTCTTTTGACCGTATCTTAGCCATGATACACGAGGTGGACTTGCATCTTCTTTTCCCTGCATCCAAATACATATAAATAGTTGATACTTGACCGGCCCATGCCTTTAATGGGGTCTTGTCTTAGGATGTCGCTGTAGGTCTAGACAGCGGCTTGAACTGCTAACGCCAGACCCTTCTGCATCACTAAACCTAGTTTTGTGCTCTTTCAACTATTGTTCTATTTGCCTTTTTGGTCATTTTCTTCTGGTTTGTATATATTATAAGGGTACGGCTATGCCCCAATCGAATAAACATAGCAAATTCCTGAGAGGGGGCATGGTGTTTGAGGGGCTACATCTCAAAAGCTATTGGACGTACTGAGCTGAAATTTGGCATGGACGGGTAGAACTGTCGCTCGGTGCTGAAATTTCAGGGCAAATAAAATTAGTAATTGTGAGTAATCTGAAATTTAATTTATCATTTTTTTTTTTTCTTCCATCTCCTGTTTGGTAAAACTGACACTTTTCTGCTATAGTATATGGGGCATTTCTGAGAAGGCATGGCTCAGGGTAGAGGACAAATTAGGACTTTGGGTGTGTTTTGTTAGGGAACTCTTGTTCCAGTGTAGGGCCTTTTGGGGTTCAGGTTATTCAGAAAGTTACAAAATATGACCCATTTTAAAGCTAGGGATTGTTAACTTGCTCAGTATGTGGCCTCCTGCAGGGGGTGTACAGTAGCTTCACTTGGGTGCACTAAGATGGCTGCCTTTTAGCCCGGATCCCGGTGCAGGCGTTAGCATCGGCGGGACGTGGCGGAGGTAGTGGGCATTAGCGGCTGGGGGACCCCCAAGTGAAGATGCGGAAAGCCCTGGGGAGGTGGCAGCCCTCCAGGTGAAGACTCCAGAAGCCCTGGATGGGCAGCGGAGAGAGAGCTTAAAGGCCGCCGCCCCCAGCTGAGGGTGCAGTAAAATAAACACAATACACTTAAATATTTTCTTTACATGTACCAGCGGGCCCGTAATGCCCCGCATGCTGGTACTTGTTGTTCTAATAGTACCAGCATGTGGGGGGGACTTGCGGGAACCTGTAGTTAACCTGCAAAAGACAATATTAGTCCATCTATTTTTTACACTACACTTTACACAACCCCGGCACCCACCGTCCTGGGTTGCCGGGGATACACCCACCGTCCTGGGTTGCCGGGGATACACCCACCGTCCTGGGTTGCCGGGGATACACCCACCGTCCTGGGTTGCCGGGGATACACCCAAGGCCTTAGTTTGCGCTGTGCAGAGGAGGACCCCTTTATTGGGGGGGAGGTCCCCAGCTTCCCATGGATCCACGGCCTGGGCGGGGTAATTCTTTGGCCGGGGGACCGAGTGAATGGGTTCCCATGGCTGTGGCATTACTCTCCCGCTAGAAAGGGTCCAGTGCTGGTTATGGATAATACAGGGGACCTCAGCGCTTTTTTTCCACTATATTTCCAAAGCCAGGACTGGCTCAGCTGACCCTGAGCTAGTTGTGCTAAATACAAGGGATCCTTACATCTTTTGTCCCATGTATTTTTGCAACCAGGACCAGCTGTGAAATTTTATTTTTTTATTTTTCATTTTTTTTAACACGGATGCATGGACTAATCTCGCTGATCCATCCATGCATCTCTGAATCTTTTATTTTTTCTTACGCAGATGCTTGAAAAACGAGTCTCGCTAGTCCGTACATGCAGTCAGCTATCTTTAGATCTTGCACGATAGTTCTTATGTCAAAAAGTGCTGTTTCAGCACCATATCGTGTCCTGGAGTGCCGGGGAGTGTTCAAGGGAAATCGTTCACTATATTGCATCGTGAGCACATCGTTCTGTGTGTAGGAGCCTTAAGAATCAGTTCAGGGCTGTGACTATCAGCGCCAGTGAGCCCCTCTGTCCCCCACTACTGCCCTGCTGCTTTCACTGCCCCCCGCAGCCCTCTCTCCCTCTGCACCCCGAAACACCCCCTGTGTCCTGTCTCATCCACCACCAGCGCTAGTCTACCATTTTATTGCCCTTCTCCCCTGCAGGTGGCCCGGTTTGCTGCTCCCATTCCTGATGATTAATAAATTATTAAAATTCAGTTCCATAGACCAAAATCCTTACGATTTCACATGTCACATTAAGGCTTCTTAAAAATGATCTGAAATTTCACAAAACCTACTGAGATTCTGCCACTCAAACTTGAAAAAGCAATGAAATTCTGACTTCTTAATGGACGTGTTCCTTGCACAATACAGATATGGTATGCCATCACACCCTGTGGTGAACTGCAGATTCAGCACTCTCACAGAATGAGATTCCTGTCATTCACAAAATGGTGGTGCTACTAATTCACAGAATTGTGTGCTCATTGGAATACACACATGCAGTCTATGCAACTAAGGTTTGAGCAGTTATGTAGCTCCCACATCCCACTCAGTCCCCACAATCTTCCCATTCGGTCACCACAACAATCTCTCCCTGGGTTCCAACATCCTTCTCATTCCATAAACCTATCTCATTCAGAATACTTATTTAGCTCCCTAATTACTAAAACGATCATACTCTGTCTATGCATGTACACCTTCTCCTATATGCCTCCATGCTGCTATATCTTCCCCAATCCCTACTGCTGTGTGGTCTCCTAACTGTGGTAGTCTCTATTCCCTCATCTGCACCAATCTGTCTTTTCCCCATCCGCGCCGCCCTGTCTTCCTGCATCAAGCCTTAATGGGACATGTGAAACTAAGGGTTCTTGTCTATGGAAAATTTATATATATATATATATATATATATATATATATAGTGATAGAGGCATTGGAGAAGTCTGGGATGGTATATATGTGTGTCCCAGATTCCTATCATATGTGTTTTAAAAAACCCCAGGAAAAGTATGTTATGCCAAACAGACCAGGAGTTGTCTGCTTTTGGTAAAAGCTGGATAATGGGTCCTGGGGGTGTGGATGTGAGAAAAGAGGGAGGGCTCCATCCACAGGCCATTCCAGGTGTTGGACCTTTCAGTTTGAGAGCAGGCTGATTAGTAGTTGCACCTGCAAGTGGTGCATATAGCTGTTGGTTCAGTGTCTCACATACGCTGATAGAACAGACACTGAGGTTTGTTCAGAGACACTGTGATATTTCAAAGGGCTGTGTTTGTGGTAAGGCAGTAGGCCCTGCCACTTGTAGAGAGGGAATAACCTGTCTAGTTAGTGCCCAGACGGGCTAGGATTTATTTTTATGTTTTGTTTATATTGCACAATAAAACTGGTTCTGCCCAGCTTGCATGAAAAACCCTGCACTGGAGTGCTGTTCCCTGGCTGCTGTGTGTAAGGAGATGTCCATCTACCCCAGGAGAGGGACTCCCTACCCCGACTATGTCAATATATATTGCACAATAAACATAGGAACTGGGGTGCAGGAAAATGGCAGCAGGTGCTCTGGACTGATGAGTCAACATTTAAAATATTTGGCTGTAACAGAGGCTGTTTGTTCGCTGAAGGGCTGGAGAGTGGTACAGTAATGAGTGTGCAGGCAGCAGTGACGCATGGTGGAGGTTACTTGCAAGTTTTGGGCTGCAGTTCAGCAAATGGAGTTGAGGATTTGGTCAGGATTAATGGTGTCCTCAATGCTGAGAAATACAGACAGGTACTTATCCATCATACAATACCAATAGGGAGGCATCTGATTGGCTCCAAATTTATTCTACAGCATGACAACTGTCACGATCAAGGCTGACAGGCTGCCGAGATCGCGGTCCTTACTGCTCTGGGCGCTCTGGCACGGGGCATCCGGCGGGTGTGCAGGGTCCTGGAGAGCGGCGCTGGGTACTGTGAGCCTCCACAGACTAAGGGCTTCCATTTGGAGGCAGGTGAGAGAGGCCGAGACTGGCAGCGTTTCCGCGCTGTGACCACTGGGTGCGGCCATCTTGGATTTGGGTCACATGTCTGTTTTGGTCCAATCAGGTTACAGCCTGGGCTGGGGAGGCTAGCAGCCAATCCTGCACTACCTGAGGGTACTAAAGGGCTGTCAAGAGGCTCTTTCACACCTGGTTCTCTGTGGTCCCTTGCTCCTTAAAGTGCCATAGCTCCAGTGTGTCCTTACAGCGTCACCTCTCAGCCTTGGTGCGGTCCTGCTCCTGTTACTGCCCGTCTCCTGTTTCCCGCTACCTGCTTTTTGCCCAGCCGACCCCAGATCAGTCAGTATATCATCCAATTTCAAACACTGGCAATGGAGCTAAAATGGAATGAGGAGGCTCTGATTTCTGCCATTGGAGTGGGCTGTCTGATCGTATAAAAGGCGACCTCTCCAAACAAGATCTTCCGGCTACTCTCAATGATCTTAGCTCCCTCTGTAATAAAGTGGACCTATGGTTTCGAGAACGGCGGAGTGAGAGAAGTAGGGGAGAACTTTTTAGATTCCAGCTGACCACTACTCCTACCACCCTCCCACATGAACCGCTGGGCGACGAGCCCATGCAGATTAATCGGGCTCGTCTCACTGTAGAGGAACGGCAAAGGTGCCGGCAGGAGAACCTGTGTATGTACTGCGGGGAGACCGGTCATCTGGTCGCTGCCTGTCCACGTCATCCGGGAAACTCCCAATCCTAACTTGTATCTGAGACACCAGGTTGGGAGTGATGTCCTCGTCTCCATCAAAGACTGGAAAAGCTCTAAAGTAATGGACATGGTAGATTCACAGTTCTAAAATTGTTCTCTCTCTCTCTCCTTGATTCAGGGGCTGCCGAAAATTTTATCACTGCTGAACTCGTCCAGAGATTTCGGATCCCTGTGTCTTCCCTTGATCATACAGCCATGTTCTCTGCAGTAGATGGTACCCAGATTATCAACTGAATCGTCTCTCTTCGTACACAACCTGTGCAGGTTCGTGTTGGGGCCCTTCACACAGAAACCATCCAATTCTTGGTGATCCCCAAGGCCTCACATGGGGTCATCCTCGGATATCCCTGGTTACGAAAGCATTCTCCCAACATTGACTGGGGCACCATGCGAATCTTGTCCTGGGGGGTAGCTTGTCTAGTGTCCTGCCTTCCTCAAATCAAGCCCGTTAAAGAAATTCACATTGCAACCACTGCTCCAATTCCCAGCCAGTACCTCTCTTTCTCTGACGTCTTCTGTAAAACGGGAGCCGATATTCTGCCTCCTCATCGGGAGTGGGATTGCCCCATTGAATTGATCCCTGGCAAAACTCCTCCACGTGGTCGTACTTACCCACGGTCTCTGCCCGAGACCAAAGCCATGTCAGCATACATCCAGGAAAATCTGCAAAAGGGGTTCATTCGATCATCGTCCTCACCAGCTGGTGCAGACTTCTTTTTTGTATCTAAAAAGGATGGAGGTTTGCACCCCTGCATTGATTACAGGGGCTTAAATGACATAACTGTCAAGTACCGCTACCCGATATGCCTCATTACCGAACTTTTTGATTTGAGTAAAAGGAGCTACTATTTTCACCAAACTGGATTTAAGAGGGGCATATAACTTTATTAGGATACGTGCCGGTGATGAATGGAAAACAGCATTCGATACTCAGGACGGTCATTTCGAATATCTTGTAATGCCCTTTAGTCTTTGTAACTCCCCTGCTGTTTTTCAAAATTTCGTGAATGAGATCTTCCGCGACTTACTATATGTTTCTGTGGTGGTTTCTCTAGACGACATCTTGATATTCTCCTCCATTATTGACAAGCATCGGTCTCAAGTCAAGGAAGTGTTTACCCGTCTACGTGAGAATCACATATACTGTAAAGCAGAAAAATGTGTGTTTGAAGTTTCCTCTGTTCCATTTCTAGGTTACATCATCTCAGGTTCCGGCCTTGAAATGGACCCCAAAAAGGTACAGGCTATTTTGGACTGGTCGCATTCAAATTCATTGAAGGCAGTACAAAGATTTTTCGGCTTCGCCAATAATTACCGAAGCTTCATCAAGGGATTCTCCACCCTCATGGCACACATTTCTGCCCTGACTCGCAAGGGGGCAAATCCATCTCAGTGGCCTCCCGAGGCTGGGACCGCCTTTCAACTTTTCAAACAAGCCTTCATTTCTGCTCCAGTACTGAGACAACCTAACATCAATTACTCATTTTTTCTAGAAGTGGACGCCTCCTCTGAAGTAGGCGCGGTACTTTCCCAGAAACTCGAAGATAACAAGTTTCATCCCTGCGGGTTCTTCTCTTAGAAATTTTCCCTAGCAGAAAGAAATTACCCCATTGGAGAGCAGGAATTGTTGGCTGTAAAATTAGCCTTTGAAGAATGGCGTTATCTTCTCGAAAGAGCTACGTTTCCCATCACCGTTTATACGGATCATCGGAACCTCCTATATTTAAAGAATATCCAGTGCCTGAGTTCTCGTTTGGCTCGGTGGGCAATATTCTTTTCTCGTTTCAACTTCACTTTGACCTTTCGCCCTGGCTCACTGAATCAAAAAGCAGACGCTCTCTCCCGTTCACTTTCCTTCGATGCATCTTCCGAAAATCCAAAGGGGACCCCAGTTCTAGACTGCAGAGCATTTGCTGCCACCCGCATTCAACCCCCTCCTGGGAAGACCTTTGTGACCCCAGTTATGTGCAAACAGCTATTGAAGTGGGCTCATTCTTCCCGTTTCTCTGGATACCTGGGCATACGTAAGACTTTGTGGAGTTTTTGCAATGGTCATTATGGTGGCTGCTATGAAGTCTGAAATTTAAAGATTTTATTTCCTCCTGTCCACAGTGCGCTCAGCATAAAACATCCAGACAAGCTCCAGCCAGCACGTTGCTTCCCCTGTCGATACCAACCCATCCATGGACACGCCTATTCATGGACTTTGTAACGGACTTAACTGTCTCCAACGGGTTCACCGCCATCTGGGTAGTGGTAGATCGGTTCTCTAAAATGGTACATGATATTCCCCTCAAGAAACTACCATCCGCTCCTGAGTTGGCCCAGTTATATGTCGACAATATCTTCCGTCTCCTTGGACTCCCGACCGAAATTGAATCCAGCGAGGGTGCAGGGTCCTGGAGACTGTGAGCCTCCGCAGACTAAGGGCTTCCATCTGGAGGCAGGTGAGAGAGGCTGAGACTGGCAGTGTTTCCACACTGTGACCACTGGGTGCGGCCATCTTGGATTTGGGTCACATGTCTGTTTTGGGTCAATCGGGTTACAGCCTGGGCTGGGGAGGCTAGCAGCCAATCCTGCACTACCTGAGGGTACTGAAGGGCTGTCAAGAGGCTCTTTAGTTGCCAGTGCAACGTCTATCACAGCGTATGCTGCGAGATAGTTCTCTGTGCTCCCTTGCTCCTTAAAGGGCCATAGCTCCAGTATGCCCTTACAGCATCACCTCTCAGCCTTGGTGCGGTCCTGCTCCTGTTACTGCCTGTCTTCTGTTTCCCGCTACCTGCTTTTTGCCCAGCCGACCCCGGATCTCTGAGTACCGCCAGCGTCTCCTAGCTTTATCTCGCCCTACAAGTGAACCTTTCCTTCATGAGTCATACCCCCTTAAGACAGGCTGCTTTCCAGTACCAACAAGCGAATCCTCACTCTCCATCTGACTCCACTCCGGGTCCAGGTGCACGCCAAGCCGTGACAACACCGACCCCAAACATACAGCCAGTTCTTAATGACATTATCGTCAGCCTAAAGAAGAAGAAGGAGTCCTGGAAGTAATGATATGGCCCCCACAGAGCTCTGATCTCCCCATCATTGAGTCTGTCTGGGATTACATGAAGAGACAGAAGCTACATCCACAGAAGATCTATGATTAGTTCTCCAAAATGTTTGGAACAACCTCCCTGCCGAGTTCCTTCAAAACTGTGTGCAAGTGTACCTAGAAGAATTGATGCTGTTTTGAAGACAAAGGGTGGTCACACCAAATATTGATTTGATTTAGATTTCTCTTCTGTTCATTCACTTAATAGTTTATTTTTATCAATTAATAAAATGCAAACCCTTCTATTTGTGAAAGCATTCTTACTTTACAGCATTTTTGCCACACCTGCCTAAGACTTTTGCACAGTACTGTACAATTAACTTTTTCCAACATCCAGAAAGAAAATATTTTTTACATTTTATCCATCTACGTTTTACCAGGAAATAATAATAAAAACAAAAACGCTTAGGAAAGAAATGGATTCCAATTCTTATTTGAGTAAGTAGGCAAAGCGAACGCCATTTTAATTAGCTAAATAATACAGTATACCCCTTGGCCAATTTAGAAGACTAAAAAGAAACTGCGGCGGTTTTGCTACCCGCAGATTTACTAAGGCCAAAACCGCTGCAAAACATACGTTCAAACACATTCTAGAACAGCGCTGTCATTTAGAAACCACCACCAAACCCTCGGGGTTTAGAACCCGCCATCAAACCCCCGGGGTTTAGAACCCGCCATCAAACCCCCGGGGTTTAGAACCCGCCACCAAACCCCCGGGGTTTAGAACCCGCCACCAAACCCCCGGGGTTTAGAACCCGCCACCAAACCGCCGAGGTTTAGATCCCACCATCAAACCGCCGAGGTTTAGATCCCACCATCAAACCGCCGAGGTTTAGATCCCACCATCAAACCGCCGAGGTTTAGATCCCACCATCAAACCGCCGAGGTTTAGAGGCCGCTGCTTAGTAAATTTTTCCCCGCCTGTTTTTATCTGCAGAGGTCTTTTGAAGGATAAATTGGTAGAAAGTTGTCTTGTGGAAGATAAAAAGGGAGGTCCAGTATTTGCTGGAAGGGAATTCACCGATGCGGGAATTGGTGTAATGCAGTGAAATATCCTAGTTTGGGCAGGAAAATGGTTGGTTGATTTTACTACTAATGCTGTGACCTGTAAAATTAACAATTTTTTTTTTTTTTTGACCTGTGATTCCCGCAATGTTATATGCGCTCTGGGATGCGAATGTGGTTTGCTGTAAATGGGAAAAAACCAAGAACGTTAAAAACTTGCATTTAATAGCATATATACAACATTAGTAAATGCCTACTCTCTTTAATATAGCGGTTCCTATTGCAGAATGTCTTTCTGTATGTTTTTTATTGCATTGGAACGATTGTTACCTGTGAACCGCAAACCTGGAACTGTTGTGGCTGGAATTTCCGGTCTTTGAAATACAAATGGGTTCCACCATGGTCTTTTCATGTCTGGTTATCAGGGATAAAAGCCTTAAGGTGGGTATCCACTAGACCAGAGGTTCTCAAACTTTGTCCTCAGGACCCCACACAAGTCACATTTTCCAGGTTACCCAGCAGGTGCACAGGTGTATTCATTATACACTAACACATTTTAAATGATCCACAGGTGGAGATAATTATATCACTTGTGATTCTGTGAGGAGACCTGGAAAACATGCACTCTTTGGGGTCCTGAGGACCAAGTTTGAGAACCTGTGCACTAGACTGTAACTTGGACGGTCCAAACGATATCGGTATCGTCCAGTGGGTATGTCGTCAACTACTAGCGATGTACGCTCCCGTTGGTCGTTGACTATATCTTGAATTGCCGGTACTTGCAGGGCGACCTGACTATATCGTCGGGTTCTGCAAGTACAGGGATGAGAAGGGGTGCTGGCACTGAACAATATCGCTAATATCGTTCAGTGTGGATGCTCATTGTCGTATACGACATTGAACCCGGCACTGCTGGGCAAACGCTAGACAATATCGCTCATGGAGCATATAGTCTAGTGCAATGGACGCCAACCTTAATTAGGGTGTGAGCTACTTTAGAAAAATTAAACCTCCTGAAGAGCTACTAAAATTGTAGAAAAAAAAAAAATCTGGCTAATAACCGAACAATTAAAGGTCATTTAATGAAGAAAAAAAAAAAAAAAAAAAAAAAAAAATATATATATATATATATATATAATTTTTTTTGTTATACAAAATAAATTAAATTATTACAGTGATATTGTTGTAGTTTGTACATAAAATTTAAGTACAGGCGCATTTCACTGTTAATTACCGGCTCCAAGGCGGTACGTGCAGTAGAGGAGCAACCGATATAGGCAGGGCTGCTGTGTGATATTTTTCTAGCAGGGCTGGGCAGGAGTCACTCGCTCCGTCGTAGCATGGATGTTGTGGGTGGAACCACGTGGATGCTCTTCAGGTGATTTGCTGTTATGGCGGCGGCAATTACCTGACGTGCTTCCTGTGGCTCCACTCATGGTGTTAACATCACGAGGAGGCACACATCAGAGGTCACTTCCTCCTACTTGATTCGGAAAAACTGCAGCTAGGTGAGCTACCAAAATGAAGACCCTGAGCTACCAGTTGGAGACCCACCTTTAGTGTTAGTAAGTCAGACCATCTGCATCCTGAGAAAGATATCGAGAAGTGTCGCTAACACCCTGGACAGTGGGCTGCGGAGTGTCCGGGACTTCTATGTGCCAATAGGTGCTTAATATGCCTGATCTCCTCCTACAGCCTTTACCTCCGAGATTGGTCTTAAATTTGTTTACTGTGTTTATTTGTTATTATTATGAAATGTTTTAGGCGTTTTTGTGCTTGTTTCTATATGAATAAACTTTATGTTCAATACTCTACTATGTATCTATTTTCTTCTCCTACATACCAACCATTGAAGCACAAAAGCGTTCTCCCAGACGGTGATGAGATGCACTACTAAGCCCATCTGGGAGTAAATTTTCAATTTGGATTTGTGTTCCTATTGCTCCTGTGTTCTGATATTTACCCTGCTGTTTGCTTCTGTCATTTATTGCGAGTCTCCTGTGTACTACCATTCCCATTGTTCCTGCAGTTTCTAGTGACCTGTATTTCAAAGTATTCCTGCGTTCCCTTGTCATGGTATTATCCTTAAGTAAATATTCATAATGTACTACAGGTTAAGTCTCCCATATCCCAAATGCTTGGGACCAGGGGTATTTTGGATATCAGATTTTTACGTATTTTGGAATATGTGCATACCATAATGAAATATCTTGGGGATGGGACCCAAATCTAAACCCAGATTGCATTTGTTTTATATACGCCTTATACACACAGCCTGCAGGTAGTTTTGCACAATATTTGTAATAATTTCATGCCTTTAAACAAAGTTTGTGTACATTGAACCATCAGAAAGCAAAGTTTTTCACTATCTCAGTCTTGCTAAAAAAAAATCTGTATTTAAGAATATTCTGTATTTCGAAGTATTTGGATATGGGAGACTCAACCTGTACTACATCCTGTGACTTGTGATAAACTGCACTCGGGGGTTCATGACACACTCCTAATTCACCTGTGCTATCCCTTCTCGCTCCTACCTCATCCCTGCTCTTCCCTCCCACTCCTACCTCATCCCTACTCTTCCCTCCCACTCCTGCCTCATCCCTGTTCATCCCTGCTCTTCCATATCTCATCCCTCCCACTCCTACCTCAGCCCTGCTCTTCCCTACCTCATCCCTGCTCTTCCCTCCCACTCCTACCTCAGCCATGCTCTTCCCTCCCACTCCTACCTCAGCCCTGCTCTTCCCTCCCACTCCTACCTCAGCCCTGCTCTTCCCTACCTCAGCCCTGCTCTTCCCTACCTCAGCCCTGCTCTTCCATACCTCATCCCTGCTCTTCCCTCCCACTCCTACCTCAGCCTTGCTCTTCCATACCTCATCCCTGCTCTTCCCTCCCACTTCTACCTCAGCCCTGCTCTTCCATACCTCATCCCTGCTCTTCCCTCCCACTTCTACCTCAGCCCTGCTGTTCCCTACCTCATCCCTGCTCTTCCCTCCCACTCCTACCTCAGCCCTGCTCTTCCATACCTCATCCCTGCTCTTCCCTCCCACTCCTACCTCAGCCCTGCTCTTCTCTACCTCATCCCTGCTCTTGCCTCCCACTTCTACCTCAGCCCTGCTCTTCCCTACCTCATCCCTGCTCTTCCCTCCCACTTCTACCTCTGCCCTGCTCTTCCCTACCTCATCCCTGCTCTTCCCTCCCACTTCTACCTCTGCCCTGCTCTTCCCTACCTCATCCCTGCTCTTCCCTCCCACTCCTACCTCTGCCCTGCTCTTCCATACCTCATCCCTGCTCTTCCCTCCCACTCCTACCTCAGCCCTGCTCTTCCATACCTCATCCCTGCTCTTCCCTCCCACTCCTACCTCAGCCCTGCTCTTCCATACCTCATCCCTGCTCTTCCCTCCCACTCCTACCTCAGCCCTGCTCTTCCATACCTCATCCCTGCTCTTCCCTCCCACTCCTACCTCAGCCCTGCTCTTCCATACCTCATCCCTGCTCTTCCTTCCCACTCCTACCTCAGCCCTGCTCTTCCATACCTCATCCCTGCTCTTCCCTCCCACTCCTACCTCAGCCCTGCTCTTCCATACCTCATCCCTGCTCTTCCCTCCCACTCCTACCTCAGCCCTGCTCTTCCATACCTCATCCGTGTGCTTCCCTCCCACTCCTACCTCAGCCCTGCTCTTCCCTACCTCATCCCTGCGCTTCCCACCCACTCCTGCCTCAGCCCTGCTCTTCCCTGCCTCAGCCCTGCTCTTCCCTCCCACTCCTACCTCAGCCCTGCTCTTCCATACCTCATCCCTGCTCTTCCCTCCCACTCCTACCTCAGCCCTGCTCTTCCATACCTCATCCCTGCTCTTCCCTCCCACTCCTACCTCAGCCCTGCTCTTCCATACCTCATCCGTGTGCTTCCCTCCCACTCCTACCTCAGCCCTGCTCTTCCCTACCTCATCCCTGCGCTTCCCACCCACTCCTGCCTCAGCCCTGCTCTTCCCTGCCTCAGCCCTGCTCTTCCCTGCCTCAGCCCTGCTCTTCCCTACCTCATCCCTGCGCTTCCCTCCCCTCCTGCCTCAGCCCTGCTCTTCCCTGCCTCAGCCCTGCTCTTCCCTGCCTCAGCCCTGCTCTTCCCTGCCTCAGCCCTGCTCTTCCCTGCCTCAGCCCTTTTCTTCCCTCCGTCTCCAGCCTTAGCCCTGCGCTTCACTCCCACTCCTACCTCAGCCCTGCTCTTCCCTCCCACTCCTACCTCAGCCCTGCTCTTCCATACCTCATCCGTGTGCTTCCCTCCCACTCCTACCTCAGCCCTGCTCTTCCCTACCTCATCCCTGCGCTTCCCACCCACTCCTGCCTCAGCCCTGCTCTTCCCTGCCTCAGCCCTGCTCTTCCCTCCCACTCCTACCTCAGCCCTGCTCTTCCATACCTCATCCCTGCTCTTCCCTCCCACTCCTACCTCAGCCCTGCTCTTCCATACCTCATCCCTGCTCTTCCCTCCCACTCCTACCTCAGCCCTGCTCTTCCATACCTCATCCGTGTGCTTCCCTCCCACTCCTACCTCAGCCCTGCTCTTCCCTACCTCATCCCTGCGCTTCCCACCCACTCCTGCCTCAGCCCTGCTCTTCCCTGCCTCAGCCCTGCTCTTCCCTGCCTCAGCCCTGCTCTTCCCTACCTCATCCCTGCGCTTCCCTCCCCTCCTGCCTCAGCCCTGCTCTTCCCTGCCTCAGCCCTGCTCTTCCCTGCCTCAGCCCTGCTCTTCCCTGCCTCAGCCCTTTTCTTCCCTCCGTCTCCAGCCTTAGCCCTGCGCTTCCCTCCCACTCCTACCTCAGCCCTGCTCTTCCCTCCCACTCCTACCTCAGCCCTGCTCTTCCATACCTCATCCCTGCTCTTCCCTCCCACTCCTACCTCAGCCCTGCTCTTCCATACCTCATCCGTGTGCTTCCCTCCCATTCCTACCTCGGCCCTGCTCTTCCCTACCTCATCCCTGCTCTTCCCTCCCACTCCTACCTCAGCCCTGCTCTTCCATACCTCATCCCTGCTCTTCCCTCCCACTCCTACCTCAGCCCTGCTCTTCCATACCTCATCCCTGCTCTTCCCTCCCACTCCTACCTCAGCCCTGCTCTTCCCTCCCACTCCTACCTCATCCCTGTTCATCCCTGCTCTTCCATATCTCATCCCTCCCACTCCTACCTCAGCCCTGCTCTTCCTTATCTCATCCCTGCTCTTCCCTCCCACTCCTACCTCATCCCTGCTCTTCCCTCCCACTCATTCCACATCCCCTGCTCTTCCCTCACACTCCTGCCTCATCCCTGTTGATCCCTGCTCCTCCATATCTCATCCCTGCTCTTCCCTCCCACTCCTACCTCATCCCTGCTCTTCCCTCCCACTCCTATCTCATCCCTGCTCTTCCTTATCTCATCCCTGCACTTCCCTCCCACTCCTACCTCATTCCTGCTCTTCCCTACCTCATGCCTGCTCTTCCCTCCCACTCCTACCTCATCCCTGCTCTTCCTTACCTCAGCCCTGCTCTTCCCTCCCACTCCTACCTCAGCCCTGCTCTTCTCTGCCTCAGCCCTGCTCTTCCCTCCCACTCCTACCTCAGCCCTGCTCTTCCCTGCCTCAGCCCTGCTCTTCCCTGCCTCAGCCCTGCTCTTCCCTCCCACTCCTACCTCAGCCCTGCTCTTCCCTACCTCATCCCTGCTCTTCCCTCCCACTCCTACCTCATCCCTGCTCTTCCCTCCCACTCCTACCTCATCCCTGCTCTTCCCTCCCACTCCTACCTCAGCCCTGCTCTTCCCTCCCACTCCTACCTCAGCCCTGCTCTTCCCTCCCACTCCTACCACAGCCCTGCTCTTCCCTCCCACTCATTCCACATCCCCTACTCTTCCCTCTCACTCCTGTCTCATCCCTGCTCTTTCCTCCCACTCCTACCTCATCCCTGCTCTTCCTTATCTCATCCCTGCTCTTCCCTCCCACTCCTACCTCATCCCTGCTCTTCCCTCCCACTCATTCCACATCCCCTGCTCTTCCCTCACACTCCTGCCTCATCCCTGTTCATCCCTGCTCCTCCATATCTCATCCCTGCTCTTCCCTCCCACTCCTACCTCATCCCTGCTCTTCCCTCCCTCTCCTACCTCATCCCTGCTCTTCCCTCCCACTCATTCCACATCCCCTGCTCTTCCCTCACACTCCTGCCTCATCCCTGCTCCTCCATATCTCATCCCTGCTCTTCCCTCCCACTCCTACCTCATCCCTGCTCTTCCCTCCCACTCCTATCTCATCCCTGCTCTTCCTTATCTCATCCCTGCACTTCCCTCCTACTCCTACCTCATTCCTGCTCTCCCCTACCTCATGCCTGCTCTTCCCTCCCACTCCTACCTCATCCCTGCTCTTCCTTACCTCAGCCCTGCTCTTCCCTCCCACTCCTACCTCAGCCCTGCTCTTCCCTGCCTCAGCCCTGCTCTTCCCTCCCACTCCTACCTCAGCCCTGCTCTTCCCTGCCTCAGCCCTGCTCTTCCCTGCCTCAGCCCTGCTCTTCCCTGCCTCAGCCCTGCTCTTCCCTCCCACTCCTACCTCAGCCCTGCTCTTCCCTACCTCATCCCTGCTCTTCCCTCCCACTCCTACCTCATCCCTGCTCTTCCCTCCCACTCCTACCTCATCCCTGCTCTTCCCTCCCACTCCTACCTCATCCCTGCTCTTCCCTCCCACTCCTACCTCAGCCCTGCTCTTCCCTCCCACTCCTACCTCAGCCCTGCTCTTCCCTCCCACTCCTACCACAGCCCTGCTCTTCCCTCCCACTCCTACCTCAGCCCTGCTCTTCCCTCCCACTCATTCCACATCCCCTGCTCTTCCCTCACACTCCTGCCTCATCCCTGTTCATCCCTGCTCCTCCATATCTCATCCCTGCTCTTCCCTCCCACTCCTACCTCATCCCTGCTCTTCCCTCCCACTCCTTTCTCATCCCTGCTCTTCCTTATCTCATCCCTGCACTTCAGTCCCACTCCTACCTCATCCCTGCTCTTCCTTATCTCATGCCTGCGCTTCCCTCCCACTCCTACCTCATCCCTGCTCTTCCCTGCCTCAGCCCTGCTCTTCCCTCCGACTCCTACCTCAGCCCTGCTCTTCCTTCTCACTCATTCCACAGCCCTGCTCTTCCTTCTCACTCCTACCACATCCCTGCTCTTCCTTCTCACTCCTACCACATCCCTGCTCTTCCTTCTCACTTCTCCCTCATCCCTGCTCTTCCTTCTCACTTCATCCCTGCTCTTCCTTCTCACTTCATCCATGCTCTTCCCTCCCACTCCTACCACATCCCTGCTCTTCCTTCTCACTCCTACCACATCCCTGCTCTTCCTTCTCACTCCTCCCTCATCCCTGCTCTTCCTTCTCACTCATGCCACATCCCTGCTCTTCCCTACCACTTCTACCTCATCCCTGCTCTTCCTTCTCACTCCTCCCTCATCCCTGCTCTTCCTTCTCACTCATGCCACATCCCTGCTCTTCCCTACCACTCCTACCTCATCCCTGCTCTTCCTTCCCACTCCTATTACATCCCTGCTCTTCCTTCTCGCTTCATCCCTGCTCTTCGTTCTCACTCATGCCAAAACCATGCCTACCTCATCCCTGCTATTCTTTCCCACTCCTACCTCATCCCTGCTCTTCCTTCCCACTCCTACCTCATCCCTGCTCTTCCTTCCCACTCCTACCTCATCCCTGTTCTTCCTTCCCACTCCTACCTCATCCCTGCCCTTCCTTCCCACTCCTACCTCATCCTTGTTCTTCCTTCCCACTCCTACCTCATCCTTGTTCTTCCTTCCCACTCCTACCTGATTTCTACTCTTACCTCCTACCTCCTAGTACTACCAGATCCCTATCCTTCCACATTATTGTAGTGTTTATTGTATGTTGAACTACAATCATGAAAGCATTAAAACAATATTCTGTTCGTGTTTTGGTGTCTATAGGTTATGATGCCCCTACGCCTCCCACGGCGAGAGTGCGTTAAGGAGAAGGGCTGACAAAGAGCCTCTGATTCAGATGTTATCGAAACGTTTCTGTCTTATATTGGGTACACTACCTCACTCTTGATCATCATCTTTTCCTATCTCTGCCATGAGCAGCTCCCAGGTGTCTTCTGAGATCCATGAAATTGTGTCATCTGCTATACAGAGTGTAAGTACTACTGCATGTAGGTCATTGACTTGCTAGAATATAAACATTAGCGAATTATAAGACAGGACTGTATGTACCAGACATACATAGGTCATGCCTCTATGTATAATGTATACACCAGCCAAACATAGGTCATGCCTCTATGTATAATATATACACCACACATACATAGGTCATGCCTCTATGTATAATATATACACCAGACATTTATAGGTCATGCCTCTATGTATAATGTATACACCAGACATACATAGGTCATGCCTCTATGTATAATGTATGCACCAGACATACATAGGTCATGCCTCTATGTATAATGTATGCACCAGACATTTATAGGTCATGCCTCTATGTATAATGTATGCACCAGACATACATAGGTCATGCCTCTATGTATAATGTATGCACCAGACATACATAGGTCATGCCTCTATGTATAATGTATACACCAGACATACATAGGTCATGTATATAAATGGGGAGAGGGATTACATCAGGTTGATAAAGAAGAGTTTAAATTAATTTGCACTATTGCTGCACCCAGAGGATATAATATAGAGACCTCTGTCTGTCCTATGTGATTAATACCGAAACTTCATCCAATAACAACATTATCACACAGGGATCCGTGCATCCGATAATTTGTATCCTTAACACATAACCTACTGGTACCTATTACCAGCACATCCACCCTTATATACATTAACCCATGTTAGTACATACTACCCTTACACAACACCCAACATCTCCAATATCTATAATGTACCCACACCTCACACTACATAGACACCCCCCACCCTATCCCATCAATGTACAATGCACATATATAGGGTGTAATATCTCCTTTCTATCCTGTCATTTATCCTCCGTATCCCCGCACAGCTATATGTACATACATTACATCCTATATATCTCCTTTCTATCCTGTCATTTATCCTCCATATCCCCGCACAGCTATATGTACATACATTACATCCTATATATCTCCTCTCTATCCTGTCATTTATCCTCCGTATCCCCGCACAGCTATATGTACATACATTACATCCTATATATCCCCGCACAGCTATATGTACATACATTACATCCTATATATCTCCTTTCTATCCCGTCATTTATCCTCCATATCCCCGCACAGCTATATGTACATACATTACATCCTATATATCTCCTTTCTATCCCGTCATTTATCCTCCATATCCCCGCACAGCTATATGTACATACATTACATCCTATATATCTCCTTTCTATCCTGTCATTTATCCTCCATATCCCCGCACAGCTATATGTACATACATTACATCCTATATATCTCCTTTCTATCCTGTCATTTATCCTCCATATCCCCGCACAGCTCTATGTACATACATTACATCCTATATATCTCCTTTCTATCCCGTCATTTATCCTCCATATCCCCGCACAGCTCTATGTACATACATTACATCCTATATATCTCCTTTCTATCCCGTCATTTATCCTCCATATCCCCGCACAGCTCTATGTACATACATTACATCCTATATATCTCCTTTCTATCCTGTCATTTATCCTCCATATCCCCGCACAGCTCTATGTACATACATTACATCCTATATATCTCCTTTCTATCCCGTCATTTATCCTCCATATCCCCGCACAGCTATATGTACATACATTACATCCTATATATCTCCTCTCTATCCCGTCATTTATCCTCCATATCCCCGCACAGCTATATGTACATACATTACATCCTATATATCTCCTTTCTATCCTGTCATTTATCCTCCATATCCCCGCACAGCTATATGTACATACATTACATCCTATATATCTCCTCTCTATCCTGTCATTTATCCTCCATATCCCCGCACAGCTATATGTACATACATTACATCCTATATATCTCCTTTCTATCCCGTCATTTATCCTCCATATCCCCGCACAGCTATATGTACATACATTACATCCTATATATCTCCTCTCTATCCTGTCATTTATCCTCCGTATCCCCGCACAGCTATATGTACATACATTACATCCTATATATCTCCTCTCTATCCTGTCATTTATCCTCCGTATCCCCGCACAGCTATATGTACATACATTACATCCTATATATCTCCTTTCTATCCCGTCATTTATCCTCCGTATCCCTGCACAGCTATATGTACATACATTACATCCTATATATCTCCTTTCTATCCTGTCATTTATCCTCCATATCCCCGCACAGCTATATGTACATACATTACATCCTATATATCTCCTCTCTATCCTGTCATTTATCCTCCGTATCCCCGCACAGCTATATGTACATACATTACATCCTATATATCTCCTTTCTATCCTGTCATTTATCCTCCATATCCCCGCACAGCTATATGTACATACATTACATCCTATATATCTCCTTTCTATCCCGTCATTTATCCACCATATCATTACATATATTATCCATATTACACCCCCAGACCCTACAGCTGGCGCCACACCCCCAGACCCTACAGCTGGCGCCACACCCCCAGACCCTACAGCTGGCGCCACACCCCCAGACCCTACAGCTGGCGCCACACCCCCAGACCCTACAGCTGGCGCCACACCCCCAGACCCTACAGCTGGCGCCACACCCCCAGACCCTACAGCTGGCGCCACACCCCCAGACCCCACATCTAGCGCCAGACCCCACAGCTAGCGCCACACCCCCAGACCCCACAGCTAGCGCCAGACCCCACATCTAGTGCCACACCCACAGCTAGCGCCACACCCCCAGACCCCACAGCTAGCGCCACACCCCCAGACCCCACAGCTAGCGCCACACCCACATTTAGCACCACACCCCCAGACCCCACATCTAGCGCCACACCCCCAGACCCCACATCTAGTGCCACACCCACAGCTAGCGCCACACCCCCAGACCCCACATCTAGTGCCAAACCCACAGCTAGCGCCACACCCCCAGACCCCACAGCTAGCGCTACACCCCCATACCCCACATCTATCACCACACCCACAGCTAGCGCCACACCCCCAGACCCCACAGCTAGCGCCACACCCCCTGACCCCACAGCTAGCGCCACACCCACATTTAGCACCACACCCCCAGACCCCACATCTAGTGCCACACCCACAGCTAGCGCCACACCCCCAGACTGCACAGCTAGCGCCACACCCCCAGACTGCACAGCTAGCGCCACACCCCCAGACTGCACAGCTAGCGCCACACCCCCAGACCCCACAGCTAGCGCCACACCCCCAGACCCCACAGCTAGCGCCACACCCCCAGACCCCACAGCTAGCGTCACACCCCCAGACCCCACATCTAGTGCCACACCCACATCTAGCGCCACACCCCCAGACCCCCCAGCTAGCGCCACACCCCCAGACCCCACAGCTAGCGCCACACCCCCAGACCCCCCAGCTAGCGCCACACCCCCAGACCCCACAGCTAGTGCCACACCCCCAGACCCCACAGCTAGCGCCACACCCACAGCTGGTGCCACACCCCCAGACCCCACAGCTGGCGCCACACCCCCAGATCCCACAGCTGGCGCCACACCCCCAGACCCCACAGCTGGCCCACACCCACAGCTAGCGCCACACCCGCAGACCCCACAGCTAGCGCCAGACTCCACAGCTAGCGCCACACCCACAGACCCCACTTCTAGCGCCACACCCCCAGACCCTACAGCTGGCGCAACACACCCCCAGACCCTACAGCTGGCGCCACACCCCCAGACCCTACAGCTAGCGCCACACCCCCAGACCCCACAGCTAGTGCCACACCCCCAGACCCCACAGCTAGCGCCAGACCCCACATCTAGTGCCACACCCCCAGACCCCACAGCTGGCGCCACACCCCCAGACCACACATCTAGTGCCACACCCACAGCTAGCGCCACACCCCCAGACCCCACATCTAGTGCCACACCCACAGCTGGCGCCACACCCCCAGACCCCACAGCTGGCGCCACACCCCCAGACCCCACAGCTGGCGCCACACCCCCAGACCCCACAGCTGGCGCCACACCCCCAGACCCCACATCTAGCGCCACACCCCCAGACCCCACATCTAGCGCCACACCCCCAGACCCCACATCTAGCGCCACACCCCCAGACCCCACATCAAGCACCACACCCCCAGACCCCACAGCTAGCGCCACACCCCCAATCTCCACATCTAGCGCCAGACCCCACATCTAGTTCCACACCCACAGCTAGCGCCACACCCCCAGACCCCACAGCTGGCGCCACACCCCCAGACCCCACAGCTGGCGCCACACCCCCAGACCCCACAGCTGGCGCCACACCCCCAGACCCCACAGCTGGCGCCACACCCCCAGACCCCACAGCTGGCGCCACACCCCCAGACCCCACAGCTAGCGCCACACCCACATTTAGCACCACACCCCCAGACCCCACATCTAGCGCCACACCCACAGCTAGCGCCACACCCCCAGACCCCACAGCTAGCGCCACACCCCCAGACCCCACAGCTAGCGCCACACCCCCAGACCCCACATCTAGTGTCACACCCACAGCTAGCGCCACACCCCCAGACCTCACATCTAGTGCCACACCCACAGCTAGCGCCACACCCCCAGACCGCACAGCTAGCGCCACACCCCCAGACCCCACATCTAGTGCCACACCCCCAGACCCCACATCTAGTGCCACACCCCCAAGACCCCACAGCTAGCGCCACACCCCCAGACCCCACAGCTAGCGCCTCACCCCCAGACCCCACAGCTAGCGCCTCACCCCCAGACCCCACATCAAGCACCACACCCCCAGACCCCACAGCTAGCGCCACACCCCCAATCTCCACATCTAGCGCCAGACCCCACATCTAGTTCCACACCCACAGCTAGCGCCACACCCCCAGACCCCACAGCTAGCGCCACACCCCCAGACCCCACAGCTAGCGCCACACCCCCAGACCCCACAGCTGGCGCCACACCCCCAGACCCCACAGCTGGCGCCACACCCCCAGACCCCACAGCTGGCGCCACACCCCCAGACCCCACAGCTGGCGCCACACCCCCAGACCCCACAGCTGGCGCCACACCCCCAGACCCCACAGCTGGCGCCACACCCCCAGACCCCACAGCTGGCGCCACACCCCCAGACCCCACAGCTGGCGCCACACCCCCAGACCCCACAGCTGGCGCCACACCCCCAGACCCCACAGCTGGCGCCACACCCCCAGACCCCACAGCTGGCGCCACACCCCCAGACCCCACAGCTGGCGCCACACCCCCAGACCCCACAGCTGGCGCCACACCCCCAGACCCCACAGCTGGCGCCACACCCCCAGACCCCACAGCTGGCGCCACACCCCCCAGACCCCACAGCTGGCGCCACACCCCCAGACCCCACAGCTGGCGCCACACCCCCAGACCCCACAGCTGGCGCCACACCCCCAGACCCCACAGCTGGCGCCACACCCCCAGACCCCACAGCTGGCGCCACACCCCCAGACCCCACAGCTGGCGCCACACCCCCAGACCCCACAGCTGGTGCCACACCCCCAGACCCCACAGCTGGCGCCACACCCCCAGACCCCACAGCTGGCGCCACACCCACAGCTAGCGCCACACCCCCAGGCCCCACAGCTAGCGCCACACCCACAACTAGCGCCACACCCCCAGACCCCACAGCTGGCGCCACACCCGCAGACCCCACAGCTGGCGCCACACCCGCAGACCCCACATGTGGCGCCACACCCGCAGACCCCACATGTGGCGCCACACCCCCTGACCCCACATGTGGCGCCACACCCCCTGACCCCACATGTGGCGCCACACCCCCTGACCCCACATGTGGCGCCACACCCCCTGACCCCACATGTGGCGCCACACCCCCTGACCCCACATGTGGCGCCACACCCCCTGACCCCACATGTGGCGCCACACCCCCTGACCCCACATGTGGCGCCACACCCCCTGACCCCACATGTGGCGCCACACCCCCAGACCCCACAGCTGGCGCCACACCCCCAGACCCCACAGCTGGCGCCACACCCCCAGACCCCACAGCTCGCGCCACACCCCCAGACCCCACAGCTAGTGCCAGACCCCACAGCTGGCGCCACACCCCCAGACCCCACAGCTAGTGCCACACCCCCAGACCCCACAGCTAGTGCCACACCCCCAGACCCCACAGCTAGCGCCACACCCCCAGACCCCACAGCTAGCGCCACACCCCCAGACCCCACATCTAGTGCCACACCCACAGCTAGCGCCACACCCCCAGACCCCACAGCTAGCGCCACACCCCCAGACCCCACATCTAGCGCCACACCCCCAGACCCCACATCTAGCGCCACACCCCCTGACCCCACATCTAGCGCCACACCCCACAGCTGGCGCCACACCCCCAGACCCCACAGCTGGCACCACACCCCCAGACCCCACAGCTGGCGCCACACCCCCAGACCCCACAGCTGGTGCCACACCCCCAGACCCCACATCTAGCGCCAGACCCCACAACTGGCGCCTCACCCACAGCTAGCGCCACACCGCCAGACCCCACAGCTGGCGCCAGACCCCACAGCTAGCGCCAGACCCCACAGCTGGTGCCACACCCACAGCTGGCGCCACACCCGCAGACCCCACAGCTGGCGCCACACCCCCTGACCCCACATCTAGCGCCACACCCCCTGACCCCACATCTAGCGCCACACCCCCAGACCCCACAGCTGATGACCGGGCTGGTTGGAGCAGCGCAGGAGACGGGGAAGCGGGGGAAATTCTGGGCGCTATTATTAAGTACGTTAGATGTGATTTGTTTGCTAAGAAAATGTGAATTGAAGGGATTGGGGCAGTTTTTTTTTTTTTTTATTAAAACTGCTCCAAAAGCCCTTTAATAAATTAATGAGAAACTAAAATGTAAATCGGGTGTGAAAATGCCTTTTTTTTTATTTATTTTAATTTTTTTTGTAAAAAAAGAACCGAATGATAAGTAGGTCTGTACGTGAGAAGGAATAGTACTGTCAGGTTCATATACAGCGCAGTATATTCCGTTGCGCTTTATTCTGTACTTGGGAAGAAACCAGTAATGGCACAGAGTGGGTAATAACAGACAGAGAAGTACGAGGGCCCTGCCCGCACACTATGGGCGGCTGGTCCTGCCCGTCTCCCGCTTAGTGATGAGACATGAAGCTCCGTTATCACCATTAGGCTCATATGGGATAATCACTGGGATCTCTGATACATTCACATTAATGCCCATTGTGTTCCCTCGCCATTCCCGATGCCAGCGCTCCCATACACAGCAGCGTATCCTAAGTAGGACGCAGGCGCCAAAGGGGTTCTCAGACTTTTTTGCACATACGCAATGGAAGATAATCTGTGATGACATTGGCGCTGTGTCCTCCTCTGCCCGAGGCCCCTTGCTAGTTGGCACATCAGTTTTATCACCTTTCCCCATGTTACCGGGCGTTCTGTCCTCGCTGATAGAGACACTCAGTGCCAGCTGATCGCAGACAGTGACAGCCGTGCTGATGGCGCTCGCAGCTCCAGTGGCTGAAAAAGGTTTCACAACGTTCTCACAGCTGTGACTAGAAACGTCCTTATTACCATCACTACATTGGGAAATACTGGGGTTCCCCAGCGTACTGTATGCAGCCCTGACCTCACTCTTACTCCACTATATCTGCAGATGGGGCTGAACTATATATACATTGTGGTAGGGATCACGGGCAGCGGTAGGGATCACGGGCAGCGGTAGGGATCACGGACAGCAGTAGGGAACACGGGCAGGCAGCGGTAGGGAACACGGGCAGGCAGCGGTAGGGAACACGGGCAGGCAGCGGTAGGGAACACGGGCAGGCAGCGGTAGGGAACACGGGCAGGCAGCGGTAGGGAACACGGGCAGGCAGCGGTAGGGAACACGGGCAGGCAGCGGTAGGGAACACGGGCAGGCAGCGGTAGGGAACACGGGCAGGCAGCGGTAGGGAACACGGGCAGGCAGCGGTAGGGAACACGGGCAGGCAGCGGTAGGGAACACGGGCAGGCAGCGGTAGGGAACACGGGCAGGCAGCGGTAGGGATCACTGGCAGCGGTAGGGATCACTGGCAGCGGTAGGGATCACTGGCAGCGGTAGGGATCACTGGCAGCGGTAGGGATCACTGGCAGCGGTAGGGATCACTGGCAGCGGTAGGGATCACTGGCAGCGGTAGGGATCACTGGCAGCGGTAGGGATCACTGGCAGCGGTAGGGATCACTGGCAGCGGTAGGACTCGCATGAAGCGGTAGGACTCACGGGCAGCTGTAGGGATCACGGGCAGCGGTAGGGATCACGGGCAGCGGTTGGGATCACAGGTAGCGGTAGGGCTCACATGAAGCTGTAGGCAACATAAAGAGCCTACTTCTGTTGTTTTGGGGTCTGCACATGTGCAGAACGATCCTATGAACCCCCCCCCCCCAAGTCGCAGCTTGATTGACATGCTGTGGTGATTGTGGGGCTGAGCAGTGGGCGAGTCGGGGTTAGTTTATACTTACCTTAGCGACGATCGGGATTTCCAGCGCTGTCGGGCTTCCGCTGCCGGGAACTCTGCTTTTGTCGGCCAGGCGCTGCCGGGAATCGAACTGTTCGGCCGGCGGTATTTCATACCGATTCCCTGTATCAGTGGGTGCTGATTTCCTGGCCAACCAAGTGACCAGGACCCGATCGGGCTGCGGTAAGCTTCAGCCTCCGCAGCCTGGCCAAAGGTGTGACCTTTGTGACCGGTGATGGTGATACCAGGGTGTGACCTTTCTTCCCGATGATGGTGATACCAGGGTGCGACCTTTCTTCCCGGTGATGGTGATACCAGGGTGCGACATCTTTGACCAATGATGGTGATACCAGGGTGCGACATCTGTTCCCGGTGATGGTGATAGCAGGGTGCGACCTCTGTTCCTGGTGATGGTGATACCAGGGTGCGACCTCTGTTCCCGGTGATGGTGATACCACGGTGCGACCTTTGTTCCCAGTGATGGTGATACCAGGGTGTGACCTTTGCGACCAGTGATGGTGATACCAGGGTGTGACCTTTGCGACCAGTGATGGTGATACCAGGGGGTGATCTTTGTTCCCGATGATGGTGATACCAGGGTGCGACCTTTGTTCCCGGTGATGGTTTACCAGGGTGCGACCTTTGTTCCCGGTGATGGTTTACCAGGGTGCGACCTTTGTTCCCGGTGATGGTGATACCAGGGTGCGACCTTTGTTCCCGGTGATGGTGATACCAGGGTGCGACCTTTATTCCCGGTGATGGTGATACCAGGGTGCGACCTTTATTCCCGGTGATGGTGATACCAGGGTGTGACCTTTGTGACCGGTGATGGTGATACCAGGGGGTGACCTTTGTGACCGGTCATGGTGATACCAGGGGGTGACCTTTATTCCCGGTGATGGTGATACCAGGGTGCGACCTTTATTCCCGGTGATGGTGATACCAGGGTGTGACCTTTGTGACCGGTGATGGTGATACCAGGGGGTGACCTTTGTGACCGGTCATGGTGATACCAGGGGGTGACCTTTGTGACTGGTGATACCAGGGTGCGACCTTTATTCCCGGTGATGGTGATACCAGGGGGTGACCTTTGTGACCGGTGATGGTGATACCAGGGTGCGACCTTTGTGACCGGTGATGGTGATACCAGGGGGTGACCTTTGTGACTGGTGATGGTGATACCAGGGTACGACCTTTATTCCCGGTGATGATGATACCAGGGGGTGACCTTTATGACCAGTGATGGTGATACCAGGGTGCGACCTTTGTGATGGTGATACCAGGGTGCGACCTTTGTTCCCGGTGATGGTGATGCCAGGGTGTGACCTTTGTGACCAGTGATGGTGATACCAGGGGGTGACCTTTGTGACCGGTGATGGTGATACCAGGGTGCCACCTTTGTGATGGTGATACCAGGGTGCGACCTTTGTTCCCGGTGATGGTGATGCCAGGGTGTGACCTTTGTGACCAGTGATGGTGATACCAGGGGGTAACCTTTGTGACCGGTGATGGTGATACCAGGGTGCGACCTTTGTGATGGTGATACCAGGGTGTGACCTTTGTGATGGTGAATGCCTACCATTTGGGGCCGGCCCCACTGACATCACAAGTAATGTCAGTGGGAGAGCTTTCAGCTCTGTTTGAGCAGAAAGCTGTCTGGGGCTTGCGGCCACGAGACCCTACCACAAGGGTCTCGTCACAAGCCTGATGGTCGCGATGGTCAAGACCATCTTCCTGGCCACTCCCATTAGCTGTGGGTGGTAACTCACAGCAATGCGAGCGGCCAGGAGGCCGCTCCAAGAAAAAAAAAAAAGACGCCCTGATTCAGAGCGAGCGCTCTGCCAGAGTGTCCTAACATTATTACTAGTGATAGTCAGGTAGTTTCTGAAGAACTGATAAGCGTGTGTGACTATCACACAATAATGTCTTATCTCCAGAGCTTCCGGAGGGGGAATTCCAATGAGATATCTTAAGATAAAGTTTATTATCCTCGGTTACAAGGACACTGGAATCATTGTTTTGTTTTTGGCTGATAAATGTACAGAAATAGATCACTGTCAGGTTGTGTGTTTTCATTAAGTTAGGTCTGTAGTTCCCATATGCGAAGCGCAGAACATCTTCACCTTCTCATTATAGATTTATGCTGCATCACATGGAATTGCAGAGCAAGATCGTGTCATGTCCACCAGCTGATGGAAGGAGCTGGGCGTAGACTGTTCCTTGCTGAGGTTACTGGTACTGGTCCACCAGCTGATGGAAGGAGCTGGGCGTAGACTGTTCCTTGCTGAGGTTACTGGTACTGGTCCACCAGCTGATGGAAGGAGCTGGGCGTAGACTGTTCCTTGCTGAGGTTACTGGTACTGGTCCACCAGCTGATGGAAGGAGCTGGGCGTAGACTGTTCCTTGCTGAGGTTACTGGTACTGGTCCACCAGCTGATGGAAGGAGCTGGACGTAGGCTGTTCCTTTCTGAGGATGTGGGTACTGGTGTGCCAGGTGATGGAAGGAGCTGGGCGTAGGCTGTTCCTTGCTGAGGATGTGGGTACTAGTGCACCAGGTGATGGAAGGAGCTGGGCGTAGGCTGTTCCTTGCTGAGGTTGTGGGTACTGGTGCGCCAGGTGATGTAAGGAGCTGGGGGTAGGCTGTTCCTTGCTGAGTTTGCGGGTACTGGTGCGCCAGGTGATGGAAGGAGCTGGGCGTAGGCTGTTCCTTGCTGAGGATGTGGGTACTAGTGCACCTGGTGATGGAAGGAGATGGGTGTAGGCTGTTCCTTGCTGAGGTTGCGGGTACTGGTGCGCCAGGTGATGGAAGGAGCTGGGCGTAGGCTGTTCCTTGCTGAGGTTGCGGGTACTGGTGCGCCAGGTGATGGAAGGAGCTGGGCGTAGGCTGTTCCTTGCTGAGGTTGCGGGTACTGGTGCGCCAGGTGATGGAAGGAGCTGGGCGTAGGCTGTTCCTTGCTGAGGTTGCGAGTACTGGTGCGCCAGGTGATGGAAGGAGTTGGGTGTAGGCTGTTCCTTGCTGAGGATGTGGGTACTGGTGCGCCAGGTGATGGATGGAGCTGGGCGTAGGCTGTTCCTTGCTGAGGTTGCGGGTACTGGTGCGCCAGGTGATGGAAGGAGTTGGGTGTAGGCTGTTCCTTGCTGAGGATGTGGGTACTAGTGCACCTGGTGATGGAAGGAGCTGGGTGTAGGCTGTTCCTTGCTGAGGTTGCGGGTACTGGTGTGCCAGGTGATGGAAGGAGCTGGGCGTAGGCTGTTCCTTGCTGAGGTTGCGGGTACTGGTGCGCCAGGTGATGGAAGGAGCTGGGCGTAGGCTGTTCATTGCTGAGGTTGCGGGTACTGGTGCGCCAGGTGATGGAAGGAGCTGGGCGTAGGCTGTTCCTTGCTGAGGTTGCGGGTACTGGTGCGCCAGGTGATGGAAGGAGTTGGGTGTAGGCTGTTCCTTGCTGAGGATGTGGGTACTGGTGCGCCAGGTGATGGATGGAGCTGGGCGTAGGCTGTTCCTTGCTGAGGTTGCGGGTACTGGTGCGCCAGGTGATGGAAGGAGTTGGGTGTAGGCTGTTCCTTGCTGAGGATGTGGGTACTGGTGCGCCAGGTGATGGATGGAGCTGGGTGTAGGCTGTTCCTTGCTGAGGTTGCGGGTACTGGTGCGCCAGGTGATGGAAGGAGTTGGGTGTAGGCTGTTCCTTGCTGAGGATGTGGGTACTGGTGTGCAGGTGATGGATGGAGCTGGGTGTAGGCTGTTCCTTGCTGAGGTTGCGGGTACTGGTGCGCCAGGTGATGGATGGAGCTGGGTGTAGGCTGTTCCTTGCTGAGGTTGCGGGTACTGGTGCGCCAGGTGTTACATAGTAATTAAGTTGCTTTTTGCCGATGGAGATTATTAAAAGTAGATGAAGGGTTTCAGAGGACACGGTCACTTGTACTGTGGGGTGTGTGGGGGGGTGTTACCACGGTCACTTCGGCAGGTTAATTTCTTGGTGCAATTTGCCCAACTCAACACAAAATTTAAAACACACAAAAGTAATAGACGTTCTGCACCTGTATTATAGTAATAGACGTTCTGCACCTGTGTTATAGTAATAGACGTTCTGCACCTGTGTTATAGTAATAGACGTTCTGCACCTGTGTTATAGTAATAGACGTTCTGCACCTGTATTATAGTAATAGACGTTCTGCACCTGTGTTATAGTAATAGACGTTCTGCACCTGTGTTATAGTAATAGACGTTCTGCACCTGTATTATAGTAATAGACGTTCTGCACCTGTGTTATAGTAATAGACGTTCTGCACCTGTGTTATAGTAATAGACGTTCTGCACCTGTATTATAGTAATAGACGTTCTGCACCTGTATTATAGTAATAGACGTTCTGCACCTGTGTTATAGTAATAGACGTTCTGCACCTGTATTATAGTAATAGACGTTCTGCACCTGTGTTATAGTAATAGACGTTCTGCACCTGTGTTATAGTAATAGACGTTCTGCACCTGTGTTATAGTAATAGACGTTCTGCACCTGTGTTATAGTAATAGACGTTCTGCACCTGTGTTATAGTAATAGACGTTCTGCACCTGTATTATAGTAATAGACGTTCTGCACCTGTATTATAGTAATAGACGTTCTGCACCTGTATTATAGTAATAGACGTTCTGCACCTGTGTTATAGTAATAGACGTTCTGCACCTGTGTTATAGTAATAGACGTTCTGCACCTGTGTTATAGTAATAGACGTTCTGCACCTGTGTTATAGTAATAGACGTTCTGCACCTGTGTTATAGTAATAGACGTTCTGCACCTGTATTATAGTAATAGACGTTCTGCACCTGTGTTATAGTAATAGACGTTCTGCACCTGTTGTGAGGGCTGATTGCAGATTATTGCAGACCTGCCTCAGTGTAAGGACCCCTCCCCCCTCCATGATGTGCGCTATCCTGGCTCTGCAGCTGCACCACGATGACCCGATTCCCCTTCATTAGGGAAAAGAATGGCATTTGGGTGGAATTTGATCTTGGATGTGGCACAATAACTGGGCTCGCTGACCCCTGTGCTCATCAGGACTGGCACATCCATGCCCCTTGGGGTATGTGCACAAATATAGGTACTGATTGCAGTAACACTGGGGATTACCAGGTCTGATATAACTTACATAGTAATATTGATAATGTTACTCAATATGTGTATAGCGCCAGCGTGCGTCGCTGTATTTTTACAATCGGAAACAGGCGCAGTATTAAAATGAGACTGGACATGAACATAGTAACAACTCAGTCGGTTGGCGTTACTCACAAGCATACACTCTATAGTACAATAAGAGTTTAATACATGAGGGTCAGGGTCACATATAGTATTTAAGCCCAGCTAAATTATAGGGGTGAAACGTTTCTGGGGGGCTGTACGATCCAGTGACACAGTGAGGTTGATCTGGGGTTAGAAGGTTGTGTAGATAAAGAACACATGTAAATTTTGTTAGAACTGTTTAGAAGGGAGGTAATTGGGTAGAGTAGTGTTGGAAGGGTAAATAGGTGGTTCTGGAATTTAGAAGGTACTGAGGTATCTATGACTGGGAGCAGGTAATGAGCATGGAAGAAAGCTGCAGATGTTGCGCAGAGCAGAGGGGGCGAGATATATGTAGACCGGTGAGATGTATGTTCATACTGCAGTCATTAATAACAGGCAGCCAGTGTGAACAATTGCAGAGCATTAGTGAGAAATACATGGTAGGGGAAGACCAGTATGGAGGGAGTTAGTGATTGCGGACAATAATGGGGGTGATGGAAATGGATGTATGTATCTTGTGTGCTTTCCCGCTGCGCAGGCACCGAGACCAAGCCTACGCAAGAATGAGCGATTTACAGCTCTATGCTTTTCACAAGAAACCCCAAACACACAAGTTAACCCAGAAAACGTGCGCTATACGGTTACATTGTGACGGGAAGACAGGAAATACACATTCAGCACGAAAATATGCGTCAATTCAAACAAAACACAGAGATGTAGTAAAACAAAGGATACCCAGCAGTATATACAGTATACTATATATAGCTAGAATGTTCCAGTCTCAGATACAGTCTGACAAGCAGGGGGTAACAAAATATCCACTGGGCCCCAAGATTTCTGTGTTTGGGATTTTCCTAGAGGAATCCATTACTATCCCAGTGTGACTACGCCAGTGATGGTGATCATTGCCTGCTCAGAGCTGGTGACTGAACCCCAGATCTTTTACATTGCAAAATTGTGGTGAATGATCCCAATAACTAGGAGCGGTCTATGTATGCTGGTTGGAAAGCATGTCCCAAATACCACATACCGTGCCATGCTCTTTCTGGTGCTATTCTAGGTGTGGGAGGAGATTGGCCACTCCGCCTGCTGATGGTCTGCGGGTAGATTGTCCCTTCGCTGGTGTCTCCTCCCATCTTTCCTCCCCTAGGAGTGTAACTTGTGCGCCTACGACTTGTCTCTGTGATTGTTATGCAGTTATGGGTATCACTAATGTGAGATACTGGAATGTGGCGGGCCAATCAGGGAATGGGGCACAGCACGTAGGGGGTTCAGCTAAACGTGCTCAGTGCAACGTGAAACAAAATACCATCGATGGGTATTCTTTATATATAGTATACTTCCAGACAGATGGAGCGGTCACACACAAAGCTGTCTCTGATACCAGGCAGATGGAGAGGTCACCACACAAAGCTGTCTCTGATACCAGGCAGATGGAGAGGTCACCACACAAAGCTGTCTCTGATACCAGGCAGATGGAGAGGTCACCACACAAAGCTGTCTCTGATACCAGGCAGATGGAGAGGTCACCACACAAAGCTGTCTCTGATACCAGGCAGATGGAGAGGTCACCACACAAAGCTGTCTCTGATACCAGGCAGATGGAGAGGTCACCACACAAAGCTGTCTCTGATAACAGGCAGATGGAGAGGTCACCACACAAAGCTGTCTCTGATACCAGGCAGATGGAGATGTCACCACACAAAGCTGTCTCTGATACCAGGCAGATGGAGAGGTCACCACACAAAGCTGTCTCTGATACCAGGCAGATAGAGAGGTCACCACACAAAGCTGTCTCTGATCCCAGGCAGATGGAGAGGTCACCACACAAAGCTGTCTCTGATACCAGGCAGATGGAGAGGTCACCACACAAAGCTGTCTCTGATACCAGGCAGATGGAGCTGTCTCTGATACCAGGCAGATGGAGCTGTCACCACACAAAGCTGTCTCTGATACCAGGCAGATGGAGATGTCACCACACAAAGCTGTCTCTGATACCAGGCAGATGGAGAGGTCACCACACAAAGCTGTCTCTGATACCAGGCAGATGGAGAGGTCATCACACAAACCTGTCTCTGATACCAGGCAGATGGAGCTGTCACCACACAAAGCTGTCTCTGATACCAGGCAGATGGAGAGGTCACCACACAAAGCGGTCTCTGATACCAGGCAGATGGAGAGGTCACCACACAAAGCGGTCTCTGATACCAGGCAGATGGAGCTGTCTCTGATACCAGGCAGATGGAGCTGTCACCACACAAAGCTGTCTCTGATACCAGGCAGATGGAGATGTCACCACACAAAGCTGTCTCTGATACCAGGCAGATGGAGAGGTCACCACACAAAGCGGTCTCTGATACCAGGCAGATGGAGAGGTCACCACACAAAGCGGTCTCTGATACCAGGCAGATGGAGCTGTCTCTGATACCAGGCAGATGGAGCTGTCACCACACAAAGCTGTCTCTGATACCAGGCAGATGGAGCTGTCTCTGATACCAGGCAGATGGAGAGGTCACCACACAAAGCTGTCTCTGATACCAGGCAGATGGAGCTGTCTCTGATACCAGGCAGATGGAGCTGTCACCACACAAAGCTGTCTCTGATACCAGGCAGATGGAGATGTCATCACACAAAGCTGTCTCTGATACCAGGCAGATGGAGAGGTCACCACACAAAGCTGTCTCTGATACCAGGCAGATGGAGATGTCACCACACAAAGCTGTCTCTGATACCAGGCAGATGGAGAGGTCACGACACAAAGCTGTCTATGATACCAGGCAGATGGAGAGGTCATCACACAAAGCCGTCTATGATACCAGGCAGATGGAGAGGTCACACACAAGGCTGTCTATGATACCAGGCAGATGGAGAGGTCACACACAAAGCTGTCTATGATACCAGACAGATGGAGAGGTCACCACACAAAACTGTCTCTGATACCAGACAGATGGAGTGGTCACACACAAAGCTGTCTCTGATACCAGACAGATGGAGCGGTCACACACAAAGCTGTCTCTGGTACCAGACAGATGGAGCGGTCACACACAAAGCTGTCTCTGATACCAGGCAGATGGAGAGGTCACCACACAAAGCTGTCTCTGATACCAGGCAGATGGAGCCGTCTCCACACAAAGCTGTCTCTGATACCAGGCAGATGGAGCGGTCATCACACAAAGCTGTCTCTGATACCAGACAGATGGAGCTGTCTCTGACACTAGGCAGATGGAGCCATCACCACACAAAGCTGTCTCTGATACCAGGCAGATGGAGCTGTCTCTGATACCAGCCAGATGGAGCCGTCACACACAAAGCTGTCTCTGATACCAGGCAGATGGAGCCGTCTCCACACAAAGCAGTCTCTGATACCAGGCAGATGAAGCTGTCTCTGATACCAGGCAGATGGAGCTGTCACCACACAAAGCTGTCTCTGATACCAGGCAGATGGAGCTGTCTCTGATACCAGGCAGATGGAGCTGTCACCACACAAAGCTGTCTCTGATACCAGGCAGATGAAGCTGTCTCTGATACCAGGCAGATGGAGCTGTCACCACACAAAGCTGTCTCTGATACCAGGCAGATGGAGCTGTCTCTGATACCAGGCAGATGGAGCTGTCACCACACAAAGCTGTCTCTGATACCAGGCAGATGGAGCTGTCTCTGATACCAGGCAGATGGAGCTGTCACCACACAAAGCTGTCTCTGATACCAGGCAGATGGAGCTGTCTCTGATACCAGGCAGATGGAGGTGTCACCACACAAAGCTGTCTCTGATACCAGGCAGATGGAGCCGTCTCCACACAAAGCTGTCTCTGATACCAGGCAGATGGAGAGGTCACCACACAAAGCTGTCTCTGATCCCAGGCAGATGGAGAGGTCACCACACAAAGCTGTCTCTGATCCCAGGCAGATGGAGCAGTCACCTCACAAAGCTGTCTCTGATACCAGGCAGATGGAGCAGTCACCTCACAAAGCTGTCTCTGATACCAGGCAGATTGAGCTGTCTCTGATACCAGGCAGATGGAGAGGTCATCACACAAAGCTGTCTCTGATACCAGGCAGATTGAGCTGTCTATGATACCAGGCAGATAGAGAGGTCATCACACAAAGCTGTCTCTGATAACAGGCAGATGGAGATGTCACCACACAAAGCTGTCTCTGATACCAGGCAGATGGAGCTGTCTCTGATACCAGGCAGATGGAGCCGTCTCCACACAAAGCTGTCTTTGATACCAGGCAGATGGAGAAGTCACCACACAAAGCTGTCTATGATACCAGGCAGATGGAGAGGTCATCACACAAAGCTGTCTCTGATACCAGGCAGATTGAGCTGTCTCTGATCCCAGGCAGATGGAGAGGTCATCACACAAAGCTGTCTCTGATACCAGGCAGATGGAGAGGTCATCACACAAAGCTGTCTCTGATACCAGGCAGATTGAGCTGTCTCTGATCCCAGGCAGATGGAGAGGTCATCACACAAAGCTGTCTCTGATACCAGGCAGATGGAGAGGTCATCACACAAAGCTGTCTCTGATACCAGGCAGATTGAGCTGTCTCTGATCCCAGGCAGATGGAGAGGTCATCACACAAAGCTGTCTCTGATACCAGGCAGATGGAGAGGTCATCACACAAAGCTGTCTCTGATACCAGGCAGATTGAGCTGTCTCTGATCCCAGGCAGATGGAGAGGTCATCACACAAAGCTGTCTCTGATACCAGGCAGATGGAGATGTCACCACACAAAGCTGTCTCTGATACCAGGCAGATGGAGAGGTCATCACACAAAGCTGTCTCTGATACCAGGCAGATTGAGCTGTCTCTGATACCAGGCAGATGGAGAGGTCACCACACAAAGCTGTCCCTCGGCGCTACCAGCCCCTATTGCATGCTTTCAATGCTGGGGGTCCGTGGAGCGGACTCTCCCTGTCCCCCAGCGGTCGGCCGACATACAATCCTTCAGCCCCGGGACTATGTCCTGGCTGCAGTGGCTGATTACATAACCTCCGGTGTGCTGCACCAGTGGCGGGTGTCCGGCAGCATCGCTGTGTAGTGGAGCTGGGGCGCCGGGAGTTAGACTCCAAGTCTGCAGCGTGGAGCACTCAGCGCTTCCTTGTAGTCCACCTTGCATCGCCGCGGCTGCTGGAAAGGGTCCGGGGTCGCGGCACATTAAAATGTAAATTGTAAATACGTTTGAACACTCACCGCCTAGCACTGGTAATACATTTACAATGGGTGCCTAGCGCCTATACATTTCAAATATGGCGCTGCAGCACAGGAGTTAACCCCTTCAGTGCTGCGGCCGCCATTAACACGTGTGGGAGCGGGAGGTGACGGCTACGGGACTGGGACCCGGCCACAGTAGGGGTCGGGTATGGCACAGACCCTGTGAGGCCATGGACCCAAGTTGTCAACAAGACACCGTGCAGGCTGGTGGTGGTTACATAATGGTGTGGGGTGTTCACATGGCATGGGTTGGGTTTGCTGGTCCTCCTGAGCACGTCATTGACCGGTAACTGATACGTTGATTTGCTTGATGACCATTTGCAGCCCTTCATGGACTTCATGTACCCCCACAGCGATGGACTTTTCCAGCAGGATAAAGCGCCTTGTCATCGGTCCCAAGTTGTCCAGAATTGGTTCGCAGAGCTTTGTGGAGTGTTCTGGTGAATGGTGTGGCCACCACGTTCACCCGACTCTAACCCAGTCCAGCATTATGGGACATGGTGGAGAGGCCCATTCACACCCAAATCCTGCACCTACAAATATCAGGGAGCTGTGGGAAGCTATCCAGACGTCATACGTCACCATCTCTCCAGAGCTCTTCCGTCCACTTGTGGAATCCATGCCACATCGAGTTACTGCACTTTGTCCGGCCAGAGGGGGTCCTACACGATGCTAAGCATCTATCCCATGACTTTTTGCACTTCAGAGTAATTCCATTGTTTATAAGAGAATGGTTGGTGAAACGCAGGCGTGCCAGTGCGTTGAACGACGTTACTGGGGTCTGCATAAATTATCCAATGCGATGACGTACGCATCCTGACCTTGTGCAAGTGTATGTGAGGCTCCGATGTTACCGATGGTTTTGCAGTCTTGCTAAGTATTACGGATGTGTGTAAGGTAAGTTGGGCGTCCTGGTGTTGTGCTGCGACGGCATAGGGATCGCAGAGGATTAGCATATGATCGCAGTGCGTAATCGCTATTGCAATCACAGTTGCGATCCGTACTGAATCAGGCCCTCTGTCATATATTTTGATGTGTCTGACAAGGGCTTAGTCCTCACACTCCATAACATTCCGGTAACTACGCTCATTTATTTGTTATTGCCCAATAGGTGCCAAGATCTGCGATGAGCTGAATACACCTCCTACTAAACCCTTCTTGTGTCACTCTGAGACCTTGTTTGGTCCTGGAAGCCCCAATATTCGTGAGGAGGGCGAGTTATAGTAATTTCCAACTACCCCACCCTCACGTCTAATTAAATGGACCCCACATAATGTGAGCATTGGTAACAGTCTGATGGGTTCTTATTTCTGTCCAGCTATAGAGATGTCACAGAAGATCGGGAGGACTCCTCAACCCTCAGTTTGGTCTGGTGTAATCCAATGTTTGATGTGTTTCTGGGGTCCAATGTTCATAGGGAAATGGGTGCAGGCTCAGGGGGTGTTACTGGCTGCTGGTCTCCTGGAAGTCTGGTCTCCCTTCCTTGATCTTGCCGATGTATTACAGGTATGGTGTCCTGCATCGGCGTTGTAGATGAAGGAAATGCCCAGGATAGCACCATGACCACAGAGCATCTGTACCGCAGCGAATACACAGCAAGCATAAGATCTGTATTACGCCGAAATACGCCCTGGTAATTTCCGCCGGTACCGGTCCCCTGCACGCCAACTCTGCGCCTACACCTGCACAGTGCCCCTGAGCTGGTGGAAGGAGAGAGATGAGGGGAGATGTCTGACGCTCAGGTGTTCTGTCACTTCCTGCCACTGTCTCTCTGATACATGTGTTTGCTCTCTGGTTAATGAGTAACTCCAGCCTGGAAGCCAGCGTCTCGCCTGGGTACACTTCTGTGTCTCTCTGAGCGGGAGCTGAACGATCACATCAGGGGAACAAGTCATCATTATTATGGTGAAGCCTGGACCTGCTCTGCTGCCTGTGAGGGAAGACTTGTCCCTGCGTGTGTGTGACACGTGACTCTGCCTCAGACGTGTGCTCCATGTGTGACTGTCGGGAACACGCCAATCTCTATGGATTTCCTTCTGAGCCAGGTGAGAGGCTGTGGCCATGCACAGGTTATGGGGGAAATAGGTGCTCTGGGCCTGATTCAGAGTTGGGAATAGAAAGAGAGATCTCTCATCTGTGAACCTGAACAAACCATATTGCAATGTACTGAGCGTAACTACATGTGGGGTAAATGCTGGCTGCTTTTACATGTAGCCCACAAATCCTTCATAGCTTTATTATTACTCTACAATTTACATGTCAGATTGGAAACACTCCTTCCAAATCTAACTCTCTCTGTACATTGTACATCTGCCCCCTGCAGTGCAGCACGGTGTTACCCAGGGGCACAGTTACTGGCACTATCAGAGTCAGGGTATCACACATGCTGGGCAGCTTTATCCTTACACTGTAATGTAGCTCTGAGCTAGGACACGTCCCTCCCACATCTATCTCTCTGCACATTGTACATCTGCCCCCTGCAGTGCAGCATGGCGTTACCCAGGGGCACAGTTACTGGCACTATCAGAGTCAGGGTATCACACATGCTGGGCAGCTTTATCCTTACACTGTAATGTAGCTCTGAGCTAGGACACGTCCCTCCCACATATAACTCTCTGCACATTGTACATCTGCCCCCTGCAGTACAGCATGGTGTTACCCAGGGGCACAGTTACTGGCACTTTCAGAGTCAGGGTATCACACATGCTGGGCAGCTTTATCCTTACACTGTAATGTAGATCTGAGCTAGGACACTTCCCCCCCACATCTAACTCTCTGCACATTGTACATCTGCCCCCTGCAGTACAGCATGGTGTTACCCAGGGGCACAGTTACTGGCACTATCATAGTCGGGGTATCACACATGCTGGGCAGCTTTATCCTTACACTGTAATGTAGCTCTGAGCTAGGACACGTCCCTCCCACATCTAACTCTCTGCACATTGTACATCTGCCCCCTGCAGTACAGCTTGGTGTTACCCAGGGGCACAGTTACTGGCACTATCAGAGTCAGGGTATCACACATGCTGGGCAGCTTTATCCTTACACTGTAATGTAGCTCTGAGCTAGGACACGTCCCTCCCACATCTAAATCTCTGCACATTGTACATCTGCCCCCTGCAGTACAGCACGGTGTTACCCAGGGGCACAGTTACTGGCACTATCATAGTCGGGGTATCACACATGCTGGGCAGCTTTATCCTTACACTGTAATGTAGCTCTGAGCTAGGACACGTCCCTCCCACATCTAACTCTCTGCACATTGTACATCTGCCCCCTGCAGTGCAGCACGGTGTTACCCAGGGGCACAGATACTGGCACTATCAGAGTCAGGGTATCACACATGCTGGGCAGCTTTATCCTTACACTGTAATGTAGCTCTGAGCTAGGACACGTCCCTCCCACATCTAACTCTCTGCACATTGTACATCTGCCCCCTGCAGTACAGCACGGTGTTACCCAGGGGCACAGTTACTGGCACTATCAGAGTCAGGGTATCACACATGCTGGGCAGCTTTATCCTTACACTGTAATGTAGCTCTGAGCTAGGACACGTCCCTCCCACATCTAACTCTCTGCACATTGTACATCTGCCCCCTGCAGTGCAGCACGGTGTTACCCAGGGGCACAGATACTGGCACTATCAGAGTCAGGGTATCACACATGCTGGGCAGCTTTATCCTTACACTGTAATGTAGCTCTGAGCTAGGACACGTCCCTCCCACATCTAACTCTCTGCACATTGTACATCTGCCCCCTGCAGTGCAGCACGGTGTTACCCAGGGGCACAGATACTGGCACTATCAGAGTCAGGGTATCACACATGCTGGGCAGCTTTATCCTTACACTGTAATGTAGCTCTGAGCTAGGACACGTCCCTCCCACATCTAACTCTCTGCACATTGTACATCTGCCCCCTGCAGTGCAGCACGGTGTTACCCAGGGGCACAGTTACTGGCACTATCAGAGTCAGGGTATCACACATGCTGGGCAGCTTTATCCTTACACTGTAATGTAGCTCTGAGCTAGGACACGTCCCTCCCACATCTAACTCTCTGCACATTGTACATCTGCCCCCTGCAGTGCAGCACGGTGTTACCCAGGGGCACAGATACTGGCACTATCAGAGTCAGGGTATCACACATGCTGGGCAGCTTTATCCTTACACTGTAATGTAGCTCTGAGCTAGGACACGTCCCTCCCACATCTAACTCTCTGCACATTGTACATCTGCCCCCTGCAGTGCAGCACGGTGTTACCCAGGGGCACAGTTACCGGCACTATCAGAGTCAGGGTATCACACATGCTGGGCAGCTTTATCCTTACACTGTAATGTAGCTCTGAGCTAGGACACGTCCCTCCCACATCTAACTCTCTGCACATTGTACATCTGCCCCCTGCAGTGCAGCACGGTGTTACCCAGGGGCACAGATACTGGCACTATCAGAGTCAGGGTATCACACATGCTGGGCAGCTTTATCCTTACACTGTAATGTAGCTCTGAGCTAGGACACGTCCCTCCCACATCTAACTCTCTGCACATTGTACATCTGCCCCCTGCAGTGCAGCACGGTGTTACCCAGGGGCACAGATACTGGCACTATCAGAGTCAGGGTATCACACATGCTGGGCAGCTTTATCCTTACACTGTAATGTAGCTCTGAGCTAGGACACGTCCCTCCCACATCTAACTCTCTGCACATTGTACATCTGCCCCCTGCAGTACAGCACGGTGTTACCCAGGGGCACAGGTACTGGCACTATCAGAGTCAGGGTATCACACATGCTGGGCAGCTTTATCCTTACACTGTAATGTAGCTCTGAGCTAGGACACGTCCCTCCCACATCTAACTCTCTGCACATTGTACATCTGCCCCCTGCAGTGCAGCACGGTGTTACCCAGGGGCACAGATACTGGCACTATCAGAGTCAGGGTATCACACATGCTGGGCAGCTTTATCCTTACACTGTAATGTAGCTCTGAGCTAGGACACGTCCCTCCCACATCTAACTCTCTGCACATTGTACATCTGCCCCCTGCAGTGCAGCACGGTGTTACCCAGGGGCACAGATACTGGCACTATCAGAGTCAGGGTATCACACATGCTGGGCAGCTTTATCCTTACACTGTAATGTAGCTCTGAGCTAGGACACGTCCCTCCCACATATAACTCTCTGTACATTGTACATCTGCCCCCTGCAGTACAGCACGGTGTTACCTAGGGGCACAGTTACTGGCACTATCAGAGTCAGGGTATCACACATGCTGGGCAGCTTTATCCTTACACTGTAATGTAGCTCTGAGCTAGGACACGTCCCTCCCACATCTAACTCTCTGCACATTGTACATCTGCCCCCTGCAGTGCAGCACGGTGTTACCCAGGGGCACAGTTACTGGCACTATCAGAGTCAGGGTATCACACATGCTGGGCAGCTTTATCCTTACACTGTAATGTAGCTCTGAGCTAGGACACGTCCCTCCCACATCTAACTCTCTGCACATTGTACATCTGCCCCCTGCAGTGCAGCATGGTGTTACCCAGGGGCACAGTTACTGGCACTATCAGAGTCAGGGTATCACACATGCTGGGCAGCTTTATCCTTACACTGTAATGTAGCTCTGAGCTAGGACACGTCCCTCCCACATCTAACTCTCTGCACATTGTACATCTGCCCGCTGCGGTTGCTGATCTATCTACTGACTGACCAAAGTGTCCAAGTGGTTAAAACACTTATTTGCTATATGTATGTAATGTTTTCTCCCCTTTTCCTGCCCTCAGCCTGCTCTGCCCATAGTTCAGCCTATTCCATTGTCCCCATCTTTCTATGTATCTGGACAAAGGTTACATAAACTGTATATGTACAGTCCCTTGCAAAAGTATTCACCCCGCTTGGCTTTTTACCTTTTTTTGTTACATTACAGCCTGTAATTTATTTATTTTTTTATCTGAATTTTATGTGATGGATCTGCACAAAATAGTCTAATTTGGTGAAGTGAAATGAGAATTTTTTTTTTATATAAAAAAGAATCTTTATAACTAAAATTCTGTAAATTTCCATGTGCATATGTAATCACCCCTTTGCTATGAAGCCCCTCAAAAGTTCTGGTGCAACCAATTACCTTCAGAAGTCACATAATTAGTGAAATGAAGTCCCCCCGTGTGACATCTAAGTGTCACATGATCTGTCAGTATAAACGCACCTTTTCTGAGAGGCCCCAGAGGCTGTAACAACACTAAGCAAGAGGCATCACACCATGAGGACCAAGGAGCTCCCCAAACACGTCAGGGACAAAGTTGTTGAGAAGTACAATTCTGGGTTGGGTTATAAAAAAACAAAACAAAATCCAAATCTTTGATGATCCCCCGGAGCACCATCAAATCCATCATCATCAAATGGAAAGAACATGGTACCACAACAAACCTGCAAAGAGAGGGCCGCCCACCAAAACTCACAGACCGGGCAAGGAGGGCATTAATCAGAGAGGCAGCACGGAGACCAAAGGTAACCCTGAAAGGGCTGCAGAGTTCCACAGCAGAGACTGTTGTATCTGTGCATGTGACCACAATAAACCGTACACTCCATAGAGCTGGGCTTTATGGAAGAGTGGCCAGAAAAAAGCCATTACTTAGTGATAAAAATAAGAAGACATGATTGGAGTTTGCCAAAAGGCATGTGTGTGACTCCCCAAATGTATGGAGGAACGTGCTCTGGTCAGATTAGACTAAAATTGAACTTATCGGCCACCAAGGAAAACGCTATGTCTGGCACAAACCCAACACATCCCATCACCCCAAGAACACCATCCCCACAGTGACACATGGTGGTGGCAGCATCATGCTGTCGGGATGTTTTTCAGATGCAGGGACTGGGAAACTGATTTGAGTCGAGGGAAAGATGGATGGTGCTAAATACAGGGATATTCTTGAGCAAAACTTGTTTCAGTCTGTCTGTGATTTGAGACTGTGACGGAGGTTCCCCTTCCAGCAGGACAATGGCCAGAAGCATACTGCTAGAGCAACACTCCAGTGGTTTAAGGGGAAACATTTAAATGTGTTGGAATGGCCTAGTCAAAGCCCAAATCTCAATCCAATTGAGAATCTGACAAGCGGAAACCATCCAACATGAAGGAGCTGGAGCAGGTTTGCCTTGAGGAACGGGCAAAAATCCCAGGGGCAAGATGTGACAAGCTCATAGAGACTTATCCAAAGCGACTTGCAGCTGTAATTGTCGCAAAAGGTGGCTTGACAAAGTACTGACTTTAGGGGGGTGAATAGTTATGCACGCTGAAGTCTTCTGTTATTTTGTCCTAAATGTTGTTTGATTCACAATATAAAAAAAACACAACTTCACAGTTGTAGGCATGTTCTGGGAATGAAATGACGCACCTTCACACAATTCCAGGTTGTGAGGCAACAAAACATGAAAAATTCAAAGGGGGCGAATACTTTTGCAAGGCACTGTAAATAGCGAGTGAAAGAGGCATCGTTTTATTATATAGAAATATACACAGCTCAGAGTAATTACAATGTAACAATACAAGGCAGCATGCCACACTGCAAATTCCACCCTCTGATAACTAACCCACATCTTAGTTAGGGATGAGCGGGTTCGGTTCCCTGAGAACCGAACACACCCCAACTACGGGGATCCGAGGCAGATATGAGTTGGTTCGGGTTTTCCCACCTGACTCTGATATAGAAACGAGACATAACGTCATCATCACGCTGTCGGATTCTTGCGGCAGTGAAGAGGGAGCTGTGCTGTTGTTGCCCGCCGACGCTGTGTATAGGGACTGGCTACTGTTGTCCATATAGGGGCTGGCTGTAGTGCTGTGTTGTCCAGGGGGTGCTGTGTCCTTTAGGGGTGCTCTTCACCCACCAAAGTGTGAAAAAAAAAGTTAGTGTTAGCCACACTTGTCATCAGTGCAAGGGTGCTGTGCTGCTGTCTGTCAAGGGGCTGCTGCCCAAACAAAATATATATTTTTTTTGTGTGTGTGGTTGTGTGTGTGTAGTGAGTATGGAGGACAGTCACATGACCGGACAGCGGGATCCACATACCAGTCTTGTAGCTGCTGGCAACAGTCATGATGATGATGCAAGGCCATCAACGTCATCTATGAAGGCCGATGTAACAGGGCTTAAGTCAGGCCAGAAAGTCATGCTAAAAAAAAATCCACTTTTACCCTGTTAAAGCAAAAAAAAATTTTTACGTGAAGAACAAAAAATTGGCAATATGCCATTCACTACACAAAGTGGCAAGGAAAGGATAAGGCAGTGGCCTGTATTTATGACTGATGGTTCTAGTGATAATTTAAGCCCCTCTGTTTGTAGGAGAGGTACAAAAAAAAAATTTAAATTAAACTTGAGTAAGACACCGGAACCAACTGTGCACTCTCAAAAATCAGAAATCCCCTAGGAGAGTCCAAATGTGTCTGCAGTTGCCATGTGTGAGCCTGACCTTTTCTAATACTTGAAGAGGATCCTCCTTCCACCATTTGTGTGCCTTCTGACGTAGAAATGCATCTGTGGAATTGCACGAGGAGGATGAGGAGGATATTTATGTAGTTGGTGATAACAATCAGGATGATGAGGATGTTGATGGTGAGGATGTTTGTGTAAAAACTGTACATCAGGCAACAGTTGTTGCCCATGGTTGGAAAAATCCAATTATTGCCATGTCTAGGCAAAGGACCAAAAAATCCACTTTCATTGTGTGGAATTATTTTCACCCAAATCCGGACAACCTTTGCCAAGCCATTTGTAACGATTGCCAAGTAACAGTGAGTAGAGGTAAGGACCTTAACCATCTTGGAACCTCCTCTCCTCCCTATTATGTCACAAGCAGCTCATTCATCAAATTGGATAGGGTATTTCAAATTTTAAAACTTTGGGGACAAAAACACGAACAACAATCAGTCCAGTGTCACCTAGCTGCTCCATTCTATCTGGATTCAAGCTCCTGCAATCTCCAACACCTGCATCATCATTAACATCCTCATTCTTGATCGGAAGTAGTCCTGCATCCAATTTCATAAGCATGACTGACTCCTCTCCTATCGGTGATTCCTTAGAAGTATCCTTGAGTGCTACGCCTGTTGCTGCTGCTGGGGGTGGATCTTCATCCCAGAAAGGGACCAAGAAGACCTACTACTAGCGATTTAAAAAAACAGTTGACTATTAAACAGTTCTTTGCAGGGCCATTTCTTCCATTGGGCTTGTTGGGCAGTTGCTCAAGGGCCCGAAGCTTGTAGGAACCCGCCCCCCTGCAGCCGCGGTCAGTTGGTAAATTTGTGATATATTTTAAGCCTGCCGCCGGTGCACTGTATTCTGACCTCAGTCCCAGTTTCACTTCAGGCCAGTCAGACAGGCTCTCTGCATGTGTGGGATGTCTGATGGGCATGCAGGAGGGTTTAATATTATTGACTATTTAAAATTTTTCCTGTGAATGGGTGGGTCGGGGCCCCAGTGCATCGCTTTGCCCAGGGCGCACACTGCTGTTAAGACGACCCTGGTCCTTTTAATTGAGGAAGTAAGTATATCAGCTGTCACCCAGTTTCACAGCGGATCATAGACGCCATGACGGCTGTGCTAGTATTAGATGGTGAAATAATAGAAAATGAGGATGATAGTGTGGAGGAAGTGCAAAAGGAGGATGAGGGGGAAATTTCTGACCTATCTGACGCCAATGTGGATGTTGATGATGAGGATGTTTGTGTAAATCAGCCACCAGTGGCAGCAGTTCTTGCTCATGATAAACAGAAAGCCAGAAAAGCCACGTCTTGGGTGTGGAATTTTATTTTAATCTAAATTCTGACAACAGTTGTGAAGGTATCTATTCCATTTGTAAAGCCAAAGTTAGCAGAGGAAGGGATGTTAACCATCTAGGCACCTCCTCCCTGGTACGCCATTTGCAGCGAGTTCATGCAATTTGTTTAACAAAATTATAATAATTTGTAAATTAATAACAAGCAGTCCCGTATCAGCTACCAGCAGTTTGGCCCAGCACATGCAATCTCCACCACTAACTGAAGGTAGTCCTTCCAAAAAATGTTTTGTGGTTGCCCAAACAAACTAAGGAGTTCAGCCACGAAAGTGTCAGTCCTAGTGGCTAAAGTGCTTGGTTTGTTACACTGTGCATGTCCATTTTATTATCCCACATAAGAGTGGGTGGGAGGGACAATTCCATCTTGCACCTCTTTCCTTTACATTTGGCACAATTTGGGGCATTGCTGACTGACATTATTATAGTTTATTATACTGCCATCCTTTCTGCCACTGCTGTGTGGTAATGTTTCATAGATGTCCTATATTTTTTTAAACTGCCGTGCGTTTGTGCCGTTGCTCTGTCGCTTACCTTAGCTGCAGCCTTTGGCCTATATTGGTGAAAAATAGTGAAATCAATATTGTGAGCTGGTGAAAAATGCCTAGAAATGCCTGAAAATGATTGTTATTAAGTTTAATAATACAGTTGGAACAAATTCAGGCCCAAATTATTTGGCTTTAGCTGTTTATATAATTTTTGGGAAAAAATACAGAACCAATACCAAAAAACAAAACACCAAGGAAAAAGATCTAAAACCAGATCCACATCCAAAATCAAAACCAAAACACGGGGGTCGGCGCACATCTCTAATTTTAGTACCACTCACTTAAATGCCAGTTACTGAGTTATGCTCGTCACTTGTCTATGCACGTAGCAGGGATGGAGCTCAAGGTCTTTCCACTTTCAGTATGTACACACAACAGAGACCTTATAATCCACTTGTAGCTGAACATTCACCGACCTCCAATCAGAGACAACGGGATAAATTTACTAACAGTCATTTTTGGTTCCATTTTAAAATCGACCAAAATGGAACCACCATCCCCACAAAATGGACAGCAGTGTTTCTATTCAAAATAGATCATTTACTAACAGTCGATTTCTGGTTCCGTTCTGATTTTGGTGCATTAGTTTCTATTTAATGATCTATTTGAAGTTCTCATTATGTTCTATTCACCCTGAATAGAACACAAAAGCGACTCAAAATAGACACACAATTATAAAAAAGCATACCTATTAGCCAGAACATGTCACAGGCACTTTATTACCCACAAACACCTTCATCCCAGTGCTAATTTGCATATCCACAATTTTGAAAAAGTCATTGCAACGCCTTTTAAATGTCTGATATATACAGCCAGAGTGCCCCCAGGTGCTTCTCTCCCATGTTTTTACATCATATGAGTGTTCAGACAATTCTACGTGATTTCAAATCAAATAGAAACAGTTTCTGATGGTTCTATTGAAAATGTCTAAAATTCTATTTTCAAACTGACTATTAGTTAATAATTTGTTTCTACTGATGGCTATGGGGAGGTACCGATGGTCTATTTGAAGTTCTATTTGTGTGAAAAGTCAAATTTCTGGGGATTTTGAGGGAATATTGTGTCCTTTTTGCCTTTAGTAAATACCTGATTGTCAATATCACCACCAATTCACCTCAGAATCGCCACAAAACAGAATGGAACTGAAAATCTGCCCTTAGTAAATTTACCCCACAATGTGGCACTGTCTGCTGTCTTTTTACACTCCTCTCACATTCCCTCAGTGGGATGGCTGCAGATGGACAACCGTGACCTGGGTTTGGGTTTCCGCTTACCAAGGGCTGTCCAGTTACCACCACCAGTTTGCAGCTCACTTGCAGATGTGGCTCCAGCATGTCTGCTAAACCAGGATGCAAGTCAGTGGGGCATCTGCTGCCTGTGTATAGACACACAGCCAAGAAACATCTACACATCTAATAGCATATAAACAAAATCATGTTTACATTATAGTAAAAAGAGAGCGCAAAGAACAATGGATGTTAGAAACTTTAATATATATTAATTTACAAGCAGTATATGTAAATCATTTCAGATCTAATTAAAATAAAGGCGTGTACATATAGCATCACAACATTCTTATTATATGAAAAGTATGCATTCAAATATCTCTATAAACCTTAAGATAAAATTAAAGTGCATGAAATAGTACAATTTAAAAAACGCCAACATGCACATGAGCTGTTGCCAGGACAACCACCTCATAAGGAAGGTAAACAAAAGCCGAGGGACTGAGAAAATGCACTTTCTACTTTCTAGGGTCCATAGAAGGTCCACAGGAAACCTTGGGGTATAAGTGATGGCGAAGACATCCGGGCACCACGCAGTTAAATTATTCTCCCAGGATGCAACGTGGCCTCCCTCTATACCCCGCCCCCGGGCCAGAGGCTCCTCAGTTTTCGTTTGGTGCCCGGCCAGAGTCGGGTCACTGATTGCAGTGGGGCTGTTGCTAACAGCCCCTGAAAATGTGAAATTGTTTTATATGTGCGGTCAGCGTGAACAGTCCAGTGAAAGTTCGCACGGCCGCATCTTCACCCCGTTGGTGCTGAGACGCCAGTGCTGACCCGTGCCTCTCGGCACTGTCTGTCTGTTTTCTTTATTAAAAACTATCATTCTTTTGTTGCTATCCCTGTACCTATTCTGCTATTCTGAGCCATAAGCACAGGTGTTGTGCAGGTGTGGCACATGTCGCAAGCTGAGATGCAGTTTCTGACGCAGTCTCAGTTATTAAGTGATCCTCATTACTATGTCTGGCAGTGAGAGTGATATGACTAAGTTAGCCCCTATTATACTGCGCTGTAAAAAATGTACAGCGGTGTTAGGGGCAGGGGACATGGCCTCTGAGGAGTTATGTTTCCGGGCTTACTGCCCCGGGTCCTTCTGAGGCTTCTGCCCTTAAGCAGTCATTGCAGGGCGGTTAGCAGGCCCTCCTATGTGTCCACAGTTCAGTTTTCAACATCACCACCTTTCCCCAGCGCAAAACCTGCTGCAGCCTCCTACACCTTCACAGGCGTTGCCCCCTCAGTGGGTTAATACAGTTCCTGCTATATTGCAGGGTGCAACTGAGGTACGTCAGCAGGACGCACCTATCGGCAAACCAGCTAAAAGGGTCTTGCTATTGTCGCAATCTACTGTATGGGATGATGATGATTATGATGTGTCATCTGATGATGGACTGCTTCTGGATGAGTCTGACTCTGAGCCCCCTCCTCTGGAGGCAGGAGTCAAGTCCTAAAATATATATTCCAGGGCTAATACAAGCTGTAAAATCTGCCCTGATCATTGAGGATGAGCCTCCTGCGCCTAAATCTAGGCACGCATATTTCATGGAAGAAAAGGTGACTGAGGCTACACTCCCATTGTCTGACCAATTGGTGAATCACTTGGAGGTAGTATGGAAAACGCCTGGAAAGCGGTATCAGCCGCAGAAGCGTCTGGTCTCATAGTCTCAGCTTACCCTTTTGCTGAGAATTATCTTTCCAAATGGGAGACTCCACCAGTGGTGGATTCCCATGTGACATGTCATTCCCATGTCAATGCTTCCTATGCCTTCCATGTCATCCCTGAAAGATGTTACAGATGGGAAGGTAGAGGTATGCCTTAAATCTGTTTATTCCCTTTCAGGGTCTGCGTGCAGAAAGATATGGCCATTTGCTGGGTGGCTCGGGCCATGGAATGTTGGGCTAACAGCCTTGAAACATCCTTAGCCTCTAATGCTACCAGGGAACAGCTGAATCTGGTGGGACATCTCCGAGATTCTGCTACCTATATAAATGAGGCAGCTTTGGATATTGGCCTACTAAATGCCACGGTTTCTTTGGCAGCCATTGCGGCTCACCGCTCTCTGTGGGTCCGTTCTTGGAGAACTGATGCGGAATCCAAGAAGGGGTTGGAATGTTTGCCTTATGACGGTAAAGTCTTGTTTGGCCCTGATTTGGTCAAGATTGTGAATACCTTAGCAGCAACTAAGTCGGCTTGTCTGCCTTCGGCTCCAGCTTCTTCAGGGGCTCGGGCTCCGTCCTTTCGGACCTATCGGTCCCCAAGTAAGGCTACAACTCAGTCCTTTCCCAGGCCAGCCACCGCCAAGAAATCAGCCAGGTCTAAAAAGCAGCCTCTGAGTACCAGATATCCGGCTGCCAAACCTGATGACAAGCCCTCCGCCTGACAGGACGGGCTTCCTCCTGGGGCATCCCAGGGTGGGAGGCCGACTTCTTTAGTTCGCCCAGCACTGGTGTCAGACTACCATGGATTCCTGAGTGAGGGAAGTGGTCTCTCTGGGGTACGGCCTCTCCTTCCACAGAAGGCCTCCCCATCAATTCTTTTGCACAGGGCCTCCGAAAAATGTGGACAAGGCTTTAGCTATTCAACAGATGGTACAATCCATGCTACAAGCAGGAGTCATTGTACCAGTCCCGATGTCCCAAAGAGGAACAGGGTATTATTCCAGCCTTTTTCTAGTCCAGGTGCCTTACGGTTCTTACTGTCCTATTCTCAATCCCTGGTCCCGGAACAAATTTCTCAGGGTACTCAGGTTCAGGATGGAAACCCTATGCTCAGATATACTAGCTATGTATCCTGGATATTTTATGGTGTCTCTGGATATCCAGGATGCATACCTGCATATTTCAATTACTTCAACTCACCAACGTTTTCTCAGGTTTGCTATGTCACAACAGCATTTCCAGTTTCAGGCTCTACCGTTTGGCCTTGCTACTGCACCTCGGGTGTTTACAAAGGTCATGGTGGTAATGGCAGCCTATCTACGGCTGCAGAGGATCCGCCTATTAACATATCTGGATGACCTTTTACTGCTGACAGAGTCTCCAGAGGTCCTTCACCACCAGCTGCAGCTAACGATATTTGTGCTCCAGGTACAAGGGTGGTTTGTCAACTGGAATAAGTCCTCACTGATTCCATCTCAAAGGATGCTCCATCTGTGAGCTTTGTTGGATTCACAAAAGCATAGGATTTTTCTGACAGACAAAAAGATCTCCACTTTGCAGATGTGAGTACGCAGATGCCTTCACAGTCGCCGAGTGTCAGTCCACTCAGCAATGCAGTTGCTGGGATCTATGGTGTCAGTGTTCGACATGGTAGACTATGCCCAGTTTCATTCACGGCCTCTGCAGAAATCGATCCTCTCCAAGTGGGACGGATTACCCCATTATATACGGACTCAATTGATGGTGCCCTCTCCGGAGGTGCGCCTGTCATTGACTTGGTGGCTACAGATGGCCCACCTCAACAAGGGGCATCCCTTTTGGATCTCTGACAGGGTCCTTTTGACGACGGATGCCAGTCTTCGGGGTTGGGGCACAGTGACTGGTCCACAATCCTTTCAGGGAAGGTGGACCACAGAAGAATCTGTGCTTCCAATCAATATATTGGAACTGGGGGCAGTCTTCAGGGCTCTGCAGCAAGCCAGGCTGTTGCTTCATGGAAAATCCGTGCAAGTACAGTCAGACAATGCCATGACAGTGGCTTATCTAAACCGTCAAGGAGGAACTCGAAGTCAGGCGGCAATGACAGAGGTGTCACGCATTCTGACATGGGCAGAAGGCCATCTACCAGCCAGATCGGCAGTGTTCATTCCAGGAGTGCGAAATTGGGAAGCTGACTTCCCCTGGGTGCATGTCGTGACAGTTGAGGAATGGTCTCTTCACCAAGAAGTGTTTCAGCTCCTAGTGGACAAGGGGGGCCTTCCAGACGTGGACCTCATGGCCTCTTGACTAAATAACAAGCTGCTTCAGTACGGGTCCAGGACAAGAGACACTACTGTTCTCTTGGTGGACGCTCTGTCAGTCAAGTGGACTTTCCAGTTTGCGTACCGTTTTCCTCCAATCTCCCTCCTTCCTTGAGTAATTCAGAAGTTCAAACAAGAGGGAGGCACGGTCCTGCTGGTGGCTCCGACGTCCATGGTACTCAGATCTTCGGAGTCTCTCCATCGACACTCCATGGCTGTTGTCTCAATGTCTGGACCTGTTGTCTCTGGGTCCTTGCCTTTACCCAGATCTGGGTTATCTGTCTTTGACGGCGTGGCTCTTGAGACATCCCTCCTAAGGTCCAAGGGTGTTTCTGGCTCTGTGGTTAACACCATGCTCAGAGCAAGAAAACCTGCCTCTGCTAGGATTTACCACAGGGTGTGGCATACCTATTTTGAATGGTGTCATCCAAAAAGTTATGACCCCCAGGTGTTCAGGATATCCAGAGTGTTGGCTTTCCTGCAAGTGGGTTTGGACCTTGGACTCCGCCTTGCTACACTGAAGGTCCATATCTCGGCCCTTTCTCTGCACTTTCTTGCAGGGGATCCTGCATCTCCAGCCTCCCTTTATCCCTCCTGTAGCCCCTTGGGATATGTCTGTTGTCCTTAGGGCCCTTCAGAGCCCTCCCTTTGCACCACTGTGCTCAGTGGACCTCAAATGGCTTACTGCCATGACTGTGTTTCTTCTGGCCATTGCTTCTGCCAGAAAAGTTTCTGATTTGGGGGCTCTCTCCTGTCCTCCCCCATTTCTAGTTTTTCACAGGGACATGGCAGTGCTTCAAACTCACCCTGGGTTCCCTCCTAAAGTGGTTTCTAGTTTTCACATTAATGAAGAAATTATAGTGCCGGCCTTTAACTCCCCCGACCTCTCGGTCGGTGAGGCCTCTTTCGATGTGGTACGTGCCCTCAGGATATATGTGGATTGTACCAGTTCCCTTAGAAAGTCAGACTTTGTTTCTAATTTATTGGCTGGCCATCCCCTCTTGTGGAAACCATAAACAAACTTTGGCTAGATGGCTTCGCATGACTATCTCTGAGGCTTACACTCAGGAGGGCCTGCCTGTGCTGCCCTAGGTCACTGCTCATTCTACTTGGTCTGTGGGTTCCTTCGTGGGCAGCTAGCTGTGGTGCCTTGGCTGTGCTTAGTAATCTGATGCAGGTAATGGCCATGTCTCTGCAGTTAGTAATCTGATGCAAGGAATGGCCACATCTCTGCAGTTACTAAGTAATCTGATGCATGGAATGGCCACGTCTCTGCAGTTAGTAATCTGATGCATGGAATGGCCATGTCTGTGCAGTTACTTAGTAATCTGATGCATGGAATGGCCACGTCTGTGCAGTTAGTAATCTGATGCAAGGAATGGCCACATTTCTGCAGTTACTTAGTAATCTGTTGCATGTAATGGCCACGTCTCTGCAGTTACTTAGTAATCTGGTGCATGGAATGGCCACGTCTGTGCAGTTACTTAGTAATCTGATGCATGGAATGGCCACATCTGTGCAGTTACTTAGTAATCTGATGCATGGAATGGCCACATCTCTACAGTTACTTAGTAATCTGATGCATGGAATGGCCACGTCTGTGCATGGAATGGCCACATCTGTGCAGTTACTTAGTAATCTAATGCATGGAATGGCCACGTCTGTGCATGGAATGTCCACGTCTGTGCAGTTACTTAGTAATCTGATGCATGGAACGGCCACGTCTGTGCAGTTACTTAGTAATCTGATGCATGGAATGGCCATGTCTGTGCAGTTAGTAATCTGATGCAAGGAATGGCCACATCTCTGCAGTTACTTAGTAAACTGATGCATGTAATGGCCACGTCTCTGCAGTTTGTAATCTGATGCATGGAATGGCCACGTCTGTGCACTTAGTAATCTGATGCAGGGAATGGCCATGTCTCTGCAGTTAGTAATCTGATGCAAGGAATGGCCACATCTCTGAAGTTACTTAGTAATCTGATGCATGGAATGGCCACGTCTCTGCAGTTAGTAATCTGGTGCACGGAATGGCCACGTCTCTGCAGTTACTTAGTAATCTGATGCATGGAATGGCCATGTCTGTGCTGTTACTTAGTAATCTGATGCATGGAACGGCCACGTCTGTGCAGTTACTTAGTAATCTGATGCATGGAACGGCCACGTCTGTACAGTTACTTAGTAATCTGATGCATGGAATGGCCATGTCTGTGCAGTTAGTAATCTGATGCAAGGAATGGCCACATCTCTGCAGTTACTTAGTAAACTGATGCATGTAATGGCCATGTCTCTGCAGTTTGTAATCTGATGCATGGAATGGCCACGTCTGTGCACTTAGTAATCTGATGCAGGGAATGGCCATGTCTCTGCAGTTAGTAATCTGATGCAAGGAATGGCCACATCTCTGAAGTTACTTAGTAATCTGATGCATGGAATGGCCACGTCTCTGCAGTTAGTAATCTGATGCATGGAATGGCCACATCTCTGCAGTTAGTAATCTGGTGCACGGAATGGCCACGTCTCTGCAGTTACTTAGTAATCTGATGAATGGAATGGCCATGTCTGTGCTGTTACTTAGTAATTGATGCATGGAACGGCCACGTCTGTGCAGTTACTAATAATCTGCATGGAACGGCCACGTCTGTACAGTTACTTAGTAATCTGATGCATGGAATGGCCATGTCTGTGCAGTTAGTAATCTGATGCAAGGAATGGCCACATCTCTGCAGTTACTTAGTAAACTGATGCATGTAATGGCCACGTCTCTGCAGTTTGTAATCTGATGCATGGAATGGCCACGTCTGTGCACTTAGTAATCTGATGCAGGGAATGGCCATGTCTGTGCAGTTAGTAATCTGATGCAAGGAATGGCCACAACTCTGAAGTTACTTAGTAATCTGATGCATGGAATGGCCACGTCTCTGCAGTTAGTAATCTGATGCATGGAATGGCCACATCTCTGCAGTTACTTAGTAATCTGGTGCACGGAATGGCCACGTCTCTGCAGTTACTTAGTAATCTGATGCATGGAATGGCCATGTCTGTGCAGTTACTTAGTAATCTGATGCATGGAATGGCCACATCTTTGAAGTTATTTAGTAATCTGGTGCATGGAATGGCCACGTCTGTGCAGTTAGTAATCTGATGCAAGGAATGGCCATGTCTGTGCAGTTACTTAGTAATCTGGTGCATGGAATGGCCACGTCTGTGCATGGAATGGCCACGTCTGTGCAGTTACTTAGTAATCTGATGCATGGAATGGCCACGTCTGTACAGTTACTTAGTAATCTGATGCATGGAATGGCTACGTTTCTGCAGTTAGTAATCTGATGCATGGAATGGCCACGTTTCTGCAGTTAGTAATCTGATGCATGGAATGGCCACGTTTCTGCAGTTAGTAATCTGATGCATGGAATGGCCATGTCTGTGCAGTTACTTAGTAATCTGATGCATGGAATGGCCATGTTTCTGCAGTTAGTAATCTGATGCATGGAATGGCCACGTCTGTGCAGTTAGTAATCTAATGCATGGAATGGCCACGTCTCTGCAGTTACTTAGTAATCTGATGCATGGAATGGCCACGTCTCTGCAGTTACTTAATAATCTGATGCATGGAATGGCCACGTCTCTGCAGTTAGTAATCTGATGCATGGAATGGCCACATCTCTGCAGTCAGTAATCTGATGCATGGAATGGCCACGTCTGTGCAGTTACTTAGTAATCTGATGCATGGAATGGCCACGTCTGTGCAGTTACTTAGTAATCTGATGCATGGAATGGCCACATCTCTGAAGTTAGTAATCTGATGCATGGAATGGCCACATCTCTGAAGTTACTTAGTAATCTGATGCATGGAATGGCCACGTCTGTGCAGTTACTTAGTAATCTGATGCATGGAATGGCCACATCTCTGTAGTTACTTAGTAATCTGATGCATGGAATGGCCACGTCTGTGCAGTTACTTAGTAATCTGATGCATGGAATGGCCACGTCTGTGCAGTTACTTAGTAATCTGATGCATGGAATGGCCACATCTCTGAAGTTAGTAATCTGATGCATGGAATGGCCACATCTCTGAAGTTACTTAGTAATCTGATGCATGGAATGGCCACGTCTGTGCAGTTACTTAGTAATCTGATGCATGGAATGGCCACGTCTCTGCAGTTAGTAATCTGATGCATGGAATGGCCACGTCCCTTCAGTTTTATTTTGCCCATGTGTACCCCAGAAATGCAGAGTGAGTGACAGGGGAAGCCGTTTGTAGGTGATAACAGGTGCTGGCTATTAAAAATGGGGGCGTGGAGGTGCAAACGCAGGCGTGCCTGAGCATCTCAGCGGCGTGTTAGAGGTGTGCATAATTATAAAACAGCGTCATAGTACACGTCACCTTGCTGGTTTTTACACTGAAGTGCTCACAATGCTTGTGGCAGGGTATGGTCAACCTCAATCCGATGTTACCCGATGTACCGATGGTTACACACACTTCCTGGACATGATTTGCACAAGTGGGCGTCTTACAACAGGCTGGTGGGTGTCTGCATACCCTGTGTGATCGCTCTGTAAGAAATACTGGGCGTGCTAATGCATTGCTGTGCGGTAGCACTGCCTACGCAAATTTGCATACACATCGTGCGAGCGGACAAATCTAGCGAGCGGCTCTGAATCAGGCCCATAGTGCGAGGATATATGATAAGGCATATGCAGGGATAGCAGCTCCCAAAGAGGCCCGTCCCTGCGATGTGCTGGGAGTATAGTGACCACATCAGAGGGATACGGGTGGGCTTAGTCCTGTATACAGAGCGCTGTGACCCAGGATACGGGTGGGCTTCGTCCTGTACACAGAGCGCTGTGACCCAGGATACGGGTGGGCTTAGTCCTGTACACAGAGCGCTGTGACCCAGGGTACAGGTGGGCTTAGTCCTGTATACAGAGCGCTGTGACCCAGGATACGGGTGGGCTTAGTCCTGTATACAGAGCGCTGTGACCCAGGATACGGGTGGGCTTCGTCCTGTACACAGAGCGCTGGGACCCAGGATACGGGTGGGCTTAGTCCTGTACACAGAGCGCTGGGACCCAGGATACGGGTGGGCTTAGTCCTGTACACAGAGCGCTGTGACCCAGGGTACGGGTGGGCTTAGACCTGTATACAGAGCGCTGTGACCCAGGATACGGGAGGGCTTAGACCTGTATACAGAGCTCTGTGACCCTGGATACGGGTGGGCTTAGTCCTGTATACAGAGCCCTGTGACCCAGGATACGGGTGGGCTTAGTCCTGTATACAGAGCGCTGTGACCCAGGATACGGGTGGGCTTAGTCCTGTATACAGAGCGCTGTGACCCAGGATACGGGTGGGCTTAGTCCTGTATACAGAGCGCTGTGACCCAGGATACGGGTGGGCTTAGTCCTGTATACAGAGCGCTGTGACCCAGGATACGGGTGGGCTTAGTCCTGTACACAGAGCGCTGGGACCCAGGATACGGGTGGGCTTAGTCCTGTACACAGAGCGCTGTGACCCAGGATACGGGTGGGCTTAGTACTGTATACAGAGCGCTGTGACCCAGGATACGGGTGGGCTTAGTACTGTATACAGAGCGCTGTGACCCAGGATACGGGTGGGTTTAGACCTGTATACAGAGCGCTGTGACCCAGGATACGGGTGGGCTTAGTCCTGTATACAGAGCGCTGTGACCCAGGAATACGTGTGGGCTTAGTCCTGTATACAGAGCTCTGGGACCCAGGATATGGGTGGGCTTAGTCCTGTATACAGAGCTCTGGGACCCAGGATACGGGTGGGCTTAGTCCTGTATACAGAGCTCTGGGACCCAGGATACGGGTGGGCTTAGTCCTGTATACAGAGCTCTGGGACCCAGGATACGGGTGGGCTTAGACCTGTATACAGAGCGCTGTGACCCAGGATACGGGTGGGCTTAGTCCTGTATACAGAGCGCTGTGACCCAGGATACGGGTGGGCTTAGTCCTGTATACAGAGCGCTGTGACCCAGGATACGGGTGGGCTTAGTCCTGTATACAGAGCGCTGTGACCCAGGATACGGGTGGGCTTAGTCCTGTATACAGAGCGCTGTGACCCAGGATACGGGTGGGCTTAGTCCTGTATACAGAGCGCTGTGACCCAGGATACGGGTGGGCTTAGTCCTGTATACAGAGCGCTGTGACCCATGATACGGGTGGGCTTATACCTGTACACAGAGCGCTGTGACCCAGAATACGGGTGGGCTTCGTCCTGTATACAGAGCGCTGTGACCCAGGATACGGGTGGGCTTAGTCCTGTATACAGAGCTCTGTTACCCAGGATACGGGTGGGCTTAGTCCTGTATACAGAGCGCTGTGACCCAGGATACGGGTGGGCTTAGTCCTGTATACAGAGCGCTGTGACCCATGATACGGGTGGGCTTCGTCCTGTATACAGAGCGCTGTGACCCAGGATACGGGTGGGCTTATACCTGTACACAGAGCGCTGTGACCCAGGATACGGGTGGGCTTAGTCCTGTACACAGAGCGCTGTGACCCAGGATACGGGTGGGCTTAGTCCTGTACACAGAGCTCTGTGACCCAGGATACGGGTGGGCTTCGTCCTGTATACAGAGCGCTGTGACCCAGGATACGGGTGGGCTTATACCTGTACACAGAGCGCTGTGACCCATGATACGGGTGGGCTTCGTCCTGTATACAGAGCGCTGTGACCCAGGATACGGGTGGGCTTATACCTGTACACAGAGCGCTGTGACCCAGGATACGGGTGGGCTTATACCTGTACACAGAGCGCTGTGACCCAGGATACGGGTGGGCTTCGTCCTGTATACAGAGCGCTGTGACCCAGGATACGGGTGGGCTTATACCTGTACACAGAGCGCTGTGACCCATGATACGGGTGGGCTTCGTCCTGTATACAGAGCGCTGTGACCCAGGATACGGGTGGGCTTATACCTGTACACAGAGCGCTGTGACCCAGGATACGGGTGGGCTTATACCTGTACACAGAGCGCTGTGACCCAGGATACGGGTGGGCTTATACCTGTACACAGAGCGCTGTGACCCAGGATACGGGTGGGCTTCGTCCTGTATACAGAGCGCTGTGACCCAGGATACGGGTGGGCTTATACCTGTACACAGAGCGCTGTGACCCAGGATACGGGTGGGCTTAGTCCTGTACACAGAGCGCTGTGACCCAGGATACGGGTGGGCTTAGACCTGTATACAGAGCGCTGTGACCCAGGATACGGGTGGGCTTAGTCCTGTATACAGAGCGCTGTGACCCAGGATACGGGTGGGATTAGTCCTGTATACAGAGCGCTGTGACCCAGGATACGGGTGGGCTTAGTCCTGTATACAGAGCGCTGTGACCCAGGATACGGGTGGGCTTAGACCTGTATACAGAGCGCTGTGACCCAGGATACGGGTGGGCTTAGACCTGTATACAGAGCGCTGTGACCCAGGATACGGGTGGGCTTAGACCTGTATACAGAGCTCTGTGACCCAGGATACGGGTGGGCTTAGTACTGTATACAGAGCGCTGTGACCCAGGATACGGGTGGGCTTAGTCCTGTACACAGAGCGCTGTGACCCAGGATACGGGTGGGCTTAGTCCTGTATACAGAGCGCTGTGACCCAGGATACGGGTGGGCTTAGTCCTGTATACAGAGCGCTGTGACCCAGGATACGGGTGGGCTTAGTCCTGTATACAGAGCTCTGTGACCCAGGATACGGGTGGGCTTAGTCCTGTATACAGAGCGCTGTGACCCAGGATACGGGTGGGCTTTGTACTGTATACAGAGCGCTGTGACCCAGGATACGGGTGGGCTTTGTACTGTACACAGAGCGCTGTGACCCAGGATACGGGTGGGCTTAGTCCTGTATACAGAGCGCTGTGACCCAGGATACGGGTGGGCTTAGACCTGTATACAGAGCGCTGTGACCCAGGATACGGGTGGGCTTAGTCCTGTATACAGAGCGCTGTGACCCAGGATACGGGTGGGCTTAGTCCTGTATACAGAGCGCTGTGACCCAGGATACGGGTGGGCTTAGTCCTGTATACAGAGCGCTGTGACCCAGGATACGGGGTGGGCTTCGTCCTGTATACAGAGCGCTGTGACCTATTAGAGAATGGGGAGGGTCTTCGCCTTGGACGCAGAGCTGTGTGACTCATATTAAGTACTATATATACCGTTCGTCCATTACTGCAGGTAATAATCAGAAGGCATGTTGGGCACGTGCTGCTGTATACTGGTGACACCAGTGACATTGGTGAGATTGTCAATATTTGGCGTGGAGTAATCACTGATACGTCCTAATGTCGCCTTGTCCTTGTGTTTCTGTATAATCTTATAAAGTGATAAGCTGTGCCCGTACAATGTCACCCCTGCCTGTGACGGCATCACACCCGTATCCCCTCCCTCCTACCTGTCCCTTCTCTCACTCCTCTCCGTTACTCTCCGGTGACCAGCCATGGCTCAGGTAAGTGGCCCAAATCCTTCACCCCCTCTGTAATATCTTCTCTCTGTCCACACACATTCCTGCTTTATTTTAGGCACTGAAGTTTCTTTAGTCTCTTCGCTCCATGTTACAGACGTGTCTCCTCATACACCTAGCCTAGGTCATACGACACAGAACACACCACTCACAGTGTACCAGAGACGCCCGGCTGTGTATACAGACGTGTCTCCTCATACACCTAGCCTAGGTCATACGGCACAGAACACACCACTCACAGTGTACCAGAGACGCCCGGCTGTGTATACAGACGTGTCTCCTCATACACCTAGCCTAGGTCATACGGCACGGAACACACCGCTCACAGTGTACCAGAGACGCCGGGCTGTGTATACAGACGTGTCTCCTCATACACCTAGCCTAGGTCATACGGCACGGAGCACACCGCTCACAGTGTACCAGAGACGCCCGGCTGTGTATACAGACGTCTCCTCATACACCTAGCCTAGGTCATACGGCAGGGAACACACCATTCACAGTGTACCAGAGACGCCGGGCTGTGTATACAGACGTGTCTCCTCATACACCTAGCCTAGGTCATACGGCACAGAACACACCGCTCACAGTGTACCAGAGACGCCGGGCTGTGTATACAGACGTGTCTCCTCATACACCTAGCCTAGGTCATACGGCACAGAACACACCACTCACAGTGTACCAGAGACGCCCGGCTGTGTATACAGACGTCTCCTCATACACCTAGCCTAGGTCATACGGCACAGAACACACCACTCACAGTGTACCAGAGACGCCGGGCTGTGTATACAGACGTCTCCTCATACACCTAGCCTAGGTCATACGGCACAGAACACACCGCTCACAGTGTACCAGAGACGCCGGGCTGTGTATACAGACTTCTCTCTTCATACACCTAGCCTAGGTCATACGGCACGGAACACACCGCTCACAGTGTACCAGAGACGCCCGGCTGTGTATACAGACGTCTCCTCATACACCTAGCCTAGGTCATACGGCACGGAACACACAGCTCACAGTGTACCAGAGACGCCGGGCTGTGTATACAGACGTCTCCTCATACACCTAGCCTAGGTCATACGGCCCTGAACACACCGCTCACAGTGTACCAGAGACGCCGGGCTGTGTATACAGACGTCTCTCCTCATACACCTAGCCTAGGTCATACGGCACGGAACACACAGCTCACAGTGTACCAGAGACGCCGGGCTGTGTATACAGACGTCTCCTCATACACCTAGCCTAGGTCATACGGCACGGAACACACAGCTCACAGTGTACCAGAGACGCCGGGCTGTGTATACAGACGTCTCCTCATACACCTAGCCTAGGTCATACGGCACGGAACACACCGCAGTGTACCAGAGACGCTGGGCTGTGTATACAGACGTCTCTCCTCATACACCTAGCCTAGGTCATACGGCACGGAACACACAGCTCACAGTGTACCAGAGACGCCGGGCTGTGTATACAGACGTCTCCTCATACACCTAGCCTAGGTCATACGGCACAGAACACACCGCTCACAGTGTACCAGAGACGCCGGGCTGTGTATACAGACGTCTCCTCATACACCTAGCCTAGGTCATACGGCACAGAACACACAGCTCACAGTGTACCAGAGACGCCGGGCTGTGTATACAGACGTCTCCTCATACACCTAGCCTAGGTCATACGGCACAGAACACACCGCTCACAGTGTACCAGAGACGCTGGGCTGTGTATACAGACGTCTCTCCTCATACACCTAGCCTAGGTCATACGGCACAGAACACACCGCTCACAGTGTACCAGAGACGCCCGGCTGTGTATACAGACGTCTCCTCATACACCTAGCCTAGGTCATACGACACAGAACACACCGCTCACAGTGTACCAGAGACGCCGGGCTGTGTATACAGACGTCTCCTCATACACCTAGCCTAGGTCATACGGCACGGAACACACCGCTCACAGTGTACCAGAGACGCCGGGCTGTGTATACAGACGTCTCTCCTCATACACCTAGCCTAGGTCATACGGCACAGAACACACCGCTCACAGTGTACCAGAGACGCCGGGCTGTGTATACAGACGTCTCCTCATACACCTAGCCTAGGTCATACGGCACGGAACACACCGCTCACAGTGTACCAGAGACGCCGGGCTGTGTATACAGACGTCTCCTCATACACCTAGCCTAGGTCATACGGCACAGAACACACCGCTCACAGTGTACCAGAGACGCCGGGCTGTGTATACAGACGTCTCCTCATACACCTAGCCTAGGTCATATGGCACAGAACACACCGCTCACAGTGTACCAGAGACGCCCGGCTGTGTATACAGACGTGTCTCCTCCTACACCTAGCCTAGGTCATACGGCCCAGAACACACCGCTCACAGTGTACCAGAGACGCCGGGCTGTGTATACAGACGTCTCCTCATACACCTAGCCTAGGTCATACGGCACAGAACACACCGCTCACAGTGTACCAGAGACGCCGGGCTGTGTATACAGACGTCTCCTCATACACCTAGCCTAGGTCATATGGCACAGAACACACCGCTCACAGTGTACCAGAGACGCCCGGCTGTGTATACAGACGTGTCTCCTCCTACACCTAGCCTAGGTCATACGGCCCAGAACACACCGCTCACAGTGTACCAGAGACGCCGGGCTGTGTATACAGACGTCTCTCTTCATACACCTAGCCTAGGTCATACGGCACGGAACACACCGCTCACAGTGTACCAGAGACGCCCGGCTGTGTATACAGACGTGTCTCCTCCTACACCTAGCCTAGGTCATACGGCCCGGAACACACCGCTCACAGTGTACCAGAGACGCCGGGCTGTGTATACAGACGTCTCTCTTCATACACCTAGCCTAGGTCATACGGCACGGAACACACCGCTCACAGTGTACCAGAGACGCCGGGCTGTGTATACAGACGTCTCTCCTCATACACCTAGCCTAGGTCATACGGCACGGAGCACACCGCTCACAGTGTACCAGAGACGCCCGGCTGTGTATACAGACGTCTCCTCATACACCTAGCCTAGGTCATACGGCACGGAACACACCGCTCACAGTGTACCAGAGACGCTGGGCTGTGTATACAGACGTCTCTCCTCATACACCTAGCCTAGGTCATACGGCACAGAACACACCGCTCACAGTGTACCAGAGACGCCGGGCTGTGTATACAGACGTCTCCTCATACACCTAGCCTAGGTCATACGGCACAGAACACACAGCTCACAGTGTACCAGAGACGCCGGGCTGTGTATACAGACGTCTCCTCATACACCTAGCCTAGGTCATACGGCACGGAACACACCGCTCACAGTGTACCAGAGACGCCGGGCTGTGTATACAGACGTGTCTCCTCATACACCTAGCCTAGGTCATACGGCACGGAGCACACCGCTCACAGTGTACCAGAGACGCCGGGCTGTGTATACAGACGTGTCTCCTCATACACCTAGCCTAGGTCATACGGCACGGAGCACACCGCTCACAGTGTACCAGAGACGCCGGGCTGTGTATACAGACGTGTCTCCTCATACACCTAGCCTAGGTCATACGGCACAGAACACACCGCTCACAGTGTACCAGAGACGCCGGGCTGTGTATACAGACGTCTCTCTTCATACACCTAGCCTAGGTCATACGGCACGGAACACACCGCTCACAGTGTACCAGAGACGCCGGGCTGTGTATACAGACGTCTCTCCTCATACACCTAGCCTAGGTCATACGGCACGGAGCACACCGCTCACAGTGTACCAGAGACGCCCGGCTGTGTATACAGACGTGTCTCCTCATACACCTAGCCTAGGTCATACGGCACGGAACACACCGCTCACAGTGTACCAGAGACGCCGGGCTGTGTATACAGACGTGTCTCCTCATACACCTAGCCTAGGTCATACGGCACGGAGCACACCGCTCACAGTGTACCAGAGACGCCGGGCTGTGTATACAGACGTGTCTCCTCATACACCTAGCCTAGGTCATACGGCACGGAACACACCGCTCACAGTGTACCAGAGACGCCCGGCTGTGTATACAGACGTCTCCTCATACACCTAGCCTAGGTCATACGGCACGGAACACACCGCTCACAGTGTACCAGAGACGCCGGGCTGTGTATACAGATGTCTCCTCATACACCTAGCCTAGGTCATACGGCACAGAACACACAGCTCACAGTGTACCAGAGACGCCGGGCTGTGTATACAGACGTCTCCTCATACACCTAGCCTAGGTCATACGGCACGGAACACACCGCTCACAGTGTACCAGAGACGCCGGGCTGTGTATACAGACGTGTCTCCTCATACACCTAGCCTAGGTCATACGGCACGGAACACACCGCTCACAGTGTACCAGAGACGCCCGGCTGTGTATACAGACGTCTCCTCATACACCTAGCCTAGGTCATACGGCACGGAACACACCGCTCACAGTGTACCAGAGACGCCGGGCTGTGTATACAGATGTCTCCTCATACACCTAGCCTAGGTCATACGGCACAGAACACACCGCTCACAGTGTACCAGAGACGCCGGGCTGTGTATACAGACGTGTCTCCTCATACACCTAGCCTAGGTCATACGGCACGGAACACACCGCTCACAGTGTACCAGAGACGCCGGGCTGTGTATACAGACGTCTCCTCATACACCTAGCCTAGGTCATACGGCACAGAACACACAGCTCACAGTGTACCAGAGACGCCGGGCTGTGTATACAGACGTGTCTCCTCATACACCTAGCCTAGGTCATACGGCACGGAGCACACCGCTCACAGTGTACCAGAGACGCCCGGCTGTGTATACAGACGTCTCCTCATACACCTAGCCTAGGTCATACGGCACAGAACACACCACTCACAGTGTACCAGAGACGCCGGGCTGTGTATACAGACGTCTCCTCATACACCTAGCCTAGGTCATACGGCACAGAACACACCGCTCACAGTGTACCAGAGACGCCGGGCTGTGTATACAGACTTCTCTCTTCATACACCTAGCCTAGGTCATACGGCACGGAACACACCGCTCACAGTGTACCAGAGACGCCCGGCTGTGTATACAGACGTCTCCTCATACACCTAGCCTAGGTCATACGGCACGGAACACACAGCTCACAGTGTACCAGAGACGCCGGGCTGTGTATACAGACGTCTCCTCATACACCTAGCCTAGGTCATACGGCCCTGAACACACCGCTCACAGTGTACCAGAGACGCCGGGCTGTGTATACAGACGTCTCTCCTCATACACCTAGCCTAGGTCATACGGCACGGAACACACAGCTCACAGTGTACCAGAGACGCCGGGCTGTGTATACAGACGTCTCCTCATACACCTAGCCTAGGTCATACGGCACGGAACACACAGCTCACAGTGTACCAGAGACGCCGGGCTGTGTATACAGACGTCTCCTCATACACCTAGCCTAGGTCATACGGCACGGAACACACCGCAGTGTACCAGAGACGCTGGGCTGTGTATACAGACGTCTCTCCTCATACACCTAGCCTAGGTCATACGGCACGGAACACACAGCTCACAGTGTACCAGAGACGCCGGGCTGTGTATACAGACGTCTCCTCATACACCTAGCCTAGGTCATACGGCACAGAACACACCGCTCACAGTGTACCAGAGACGCCGGGCTGTGTATACAGACGTCTCCTCATACACCTAGCCTAGGTCATACGGCACGGAACACACCGCAGTGTACCAGAGACGCTGGGCTGTGTATACAGACGTCTCTCCTCATACACCTAGCCTAGGTCATACGGCACGGAACACACAGCTCACAGTGTACCAGAGACGCCGGGCTGTGTATACAGACGTCTCCTCATACACCTAGCCTAGGTCATACGGCACAGAACACACCGCTCACAGTGTACCAGAGACGCTGGGCTGTGTATACAGACGTCTCTCCTCATACACCTAGCCTAGGTCATACGGCACAGAACACACCGCTCACAGTGTACCAGAGACGCCCGGCTGTGTATACAGACGTCTCCTCATACACCTAGCCTAGGTCATACGGCACAGAACACACCGCTCACAGTGTACCAGAGACGCCGGGCTGTGTATACAGACGTCTCCTCATACACCTAGCCTAGGTCATACGGCACGGAACACACCGCTCACAGTGTACCAGAGACGCCGGGCTGTGTATACAGACGTCTCTCCTCATACACCTAGCCTAGGTCATACGGCACAGAACACACCGCTCACAGTGTACCAGAGACGCCGGGCTGTGTATACAGACGTCTCCTCATACACCTAGCCTAGGTCATACGGCACAGAACACACCGCTCACAGTGTACCAGAGACGCCGGGCTGTGTATACAGACGTCTCCTCATACACCTAGCCTAGGTCATACGGCACGGAACACACCGCTCACAGTGTACCAGAGACGCCGGGCTGTGTATACAGACGTCTCCTCATACACCTAGCCTAGGTCATACGGCACAGAACACACCGCTCACAGTGTACCAGAGACGCCGGGCTGTGTATACAGACGTCTCCTCATACACCTAGCCTAGGTCATATGGCACAGAACACACCGCTCACAGTGTACCAGAGACGCCCGGCTGTGTATACAGACGTGTCTCCTCCTACACCTAGCCTAGGTCATACGGCCCAGAACACACCGCTCACAGTGTACCAGAGACGCCGGGCTGTGTATACAGACGTCTCCTCATACACCTAGCCTAGGTCATACGGCACAGAACACACCGCTCACAGTGTACCAGAGACGCCGGGCTGTGTATACAGACGTCTCCTCATACACCTAGCCTAGGTCATATGGCACAGAACACACCGCTCACAGTGTACCAGAGACGCCCGGCTGTGTATACAGACGTGTCTCCTCCTACACCTAGCCTAGGTCATACGGCCCAGAACACACCGCTCACAGTGTACCAGAGACGCCGGGCTGTGTATACAGACGTCTCTCTTCATACACCTAGCCTAGGTCATACGGCACGGAACACACCGCTCACAGTGTACCAGAGACGCCCGGCTGTGTATACAGACGTGTCTCCTCCTACACCTAGCCTAGGTCATACGGCCCGGAACACACCGCTCACAGTGTACCAGAGACGCCGGGCTGTGTATACAGACGTCTCTCTTCATACACCTAGCCTAGGTCATACGGCACGGAACACACCGCTCACAGTGTACCAGAGACGCCGGGCTGTGTATACAGACGTCTCTCCTCATACACCTAGCCTAGGTCATACGGCACGGAGCACACCGCTCACAGTGTACCAGAGACGCCCGGCTGTGTATACAGACGTCTCCTCATACACCTAGCCTAGGTCATACGGCACGGAACACACCGCTCACAGTGTACCAGAGACGCTGGGCTGTGTATACAGACGTCTCTCCTCATACACCTAGCCTAGGTCATACGGCACAGAACACACCGCTCACAGTGTACCAGAGACGCCGGGCTGTGTATACAGACGTCTCCTCATACACCTAGCCTAGGTCATACGGCACAGAACACACAGCTCACAGTGTACCAGAGACGCCGGGCTGTGTATACAGACGTCTCCTCATACACCTAGCCTAGGTCATACGGCACGGAACACACCGCTCACAGTGTACCAGAGACGCCGGGCTGTGTATACAGACGTGTCTCCTCATACACCTAGCCTAGGTCATACGGCACGGAGCACACCGCTCACAGTGTACCAGAGACGCCGGGCTGTGTATACAGACGTGTCTCCTCATACACCTAGCCTAGGTCATACGGCACGGAGCACACCGCTCACAGTGTACCAGAGACGCCGGGCTGTGTATACAGACGTGTCTCCTCATACACCTAGCCTAGGTCATACGGCACAGAACACACCGCTCACAGTGTACCAGAGACGCCGGGCTGTGTATACAGACGTGTCTCCTCATACACCTAGCCTAGGTCATACGGCACAGAACACACCGCTCACAGTGTACCAGAGACGCCGGGCTGTGTATACAGACGTCTCTCTTCATACACCTAGCCTAGGTCATACGGCACGGAACACACCGCTCACAGTGTACCAGAGACGCCGGGCTGTGTATACAGACGTCTCTCCTCATACACCTAGCCTAGGTCATACGGCACGGAGCACACCGCTCACAGTGTACCAGAGACGCCCGGCTGTGTATACAGACGTGTCTCCTCATACACCTAGCCTAGGTCATACGGCACGGAACACACCGCTCACAGTGTACCAGAGACGCCGGGCTGTGTATACAGACGTGTCTCCTCATACACCTAGCCTAGGTCATACGGCACGGAGCACACCGCTCACAGTGTACCAGAGACGCCGGGCTGTGTATACAGACGTGTCTCCTCATACACCTAGCCTAGGTCATACGGCACGGAACACACCGCTCACAGTGTACCAGAGACGCCCGGCTGTGTATACAGACGTCTCCTCATACACCTAGCCTAGGTCATACGGCACGGAACACACCGCTCACAGTGTACCAGAGACGCCGGGCTGTGTATACAGATGTCTCCTCATAGACCTAGCCTAGGTCATACGGCACAGAACACACAGCTCACAGTGTACCAGAGACGCCGGGCTGTGTATACAGACGTCTCCTCATACACCTAGCCTAGGTCATACGGCACGGAACACACCGCTCACAGTGTACCAGAGACGCCGGGCTGTGTATACAGACGTGTCTCCTCATACACCTAGCCTAGGTCATACGGCACGGAACACACCGCTCACAGTGTACCAGAGACGCCCGGCTGTGTATACAGACGTCTCCTCATACACCTAGCCTAGGTCATACGGCACGGAACACACCGCTCACAGTGTACCAGAGACACCGGGCTGTGTATACAGATGTCTCCTCATACACCTAGCCTAGGTCATACGGCACAGAACACACAGCTCACAGTGTACCAGAGACGCCGGGCTGTGTATACAGACGTCTCCTCATACACCTAGCCTAGGTCATACGGCACGGAACACACCGCTCACAGTGTACCAGAGACGCCGGGCTGTGTATACAGACGTCTCTCCTCATACACCTAGCCTAGGTCATACGGCACGGAACACACCGCTCACAGTGTACCAGAGACGCCGGGCTGTGTATACAGACGTCTCCTCATACACCTAGCCTAGGTCATACTGCACAGAACACACCACTCACAGTGTACCAGAGACGCCGGGCTGTGTATACAGACGTCTCCTCATACACCTAGCCTAGGTCATACGGCACAGAACACACCGCTCACAGTGTACCAGAGACGCCGGGCTGTGTATACAGACGTCTCCTCATACACCTAGCCTAGGTCATACGGCACGGAGCACACCGCTCACAGTGTACCAGAGACGCCGGGCTGTGTATACAGACGTGTCTCCTCATACACCTAGCCTAGGTCATACGGCACGGAGCACACCGCTCACAGTGTACCAGAGACGCCGGGCTGTGTATACAGATTTAGGCTCCGTCGCACATCACATTGAGCACTGCAGGATCGCTAAGTCGTTTTGTTGCTTTATTTAGGCAAAATAAGATGCACATTTTTAGTGAGAAAGACGCTCGACTTAGAGTCATACGTTACCTTTTACTGTACTGTAGCCACAGTCTGAGGACACAATTGTATCTATTTCCAGTTACTTATATAGTGCACACATTCCACAGCGCTTTACATAGAATATTTCATTTATTAATACCAGCTTACAATCTATATCCCTATCACATGGACACACACACACTCACATATACACACACTCACATATACACACACTCACATATACACACACTCACATATACACACACTCACATATACACACACTCACATATACACACACTCACATATACACACACGCTCACATATATACACACACTCACTCATATATACACACACTCACTCATATATACACACACTCACTCATATATACACAGTCACATATACACACTCACATATATACACAGACTAACTCATATATACACACACACCCACATATACACATCCACTCACTCATATATACACAAGCTCACTCACATATATACACACACACTCATATATACACACACTCATATATACACACACTCATATATACACACACTCATATATACACACACTCATATATACACACACTCACATATATACACTCACTCATATATATACACACACTCACATATACACACACCCACATATACAAATCCACTCACTCATATATATACACACACTCTCATATATATATACACACACTCATATATACACATCCACTCACTCATATATACACACACCCACATATACACATCCACTCACTCATATATATACACACACTCTCATATATATACACACACACACACTCACATATACACACACTCACATATACACACACTCACATATACACACACTCACATTTTTACACATACTCCCATATATACACTCACTCATATATATATACACACTCACATATACACACACCCACATATACACATCCACTCACTCATATATATACACACACTCACATATATACACACACTCACATATACACATCCACTCACTCATATATACACACACTCACTCATATATACACACACCCACATATACACATCCACTCACTCATATATACACACACACACTCAGATATATACACGCACTCACTCATACATACACACACATATATATATATATATATATATATACACACACACACACTCATATATACACACACTCACATATATACACACATATATATATATATATACACACACTCACTCATATATACACACACTCACATATATACACACACACACTCATATATACACACACTCACATATATACACACACACACTCATATATACACACACTCTCATATATACACACACTCACATATATACACACACTCACATATATATACACACACACACTCACATATACACACACTCACATATATACACACACACACACACTCAAATATTCATACTCACTCATATATACACACACTCATATATACACACTCTCATATATACACACTCTCATATATACACACACTCACTATAGAGTGCATTCCTCCTCAGAAGCCACTACCAGTATGTTTTTGAATTGTGGAAGGAAACCGGAGCACCCAGAGGACAGTCACACAAGCACATGGAGAACGTACAAACTCTGCACAGACAGCCCTGCCTTGAGTCATACTATAATGCAAGTGCTGTGAGGGAGCAGTGCTAATCACTGTGACACCGTGCTGCCACATTATCCCTGATCTGATGCCGATTAGATTGAAGCTTGCGAGCAGGGCCCTCTTAACTTTCTGTCTGTTTGTCTACTATTACGTAGTTTTATTTTATTACCATTTTGTTCACATTCCTAAAGCGCAACAGATTATGCTGGTGCTATATAAGTAACTGTACCCTGTATTCCACGGCCGGTTTCTCCTTACTTATCCTTTGTTACCAGCTGTCTCACATGTTTAATAGGTAGTTCTTGGCAATGTTTCACCTGGACATTGTCCTCATCATATAATACTAATTACATATACAGTAATGTCCCTCATAGCTCATGTATAGGCTTCCCGGCAGCATTATATACAGTAACGTCCCTCGTAGCTCATGTATACGCTTCCTGGCAGCATTATATACAGTAATGTCCCTCATAGCTCATGTATACGCTTCCCGGCACCATTATATACAGTAATGTCCCTCATAGCTCATGTATACGCTTCCTGGCAGCATTATATACAGTAATGTCCCTCGTAGCTCATGTATACGCTTCCCGGCAGCATTATATACAGTAATGTCCCTCGTAGATCATGTATACGCTTCCCGGCAGCATTATATACAGTAACGTCCCTCATAGCTCATGTATACGCTTCGCGGCAGCATTATATACAGTAATGTCCCTCATAGCTCATGTATACGCTTCCCGGCAGCATTATATACAGTAATGTCCCTCGTAGCTCATGTATACGCTTCCCGGCAGCATTATATACAGTAATGTCCCTCGTAGCTCATGTATACGCTTCCCGGCAGCATTATATACAGTAATGTCCCTCGTAGCTCATGTATACGCTTCCCGGCAGCATTATATACAGTAATGTCCCTCATAGCTCATGTATACGCTTCCCGGCAGCATTATATACAGTAACGTCCCTCGTAGCTCATGTATACGCTTCCCGGCAGCATTATATACAGTAACGTCCCTCGTAGCTCATGTATACGCTTCCCGTCAGCATTATATACAGTAACGTCCCTCATAGCTCATGTATACGCTTCCCGGCAGCATTATATACAGTAATGTCCCTCGTAGATCATGTATAGGCTTCCCGGCAGCAGTATATACAGTAATGTCCCTCGTAGCTCATGTATACGCTTCCCGGCAGCATTATATACAGCAATGTCCCTCGTAGCTCATGTATACGCTTCCCGGCAGCATTATATACAGTAACGTCCCTCGTAGCTCATGTATACGCTTCCCGGCAGCATTATATACAGTAACGTCCCTCATAGCTCATGTATACGCTTCCCGGCAGCAGTATATACAGTAATGTCCCTCATAGCTCATGTATACGCTTCCCGGCAGCAGTATATACAGTAATGTCCCTCATAGCTCATGTATACGCTTCCCGGCAGCAGTATAAACAGTAATGTCCCTCATAGCTCATGTATACGCTTCCCGGCAGCATTATATACAGTAATGTCCCTCATAGCTCATGTATACGCTTCCCGGCAGCAGTATATACAGTAATGTCCCTCATAGCTCATGTATACGCTTCCCGGCAGCATTATATACAGTAATGTCCCTCGTAGATCATGTATACGCTTCCCGGCAGCATTATATACAGTAACGTCCCTCGTAGCTCATGTATACGCTTCGCGGCAGCATTATATACAGTAACGTCCCTCATAGCTCATGTATACGCTTCGCGGCAGCATTATATACAGTAATGTCCCTCATAGCTCATGTATACGCTTCCCGGCAGCATTATATACAGTAATGTCCCTCATAGCTCATGTATACGCTTCCCGGCAGCATTATATACAGTAATGTCCCTCGTAGCTCATGTATACGCTTCCCGGCAGCATTATATACAGTAATGTCCCTCGTAGCTCATGTATACGCTTCCCGGCAGCATTATATACAGTAATGTCCCTCATAGCTCATGTATACGCTTCCCGGCAGCATTATATACAGTAATGTCCCTCGTAGCTCATGTATACGCTTCCCGGCAGCATTATATACAGTAATGTCCCTCATAGCTCATGTATACGCTTCCCGGCAGCATTATATACAGTAATGTCCCTCATAGCTCATGTATACGCTTCCCGGCAGCATTATATACAGTAATGTCCCTCATAGCTCATGTATACGCTTCCCGGCAGCATTATATACAGTAATGTCCCTCGTAGATCATGTATAGGCTTCCCGGCAGCAGTATATACAGTAATGTCCCTCGTAGCTCATGTATACGCTTCCCGGCAGCATTATATACAGCAATGTCCCTCATAGCTCATGTATACGCTTCCCGGCAGCATTATATACAGTAACGTCCCTCATAGCTCATGTATACGCTTCCCGGCAGCATTATATACAGTAACGTCCCTCATAGCTCATGTATACGCTTCCCGGCAGCATTATATACAGTAACGTCCCTCATAGCTCATGTATACGCTTCCCGGCAGCATTATATACAGTAACGTCCCTCGTAGATCATGTATAGGCTTCCCGGCAGCAGTATATACAGTAATGTCCCTCGTAGCTCATGTATACGCTTCCGGCAGCATTATATACAGCAATGTCCCTCATAGCTCATGTATACGCTTCCCGGCAGCATTATATACAGTAACGTCCCTCATAGCTCATGTATACGCTTCCCGGCAGCATTATATACAGTAATGTCCCTCATAGCTCATGTATACGCTTCCCGGCAGCAGTATATACAGTAATGTCCCTCATAGCTCATGTATACGCTTCCCGGCAGCAGTATATACAGTAATGTCCCTCATAGCTCATGTATACGCTTCCCGGCAGCATTATATACAGTAATGTCCCTCATAGCTCATGTATACGCTTCCCGGCAGCATTATATACAGTAATGTCCCTCATAGCTCATGTATACGCTTCCCGGCAGCAGTATATACAGTAACGTCCCTCATAGCTCATGTATACGCTTCCCGGCAGCATTATATACAGTAATGTCCCTCGTAGCTCATGTATAGGCTTCCCGGCAGCATTATATACAGTAACGTCCCTCGTAGCTCATGTATACGCTTCCCGGCAGCATTATATACAGTAATGTCCCTCATAGCTCATGTATACGCTTCCCGGCAGCATTATATACAGTAATGTCCCTCATAGCTCATGTATAGGCTTCCCGGCAGCATTATATACAGTAATGTCCCTCATAGCTCATGTATACGCTTCCCGGCAGCATTATATACAGTAATGTCCCTCGTAGCTCATGTATACGCTTCCCGGCAGCATTATATACAGTAATGTCCCTCATAGCTCATGTATACGCTTCCCGGCAGCATTATATACAGTAATGTCCCTCATAGCTCATGTATACGCTTCCCGGCAGCATTATATACAGTAATGTCCCTCATAGCTCATGTATAGGCTTCCCGGCAGCATTATATACAGTAATGTCCCTCGTAGCTCATGTATACGCTTCCCGGCAGCATTATATACAGTAACGTCCCTCGTAGATCATGTATAGGCTTCCCGGCAGCATTATATACAGTAACGTCCCTCGTAGCTCATGTATACGCTTCCCGGCAGCATTATATACAGTAATGTCCCTCATAGCTCATGTATACGCTTCCCGGCAGCAGTATATACAGTAATGTCCCTCATAGCTCATGTATACGCTTCCCGGCAGCATTATATACAGTAACGTCCCTCGTAGATCATGTATAGGCTTCCCGGCAGCATTATATACAGTAACGTCCCTCGTAGCTCATGTATACGCTTCCCGGCAGCAGTATATACAGTAATGTCCCTCGTAGCTCATGTATACGCTTCCCGGCACCATTATATACAGTAACGTCCCTCATAGCTCATGTATACGCTTCCCGGCAGCATTATATACAGTAACGTCTCTCATAGCTCATGTATACGCTTCCCGGCAGCATTATATACAGTAACGTCTCTCATAGCTCATGTATACGCTTCCCGGCAGCATTATATACAGTAATGTCCCTCATAGCTCATGCATACGCTTCCCGGCAGCAGTATATACAGTAATGTCCCTCATAGCTCATGTATACGCTTCCCGGCAGCATTATATACAGTAATGTCCCTCGTAGATCATGTATAAGCTTCCCGGCAGCAGTATATACAGTAATGTCCCTCGTAGATCATGTATACGCTTCCCGGCACCATTATATACAGTAATGTCCCTCGTAGCTCATGTATACGCTTCCCGGCACCATTATATACAGTAATGTCCCTCGTAGCTCATGTATACGCTTCCCGGCACCATTATATACAGTAATGTCCCTCGTAGCTCATGTATACGCTTCCCGGCAGCATTATATACAGTAATGTCCCTCGTAGATCATGTATACGCTTCCCGGCAGCATTATATACAGTAATGTCCCTCGTAGATCATGTATAGGCTTCCCGGCAGCAGTATATACAGTAATGTCCCTCGTAGATCATGTATAAGCTTCCCGGCAGCATTATATACAGTAATGTCCCTCGTAGCTCATGTATACGCTTCCCGGCAGCATTATATACAGTAACGTCCCTCATAGCTCATGTATACGCTTCCCGGCAGCAGTATATACAGTAACGTCCCTCGTAGATCATGTATACGCTTCCCGGCACCATTATATACAGTAATGTCCCTCGTAGCTCATGTATACGCTTCCCGGCAGCATTATATACAGTGTTGTTATTATTATTATTTCTTTATATGGCGCCATACAGGGAAATGACAGTGACACAGATAAACAATACAAGAGTCTGAGCAGCCAGTAAGATTCCTCTACAGTGGCAGTCGGTGCCCCAGTGCCCGGGGAGGGCATACAGACAAGATCAGATGTGCCGGGCGTTGGGGGCAAACTGGAGACCATAAAGAGGGGCATGCTTTCCTTTGAAAAAGCATTTCAGGGCGTTTGTGAACGCACCATAGACTGACACATCCAAACCAAGTCCTGACCTTATGCACACCATGATCATACAGTAGTAATAAGATCTGCTCTGATCACAGATAGCCGTAAGGTCTGCTGTATAGCCCACCAAGCCGCTACCGCCAAATGTTTTACCATAGATGAGACTAACAATATACAGCACTCTCCACCCTGTAATGGGGCACTCTCCACCCTGTAATGGGGCACTCTCCACCCTGTAATGGAGCACTCTCCACCCTATAATGGAGCACTCTCCCCCTGTAATGGGGCACTCTCCCCCTGTAATGGGGCACTCTCCCCTCCCCCTGTAATGGGGCACTCTCCCCTCCCCCTGTAATGGAGCACACACCTCTCCCCCTGTAATGGAGCACTCTCCCCCTGTAATGGAGCTCTCTCCCCCTGTAATGGGGCACTCTCCCCTCCCCCTGTAATGGGGCACTCTCCCCTCCCCCTGTAATGGAGCACACACCTCTCCCCCTGTAATGGAGCACTCTCCCCCTGTAATGGGGCACACACCTCTCCCCCTATAATGGAGCACTCTCCCCCTGTAATGGGGCACACACCTCTCCCCCTGTAATGGAGCACTCTCCCCCTGTAATGGAGCACTCCCCCCCTGTAATGGAGCACACGCCTCTCCCCCTGTAATGGATCACACGCCTCTCCCCCTGTAATGGATCACACGCCTCTCCCCCTGTAATGGAGCACACGCCTCTCCCCCTGTAATGGAGCACACGCCTCTCCCCCTGTAATGGAGCACACGCCTCTCCCCCTGTAATGGGGCACTCTCCCCCTGTAATGGAGCACTCTCCCCCTGTAATGGAGCACTCTCCCCCTGTAATGGAGCACTCTCCCCCTGTAATGGGGCACACACCTCTCCCCCTGTAATGGAGCACTCTCCCCCTGTAATGGAGCACTCTCCCCCTGTAATGGAGCACTCTCCCCCTGTAATGGGGCACTCTCCCCTCCCCCTGTAATGGAGCACACGCCTCTCCCCCTGTAATGGAGCACACGCCTCTCCCCCTGTAATGGAGCACACGCCTCTCCCCCTGTAATAGAGCACACGCCTCCCCCCTGTAATGGGGCACTCTCCCCCTGTAATGGAGCACTCTCCCCCTGTAATGGAGCACTCTCCCCCTGTAATGGGGCACACACCTCTCCCCCTGTAATGGAGTACTCTCCCCCTGTAATGGAGCACTCTCCCCCTGTAATGGGGTACTCTCCCCTCCCCCTGTAATGGAGCACTCTCCCCCTGTAATGGAGCACTCTCCCCCTGTAATGGCGCACTCTCCCCCTGTAATGGAGCACTCTCCCCCTGTAATGCAGCGCACACACCCCTGTAATGGGGCACACACCTCTCCCCCTGTAATGCAGTGCACACACCCCTGTAATGGGGCACACACCTCTTCCCCTGTACACTACCACCTGGGGGCTTTGCCATGAGTAACTCACCTGAATGCACAGAGCAGAGCATTATGACTGTTACACTATTAGTAATATATATTATATGTGTGGTTACATCTGGTTCTCTCCTCTCATGCATTTAACTCTCATCAGTTATAATAGTATCTGACAGCAATGTCTCTACTAATATCTACCCATTGTGTGTATTTGTTCCAGACACCTCCTGAAGCCTCTGCTCAGACGTCTCTGCATTATGACGATGATGGAGATGTTATCCAGGCCCTGGTCGTGGAAAGGTTTGAAAATATTCTCCAGGAAACTCATCCTCGCAGCCCAACTGAGCTGGGCAAGAGTTACAGTGAGGAGGACTTCCAATGTAAGTTACCCGCGGCCGTGTGCACCACTCGCTCACCACACGCATGACACACGGCCATGATAAAATAACCAATCCATTCATTAGGAATTGTCCAGCTGAATCATACACCATATCAATAGGAGAAGAGTCTCCTGTGCTCATGTGTGACGTGGGATATATCATAATTCCAAAAGTCTGCCGTGTTTGTAAAGCAGCAATTATTTAAAAACCAAAACCAGTGAGTGATTGGGGAACATGAGTAGAGTGAATGATGGTGGAACATGAATGGACTTAGTGATGGTGGAACTTAAATGGTGTTAGTGATGGTGGAACGTGAATGGACCGAGTGATGGTGGAACGTGAATGGACCGAGTGATGGTGGAACGTGAATGGACCGAGTGATGGTGGAACGTGAATGGACCGAGTGATGGTGGAACGTGAATGGACCGAGTGATGGTGGAACGTGAATGGACCGAGTGATGGTGGAACGTGAATGGACCGAGTGATGGTGGAACGTGAATGGACCGAGTGATGGTGGAACGTGAATGGACCGAGTGATGGTGGAACGTGAATGGAACGGGTGATGGTGGAACGTGAATGGACCGGGTGATGGTGGAACGTGAATGGACAGGGTGATGGTGGAACGTGAATGGACCGGGTGATGGTGGAACGTGAATGGACCGGGTGATGGTGGAACGTGAATGGGCCGGTGATGGTGGAACGCGAATGGGCCTTGTGATGGTCGAACGCGAATGGACCGGGTGATGGTGGAACGCGAATGGACCGGGTGATTGTGGAACGCGAATGGACCGGGTGATGGTGGAACGCGAATGGACCGGGTGATGGTGGAACGCGAATGGACCGGGTGATGGTGGAACCTGAATGGACCGGGTGATGGTGGAACCTGAATGGGATCAGTGATGGTGGAACCTGAATGGACCGGGTGATGGTGGAACGTGAATGGACCGGGTGATGGTGGAACGCGAATGGCCCGGGTGATGGTGGAACGCGAATGGACCGGGTGATGGTGGAACGCGAATGGACCGGGTGATGGTGGAACGCGAATGGACCGGGTGATGGTGGAACGCGAATGGACCGGGTGATGGTGGAACGCGAATGGACCGGGTGATGGTGGAACGCGAATGGACCGGGTGATGGTGGAACGCGAATGGACCGGGTGATGGTGGAACCTGAATGGACCGGGTGATGGTGGAACCTGAATGGGATCAGTGATGGTGGAACGTGAATGGACCGAGTGATGGTGGAACGTGAATGGGATCATTGATGGTGGAACATGAATGGGATCAGTGATGGTGAGTGAATGGAGACCATGAAGAGATTAAGCTAATGAATTTTCATGGCTGATTGAATATATGCACCATGGAGCTATGATCGGAGACATGTAGAGCACCAGCTTTCTATATTTGCTTTGACATGTTCTTCATGTGCTGATATGTTACACGCAGCAGCCATAGTATTATATATACATGTGAGGATGCCTTACATGACTTTTTATGCATTATTGATCTTTCTGGTTAGTTATTTATAGCACCTGTAATACCCAGATATCATCGTTATCCCATACTATGAATACTGCTGAATACTCTGTACATATTTATGTATCTATAATTATTTAGACCATCGTCAGTCCTCGCATCACATCCACCATCCTCTCTCATCTCACCTCCCCCCTGACTGCTCTAGTCGGGACCCTCGAAAACATAAAAAGAAGAGGAAAAAGCGGAGAAAGGGATCAATACTTGGAGATACTCCCGGGACCATTCAGGAGAGGGAGGAAGAGGAGGAAGAGGACACAGAGGGGGAGAAGACCCCTGATGAAGGGACGGAAGCAGTGGACATATTGGTAATACAGGTTCTATATGAGTATATAGCTGTGTATATGTAATATGCACTCTGTACCATTGGCTCCCACACCTTAACACTAGATGCAGACGCCATGTTTTGGAGGACTAATTATTATTATTATCATTTATTTATATGGCGCCACAAGTGTTCCGCAGCGCCTTACACAGTACATACACACATAGGTGACCAGTGACTTACAGTACAATACAGGACCAGGACATGGATAATATAAGTGACCATAACACCCAGATAAGCAACAGAGCATAAGCACCAAGTGTTAGGTGCCCTAGTGGGGGGTAAGAGATAAATGAGAAGAATATGTAAATATCTGTTACCCACGCAGTGCCTCCTGTGCTCGCTGACGGTACCCGGAACTCTCCTGGGCACATAGTGGGTATGTTGCACCAAAGCTAGCCTGCAACCGATGTAGTGATACAAAGGAGGGCGAGGTCAGCAGATAGGAACAAATCAGGCTGATGTCTGTCACTCCTCCAATACATCTCTTCAGCTCCATAGGGGGCACAAGGAGGACAATGGGAATAGCCTGGAGAGGAGAGTCTGGGCACCAATCAGTTAATTTAATTACCCAGCAACCCAGGGTTCCCTCTCCCCTATACCCTGCCACCAGCCCACAGCCAGCCAGGTAAGTCAGCAAGCCCGCGGCGATGTGCACGGAAATAGAGAGGGAAAAGAAAGAGCGTTACACACAGCGGCATGGTGCAGGGAGAGGGAGGAGAAAGAGCGTTACACACAGCGACATGGTGCGGGGAGAGGGAGAGGGAGGAGAAAGAGCGTTACACACAGCGGCATGGTGCGGGGAGAGGGAGGAGAAAGAGCGTTACACTCAGCGGCATGGTGCGGGAGAAGGAGGAGAAAGAGAGTGTTACACTCAGCGGCATGGTGCAGGGAAAGGGAGAGGGAAAAGAAAGAGCATTATACACAGCGGCATGGAGAGGGAAAAGAAAGAGTGTTACACACAGCGGCATGGAGCGGGGAAAGGGAGAGGGAGAAGAAAGAGCGTTACACACAGCGGCATGGTGCGGGAGAGGGAGAAGAAAGAGCGTTACACACAGCGGCATGGTGCGGGAGAGGGAGAAGAAAGAGCGTTACAGCGACATGATGCGGGGAAAGGGAGAGGGAGAAGAAAGAGCGTTACACACAGCGGCATGGTGCGGGAGAGGGAGAAGAAAGAGCGTTACACACAGCGGTATGGTGCGGGGAAAGGGAGAAGGAAAAGAAAGAGCGTTACACACAGCGGTATGGTGCGGGGAAAGGGAGAAGGAATAGAAAGAGCGTTACACACAGCGGCATGGTGAGGGAGAAGAAAGAGCGTTACACAGAGCGGCATGGTGCGGGGAAAGGGAGAGGGAAAAGAAAGTGTGTTACACACAGCGTCATGGAGCGGGGAAAGGGAGAAGGAAAAGAAAGAGCGTTACACACAGCGGCATGGTGCGGGGAAAGGGAAAGGGAGGAGAAAGAGCGTTACACACAGCGGCATGGTGCGGGGAAAGGGAGAGGGAGGAGAAAGAGCGTTACACACAGCGGCATGGTGCAGGGAGAGGGAGAAGAAAGAGCGTTACACACAGCGGCATGGAGTGGGGAGAGGGAGAAGAAAGAGCGTTACACACAGCGGCATGGAGTAGGGAGAGGGAGAAGAAAGATCGTTACACACAGCGGCATGGAGTAGGGAGAGGGAGAAGAAAGAGCGTTACACACAGCGGCATGGAGTGGGGAGAGGGAGAAGAAAGAGCGTTACACACAGCGGCATGGTGCGGGGAAAGGGAGAGGGAAAAGAAAGTGTTACACACAGCGGTATGGTGACGGGAGAGGGAAAAGAAAGAGCATTACACACAGCAGCATGGTGCGGGAGAGGGAGAGGAAAGAGCGTTACACACAGCGACAGGGAGTGGGGAGAGGGAGAAGAAAGAGCGTTACACACAGCGGCATGGAGTGGGGAGAGGTAGAAGAAAGAGCGTTACACACAGCGGCATGGTGCGGGAGAGGGAGAAGAAAGAGCGTTACACACAGCGGTATGGTGCGGGGAAAGGGAGAAGGAAAAGAAAGAGCGTTACACACAGCGGTATGGTGCGGGGAAAGGGAGAAGGAATAGAAAGAGCGTTACACACAGCGGCATGGTGAGGGAGAAGAAAGAGCGTTACACAGAGCGGCATGGTGCGGGGAAAGGGAGAGGGAAAAGAAAGTGTTACACACAGCGGTATGGTGACGGGAGAGGGAAAAGAAAGAGCATTACACACAGCAGCATGGTGCGGGAGAGGGAGAAGAAAGAGCGTTACACACAGCGGCAGGGAGTGGGGAGAGGGAGAGGGAGAAGAAAGAGCGTTACACACAGCGGCATGGAGTGGGGAGAGGGAGAAGAAAGAGCGTTACACACAGCGGCATGGTGCGGGGAGAGGGAGAAGAAAGAGCGTTACACACAGCGGCATGGAGTGGGGAGAGGGAGAGGGAGAAGAAAGAGCGTTACACACAGCGGCAGGGAGAGGGAGAAGAAAGAGCGTTACACACAGCGGCATGGAGTGGGGAGATCGAGAAGAAAGAGCGTTACACACAGTGGCATGGTGCGGGGAAAGGGAGAGGGAAAAGAAAGAGAGTTACACACAGCGACATGGTGCAGGGAGAGGGAAAAGAAAGAGCGTTGCACACAGCGGCATGGTGCGGGGAGAGGGAGGAGAAAGAGCGTTACACACAGCGGCATGGTGCGGGGAAAGGGAGAGGGAAAAGAAAGAGCGTTACACACAGCGGCATGGAGTGGGGAGAGGGAGAAGAAAGAGCGTTACACACAGCGGCATGGAGTGGGGAGAGGGAGAGGGAGAAGAAAGAGCGTTACACACAGCGGCATGGAGCAGGGAGAGGGAGAAGAAAGAGCGTTACACACAGCGACGTGGAGTGGGGAGAGGGAGAAGAAAGAGCGTTACACACAGCGGCATGGAGTGGGGAGAGGGAGAGGGAGAAGAAAGAGCGTTACACACAGCGGCATGGAGCGGGGAAAGGGAGAGGGAGAAGAAAGAGCGTTACACAGAGCGGCATGGTGCGGGGAAAGGGAGAGGGAAAAGAAAGTGTGTTACACACAGCGGCATGGAGCGGGGAAAGGGAGAGGGAAAAGAAAGAGCGTTACACACAGCAGCATGGTGCGGGAGAGGGAGAAGAAAGAGCGTTACACACAGCGGCATGGTGCGGGGAAAGGGATAGGGAAAAGAGAGCGTTACACACAGCGGCATGGTGCGGGGAAAGGGAGGAGAAAGAGCGTTACACACAGCGGCATGGTGCGGGGAAAGGGAGAGGGAGAAGAAAGAGCGTTACACACAGCGGCATGGTGCGGGGAGAGGGAGAAGAAAGAGCGTTACACACAGCGGCATGGTGCGGGGAAAGGGAGAAGGAAAAGAAAGCGTTACACACAGCGGCATGGTGCGGGGAAAGGGAGAGGGAAAAGAAAGAGCATTACACACAGCAGCTTGGTGCGGGAGAGGGAGAAGAAAGAGCGTTACACACAGCGGCATGGACTGGGGAGAGGGAGAAGAAAGAGCGTTACACACAGCGGCATGGAGTGGGGAGAGGGAGAAGAAAGAGCGTTACACACAGCGTCATGGAGTGGGGAGAGGGAGAAGAAAGAGCGTTACACACAGCGGCATGGAGTGGGGAGAGGGAGAAGAAAGAGCGTTACACACAGCGGCATGGTGCGGGGGGAGGGAGAAGAAAGAGCGTTACACACAGCGGCATGGAGTGGGGAGAGGGAGAAGAAAGAGCGTTACACACAGCGGCATGGTGCGGGGAGAGGGAGAAGAAAGAGCGTTACACACAGCGGCATGGTGCGGGGAAAGGGAGAAGGAAAAGAAAGCGTTACACACAGCGGCATGGTGCGGGGAAAGGGAGAAGGAAAAGAAAGCGTTACACACAGCGGTATGGTGAGGGGAGAGGGAGAGGGAAAAGAAAGAGCGTTACACACAGCAGCATGGTGCGGGAGAGGGAGAAGAAAGAGCGTTACACACAGCGGCATGGACTGGGGAGAGGGAGAAGAAAGAGCGTTACACACAGCGGCATGGAGTGGGGAGAGGGAGAAGAAAGAGCGTTGCACACAGCGGCATGGTGCGGGGAGAGGGAGAAGAAAGAGCGTTACACAAAGCGGCATGGAGTGGGGAGAGGGAGAAGAAAGAGCGTTACACACAGCGGCATGGTGCGGGGAGAGGGAGAAGAAAGAGCGTTACACAAAGCGG